>ONZH01004598.1:600000-1008079 GCA_900303285.1 Rhinella marina | reverse complement strand
GGCGGTGACAACAGAGTGACCAAGTTACACTCAGGTAGTAGGTGAAGCACATAAAATTTTACACTGACACAGCATGGCGGTGACACCACCAATGCCTTGGGTCAGACTGAGATTACAGTCAAATGGCTGTAGGTGAGCCTCCCAAAAATTTGTTTTGGAGTGTCTGAAGTTGACCCTCCTAAAAATTGTTTTTGGAGTGTCTGTAGTTGACCCTCCTGTAAATTGTTTTTGGAGTGTCTGTAGTTGACCCTCCTTTAAAATTGTTTTTGAGTGTCTGTAGTTGACGCTACTAAAAATTTATTGGAGAGAGGGCCTGTCGGTGGCCATCCGTAAACATTGTTTGTATAGAGCGCCAGCTGGCCCTCAGAAACATTACCTGTTGGCTCAGTGTTTGTGTAAGAAGAGAAGGAGGAGGAGGAGAGGAGAGGATACATAAAGAATCTTGATGTTGAGCTGTTTTCCCCCGCTGGAGATTTGCATTCCGGTGAAATCCAGGCTTTATTCATTTCAATAATAGTCAGCCTGTCAGTTGACAGGCGTGTACGCTTATCAGTGATGATGCCACCAGCTGCACTGAAGACCCGCTGAACACGCTAGCGGCAGGGCAGGCCAGCACCTCCAAGGCGTACAGCGCCAGTTCGGACAATGTGTCCAGCTGTGCAACCCAGTAGTTGTATGGAGCAGAGTGATCACGCAGGATGTTGGTATGGTCACCTAGGTACTCCCTCACCATCTTTCTGAACAGCTCCCCTCTACTGGGGGACGGGTAACATAGTCTTGCTGGGGTGCCATAAAACTTGCAAATCCTTGGAGAGTGTTCCTCTTCAAGTGCTTGACAAGCTGCTTGCTCCCCTCCTCTCCCCGCGAGTTGGGCCAACAGAACTACGTCCTCTGCCGCTAGCGGTGTCAGATGGGAAGGATAGTTTCAGCTTGTGCACTAGGGACTGTTGATATTGATTCACTCTCATACTCCTTTCCTCTACAGGAATGAGAGTGGAAAAGTTCTGCTTGTACCTGGGGTCCAGTAGGGGTTGAACACCCAGTAATCGGTGTTGTCAAAAATGCTTCTAACGGCGAGGGTCACGGGAAAGGCAGCCTAACATGAAGTCAGCCACGTGCGCCAGAGTCCCAACACGCAATAATCTCTTCAATAGGCTGACTCTCCATTTCCTCCTCCTCCTCCAACTCCTCCTCTTCAGCCCATACACGCTCAACAGATAAGAAGGAATGAGCATAGGTACCCTCTTCAGTCTCGCCAACAGTCTCCTTCTCTTCCTTCTCTTCCTCCTCTTCCTCCTCTTCCTCCTCATCCTCCTCATCCTCCTCCAATACGTGCTGAGAAACAGACCTGAGGGTGGTCTGGCTATCAAGCAACGTATCTTCTTCCCCATCTCCTGTAACAAGAGCAAAGCCTCTGACTTCATGCTGAGCAGTGACTTTTTCAGCAGACAAAACAGCGGGATGGTGGCACTGATAATGGCGACATCGCCGCTCACCATAGTATTGGTGTATAATGGCACATGTGTGAGCCTGCCGAGTTGCAGAGCCGCCACCAGGTTACGCCCGTTGTCACACACAACCATGCCTGGTTTGAGTTTCAGCGGCACCAGCCAAAGATCGGTCTGCGCCATGATGCTCTGTAACAGCTCTTGGGCGGTGTGCCTCTTGTCACCTAAGCTCAGCAGTTTCAGCACGCCTGTTGGCGCTTAACCCACGGCAGTGCTGCTGCGTATTAGAGCTACTGACTGAAGGCACCGTGCTCACAGATTGTATTTGAGAGTAGGAGGAGGAGGTGTTGGAGGAAGAGGCATAATAAGTCCGAGAAACCATGACCGAGGTAGGCCCTCGATGTGGGCAGCACATGAGCGGCCCCAGGGTCAGACTCGGTCCCAGCCTCCACCAAGTTAACCCAATGTGCCGTCAGGGAGATATAGTGTCCCTACCCGCCAGCACTTGTCCACTTGTCCGTGGTTAGGTGGACCTTCTCAGTAACCACGTTGGTCAGGGAACGGATGATGTTCTCTGACACGTGCTGGTGTAGGGCTGGGACGGCACATCGGGAAAAATAGTGGCGGCTGGGGACCAAGTACCGAGGGACAGCCACCGCCATCGGGTTGCGGAAAGCCTCAGTCTCTACCAGTCTATAGGGCAGCATCTCCAGGCTCAGCAGTTTGAAAATGTGGACGTTTAGGGTTTGTGCATGTATGTGGGTGGGTGGAATTGTATTTGCGTTTGCGCTTGCGCTCCAATGTCTGATGCAAAGACAGCTGAAGGCTGCGCTGGGACACATTGGTGTAGGGTGTGGAGGATCATGGAGGTGAAGGGGTGGTTGTAGGGCGGGAGGCACTCGTGCCGGGGTCCTGGGCGGGGGGTTGACTCGCTGAGCCAGCATGTGACAAAGGGGTAGGAGCAGTGGTGTGATACGCAGGAGGTGAACGGCCTTGGTTCCATTGAGTCGTGTGTTTAGCACTCATATGCCTGCGCATGCTGGTAGTGGTTAGGCTGGTAGTGGTGGCTCCCCTGCTGATCCTGGTGTGGCACAGGTTGCACACCACAGTCCGTCGGTCATCCTCACATTCTTTAAAAAACCTCCAGACTTGTGAACATCTAGGCCTCGGCACGGGAGCTTCACTACGTGAAACAGTTGCTGATCTACTTGCTCTGGCCCTGATTCTCCCTCTGGCCACCCCACTGCCTCTTCCAACCTGTTCTGGTGCTGCACTTGCCTCCCCCTCAGAAGCACTGTCTTGACTAGGCTTACCAACCCAGCTCGGGTCAATCACCTCATCATCCACCTGCTCTTCCTCCGATTCCTCACTCTGCTCCCCCCTCGGATTTACTGCCCTGACAACAATGTCAATGTCTGACAACTGTGTCTCATCATCATCCGACACCTCTTGACGCACTACTTGCACTAAGTCCACACTCTCATCACCCACAGACTGCGAAAGTTCTAAATTTTGGGCATTGAGACAGAGCAACTGCTCAGGTTGCTGTTGAGCAGTGGTTTGTGTCTTTGGGTAGGGTCCTGAAAAGACTTCCTGTGAGTATGCCGGATCTGAATCCATATTTTCCATGGGAGGGGTGTTGAGGGGTTAATAGTGAGCAAGTCTGTCTATCTGTATGTATGTATATTTCTCTCTCTTTTTTTACATGCTGGCCAGCAAACCTTTGTCTCTGCCCACTATCATTTCCACAGACAAACTAGCTCAGTATTCCCCACCACCAAACACACAGCATTACCAGCTACTTACCTGCAGGAGACTAAACCTGAGGAGAGGGCGTGCTGGGTTTATATAGGGTGCTGCTAATTATTGCCAGGTGAGGCAAAGCTGCAGCCAAACCTAGTGGGTTTATGTTCTTATGTTATGTTTGGTATAATTTGGTAAAATGTATATAGATTGTAAGCTCTTTTTTATGTTAAAAGGAGACAGCTAGAATGCTTTGTGTTTTATGTAGTTTAATGTATAATTTATGTGCAATATTTCTGTTTTACACCAAATGCATGTTCCTTTAAGACTGATGGATTCTGGGAACTGGTAAATTGTATATAAGTGCACTTGTATGTAGGTGGAGGGATCTTCAGTTCAGACTGGATGAGCTGAGTTGCTACTTGATCCTAAGGTAGCTGCAACTTAACCCCTTATTCTCTTGAACTTTGTATTTGTTAATTTGTTTTGTTTTTGCTCAAAAATAAACCTGAGCTTATTTTGCCAAGACCTGAGTGAGGACTGTTTCTAACGGCAATGACTCCCACACCCCAACAAGGGGCAGGCTGGGGGGGAAGGAGGTTGAGCTGGAGGAGCCAGAGGTCTACTCCCTTGGCTAAAGTGGGTGGACTGTGTGGAAGACTGGGTGGTGGATAAATTACTTGGACACATTATCCGCTATCCACGTCATCACCTGTTCGCACTGTTGTGGTTTCAATTGTGGTGTACCATGTGACCTTGTAAGTTGCGAGATGAAGCTAGGGAGCGAAACTCTACGGCGTTCCACTGCTCCCTCATCAGTAGGTACTGTGTCACCCTGCCCAGGACCATGGCCTCTGCCCCCCTACATCACTTGGACGCCCACGTCCTCGACCCTTAGCCCTTGGGTTCAACATTTTGTGTAATCACTAAACTGTCGAATTAATATCTGAGGCCACAAACATATTCTGTAGACTGCGGATAGTGTACCACACACCACAGAATTTTTCACTGGACTGTATTAAATGTATCTGAGAGAAAAAACGTATTCTCTAGACTGCCACTAGTATAACGCACACCACACAATTTTTCACTGCACTGTAGGGTATATGAATGAGAGAAAAAATGTATATTTTCTAGACTCCGGCTAGTGTGCAGCACACGACAGAATTGTGCACTGCACTGTATAATGTATAACTGAGAAGAAAAATGTATATTTTCTACACTCCGGCTAGTGTGCAGCACACAACAGAATTTTTCACTGCACTGTAGTATATATAACTGAGAGAAAAAACGGAGTCTTTAGACGGCGGCTATTGTACCGCAAATCACTCAATTTTTCACGGCACTGTATGATATATAACTGAGAGAAAAAACGTATATTTTCTACACTCTGGCTACTGTGCAGCACACGACAGAATATTTCACTGCGCTGTAGGATATCTAATTGAGAGAAAAAACGTATACCCTAGACTGACGCTACTGTACAGCACACGACATAATTGTTCACTGGACTGTAGTATATATAACTGAGAGAAAAAACGTATTCCGAAGACTGCACTACAGATCCCAGCAAGCCAAGGTACAGCAGCAGCAAAAATGAGTACTGAGAGGACTTTGGGCAATTTCTTTTGGGTCTGTGTGGACCACGTGCTGTCCCTTCTGCCCCCAGTCGCTGTGCACAGCGTGCAGCCGAGATGGCTGTAGCAGCACTACAAGTCCCAGCCAGCAGCCGAGAGGAGGCCAAAAAAAGGTTGTTGTAGCCCTTAGAAGGACCGTTGGGTTCTTTGTGGGTGATTTCTGCCTAATCAAAATCTAAATTGAGGCCCTAACAGTGTGCAGCCAAGATGGCGGTCGCTGCACTACAAGTCCCAGCCAGCAGCCAGGAGGAGGCCAAAAAAAAAAGGTCGTTGTAGCCCATAGAAGGAGCGTTGGGTTCTTTGTGCATGATTCCTGCCTAACCACATTCTAATTTCACGACCTAACAGTGTGCAGCCAAGATGGCGGTCGCTGCACTACAAGTCCCAGCCAGCAGCCAGGAGGAGGCCAAAAAAAATGTTGTTGTAGCCCTTAGAAGGAGCGTTGGGTTCTTTGTGGATGATTCCTGCCTAACCACATTCTAATTTCACGCCATAACAGTGTGCAGCCAAGATGGCGGTAGTTGCACTACAAGTCCCAGCCAGCAGCCTGGAGGAGACCAAAAAAAAAGGTGCTTGTAGCCCTTAGAAGGGCTGTTGGGTTCTTTGTGGGTGATTCCTGCCTAACCAACATCTAAATTCAGGCCCTAACACTCTCCCTGACAGACAGCAGCTCTATCCCTAATCTCATGCAGGCGGCGTCTGACGTTCACTGCCATTCTGTGTCATGGTAAAATTTTAAGTGCTTCACCTGCTACCTCAGTCTCACTTGGTCACTCTGGGTTCACCACCATGCTGTGTCAGGGTAAATTTTTGGGTGGTTCACCTGCTACCTCAATCTAACTTGGTCACTTGTTGGTGTCACCACCACGCTGTGTCAGGCTTATGCCTGCGTCGTGGGGCAGGGGATAGGACAGCAGTGCCAGCATGAGCAGTGGTGTCACCCGCAGGCGGCAATGGACCTTTGTTGCACCTAGTTGTGCTTTCCTAACATGTGCCAGCGCATGTGCCTTGCCCATCTTGGTCTGGGTCAGCACAATTGTCTTGAGGGTCACCCCAAGGCTGTTGGCCAGAATGTGGGGTAATGGTACGATTAGG
Source organism: Rhinella marina (assembly GCA_900303285.1). Taxonomy (NCBI): domain Eukaryota; kingdom Metazoa; phylum Chordata; class Amphibia; order Anura; family Bufonidae; genus Rhinella; species Rhinella marina. The sequence continues at coordinate 1,002,156 of ONZH01004598.1, read as the reverse complement.
CAGCCTCAGAGGCATCAATGCATGCTGCCCCTGCTGTTTCATGTCCATTTCCGTGGTGTTTCCATCATTTTCTGAGGTTTCCAGGTTTTCACCCAGCCTTCCCTAGGCAGAGCCTTGGTCCCCTGCAAAAAATGCTCCAGTCTCCCATTGAGTCAATGGGGTTCGTTATTCGAAACGAGCACCCGAGCATCGGGAAAAATTTGACTCGAATAACGAGCACCCGAGCATTTTAGTGCTCGCTCATCTCTAATAAATAACATAACCAATTACAGAGTCCTGGGTTGTCAAGGCTCATCTGATTCACGTGTGCTCCAATCCTATAGAAAATCCACAGTAGCAAATGTTGCTGATTAAGTTGTTGCTGGTAAATTCAGAGGTCTTGTGCAGTCCATGTTTTGACAGAACAAAGCTGATTTGGCAATAATAGGGAAACCTACACACTATTAGAGAGGCTGATCACTGAACATATACATATAAGTATACATTTATTCATGGAAAAAATGTACACAAAATACAAACAATACAAAAAAGTCATAATATGCATGTCCCAGCATGATGGGAAAGTGAAATGAGACCATAGCAGAGGACAGTTACAAGAAAAAGTAAGTTAATTTCTGCATTGATTTCTGCGCGCGGGCTGTCTACTGTCTCTCTTCCTGCTCGCTGCTGCTATGTTTATGGCAAGCAGGAAGAGAGACAGGTGACGGCACACATGCATGGTACGTGCCTTCTCTTCATACAGCTGATAGACGGGGGTGCCGGGTGTTGGACTCCCACCAATCTGATATTGATGACCTATCCTATTTAAACCCCTTTAATAGACAATGCTTAAAGAGTTGTTAACCACTTCACGTCCGCCCATAGTACATAAACGTCCGTGAAGTGGTTATCTGCACAATGGGGTACATGCTGTCAGTGACAGCAGGGTACCCCAAAGAGAAGGCAGGGACCGTTCCCAGGGGTCCCTGCCTTGTAGAGCGCTGTGTATACAGAGCAGGAAGCGCTATTGAGCTTCCTGTTCCGGCCCGGCGGTCACGTGATCACCGGGGCTGGGAGCGTGCAGGAGCTGCCGGGTCTCTCATAGACCCAATCAGCCCTGCACTGAAGCTGTACAGCATAGTATATGCTGTATAGCCTCTCTGGGGATGTATTTCCCCTGTAACTGGGGCTACTATGTCAGACCCAGTTACAGGAGAAATCAAGTGTAAAAAAAAAAAAAGTAAAGTTAAATGTCCCCCTGAGGTCTTGTATGACCTTATGGGGGACACAAAGTGTAAAAATAAAAATAAAAAAAAATAAAAAAAATAGAGAATTATATAAAAAAAAAATCACATATATAAAAAAAAATAATTTCCCCCCAAATATGTCATTAAAAAAAAATGTTACAAATAAAAATAAATAAATAAAATAGACATATTTGGTATCACCGCGTCCGAAACGACCAGCTCTATAAAAATATCACATGATCTACCCCATCAAGTGAACTGTGTAAAAAAATCTAATAAAAATTATGCCAAAACAGTTTTTTTTGTCGCCTCACCTACCAAAAAACAATATCAAACAATCAAAAAGTTGTATGCATCCCAAAATGATATCAATAAAAACGTCACCTCATCCCGCCAAAAAATGAGCCCCCACACAAGATCATAGCCAGAAAAATAAAAATGGCTCTTAAAAAATTGCAACACAAAAACATGATTTTTTTCTAAAAATGCTCTTATTGTGTAAAACGCAAAAAAAATAAATAAAAAATAGACATATTTGGTATTGATGCATCCGTAACAACTGGCTCTACAAAAATATCACATGATCTACCCCATCAATTGAATGGTGTAAAAAAAATATAGAAAAATGCCCCTAAACTGCTTTTTTTTTTTTTTTAGTTAACCTCCCAAAAATTAGATTAAAAAGTGATCAGAAAGCTGGATGTACCCCAAATGGTACCAATAAAAAGCACAGCTTGTCCCGCAAAAAATAAGACCTCACGCAGCTCAGTCCACAAAAAAATTAAAAAGTTATCGCTCCTAAAAACCATGACAAAAAAATTCCATGTTAGAAAATGCAGATGCTGCTCCTCCCCTTCTGAGCCCTGGCGTATCCCCAAATAACAGTTTACGACCACATGTGGGGTGTTTTCGCAAACTGCAGAATCGGGGTAATAAATATTGAGTTTTGTTTTGTTGTTAACCCTTGATGTGTTACAGGAAAAAAATGATTAAAATGGAAAATCTGCAAAAAAATCTAAAAATCTATTTTGCTTTAATTCCTGTGGAATACTTAAAGGGTTAACAACATTTCTAAAACCAGTTTTGAATAGTTTGAGGGGTGTAGTTTCTAAAATGGGGTAATTTATGGGTGGTTTTTATTATGTAAGCCTCATAAACTGACTTCAGAACTGAACTGGTCCTTAAAAAAGTTGATTTTGCAAATTTGCAAAAATTGCGTCTAAAATTCTAAACCTTCTACTGTCTTAAAAAAATAAAATGACAGTACCAAAATGATGGCAACATAGACACATGGGGAATGTAAATTAAAAAGGATTTTATGGGGTATCACTATCTGTCTTAAAAGCAGAGATATTCAAATTTAGAAAACAGTGAATGTTTTCAAATTTTCGTTAACTTTTGGATTTTTTATAAATAAAATTAAAACTTATCGACTCAAATTTACCATTAACTTGAAGTAAAATGTGTCACGAGAAAACTCAGAATCGCTTGGATAAGTAAAAGCGTTCCAAAGCGTTCCAAAGTTATTACCACATGAAGTCACACATGTCAGATTTGCAAAATTAGGCCTGGTCAGGTAAATTGCCCCTATGGGAAGTGGTTAAAGAACCAAAGGGTAAGAGCTAAAGACCTCAGTAGTATCTTCAAACTTTAAAACTTCTGTTCATGTTTTCAGCATTAGAAATACAATGAACATGAATGTTGTTCATGGAAGGACACCATAAAGAAATCCTCTTCTGTCCGAAATAAAAAACAAAAAACACTGGCACAAAAGTGGACCAAATTCAGAATGCCATTTCTATACAACAGAGATCCATTCCAACAGTAAAGCATGGAGGAGGATGCATTATTATTATTTGAGGCTACTTTGCATGGACGCCTTGCAATCATTGAGGATACAATGAATTCTAAGAATTATCAAAACATTGTAGAGCAGAATATAAAGGTATCAGTACAAGACCTCAAGCACAAAAGATGTTTGTATGCAATAAGACAATGACCCAAAGCATACAAGTAAATCAAATAAAGAATGGTTGAAAAAGAAGGTTTTTGATTCGGAATGACCAAGTCAGAGTCCTGACCTTAACCCTTTCTACCTCTGAGTTTTTTGACTTTGCGTTCCCGTTTCCTGCCTTCCCAGAACCATAACTTTTTTATTTTTCTGTTCACATAGTCGTATGAGAGCTTATTTTTTGTGGGACAATTTGTATGTTCCGACGTCACCATTTAATATTGCATACAATGTAGTGGGAAGTGGGGAAAGAAAACGTAATTTTGCCACAGTTTTACAGGGTTTTTTTACAGAGTTTATGTGTTATGTGTGCAGAGCTGTATGAGTGTTCATTTTTTGTGGGGCGATCTGTACTTTTCATTGATACCATTCTGGGGTGTGTACGACTTTTTGATCACATTTTATTACATTTTTTGTGGGAGGAGAAGCGACCTGGCAGATTTGCAGGAAACTTATGATGGAAGTAATGGCTGGTAAAGGGGGATCTACAGGTTAATACCTTTAAGGGTTCACTTACTTTTCTCCCTGCACTGTAAATGCTAACTACATGTGCTTCATAAAGACATGAAAGGTCAGACCTGGTAATTCACTTTTAACAATTCCATTTAACATGAGCAGAGGATCAGGACAATTATTCGGGACGGACTGGTTCCAGAGTACATTTTCTTGCTCTGCGACCGATCTGTCAAAAAAAAACTGAAAAAGCCTGAAAAGATTAATTGGTTTGAACCAGTTTGCTTATTTTTTTCAATCTGTCTTGTATTGTTGGCAGGCCACTTTTATTATTTCCGAACGGAAAAAAGCCTGATGTGAATTTGAGAACATCGGCCAAGAAGCCTAATGAAGAAGCCACCTGTCTCCAGAGCTGCGTATTGCTGATTTTGATTCCACCCTAAAGTATCAAAAGTTCTAAGATACCTACAGTATCGCAAATATGATTCTTGAAATTTAATTACAGCTTAAAGTTGTCCAGCTTTTTTTACTTTTTTAAATTTGAACCCCTTCCTGCTGTACCTGTGGAAAAAGAATCCTCACTCGCTCTCAACACTCTGTTCCAGCTCCCAGTCTCCCTTCACTTCGGTGTGGAGAAGTTATATTTTTCTCCACATGTACAGCAGGCTCAGGTTGAAATTACCCTGGTTGCTTTATTATTTCAGCACGTAACAAGTAAATAAAAATCTCCTAGACATGTTAATAAGCTTGCAGGCATATGAGAAAAAACAATTTCTCAACTTTAATATCTTAAATTGCTGCTTGTGTTTTAAAGATTTCTTTGACTGGCAGCAGTAAACGTGTCCAGTCACACTCCAAGACTACTTAAAAAGAAAGAATAAAATAATAAATAAATAATAAAACTTTCCAATAGTCACAACTGAAGTATTTCCCCATAGGGTGTAATAGAACTGCCATGTGACTATGACTTTCATGTGACATGGGATATGTGAGATTTTAAGCTATTAAAGTATAAGATCCATCGAGATACCAGTATGTTTTTTTGGATGACAAACTCCACAACAGACCACAATGTAAAGAGTACATTGAAATATCAAGAAAATAGATCCATGGAGGTGTCTCTAAACAGGATACTCTCATGAATATACAGGGTGGGCCATTTAAATGGATACACCTAAATAAAATGGGAATGATTGGCGATATTAACTTCCTGTTTGTGGCACATTAGTATATGGGAGGGGGGAAACTTTTCAAGATGGGTGGTGACCATGGCGGCCATTTTGAAGTCGGCCATTTCGGATCCAACTTTAGTTTTTTCAATGGGAAGAGGGTCATGTGAAAGATCAGTCTGATTGAGAATTTCACAAGAAAAACAATGGTGTGCTTGGTTTTAACGTAACTTTATTCTTTCATGAGTTATTTACAAGTTTCTGACCACTTATAAAATGTGTTCAAAGTGCTGCCCATTGTGTTGGATTGTCAATGCAACCCTCTTCTCCCACTCTTCACACACTGATAGCAACACCGCAGAAGAAATGCTAGCACAGGCTTCCAGTATCCGTAGTTTCAGGTGCTGCACATCTCGTATCTTCACAGCATAGACAATTGCCTTCAGATGACCCCAAAGATAAAAGTCTAAGGGGGTCAGATCAGGAGACCTTGGGGGCTATTCAACTGCACACGACGACCAATCCACTTTCCAGGAAACTGTTCATCTAGGAATGCTCGGACCTGACACCCATAATGTGGGGTGCACCATCTTGCTGGAAAAACTCAGGGAACGTGCCAGCTTCAGTGCATAAAGAGGGAAACACATCATCGTGTAGCAGTTGAATGGCCCCCATATAGTAGTTGAATGGTTTCCCATATACTAATGTGCCACAAACAGGAAGTTAATATCACCAACCATTCCCATTTTATTTAGGTGTATCCATATAAATGGCCCACCCTGTATAATTAAGTGTTCCGAAATTGCTTATTCCTACATGTGGCCTTCAGTAGAAATTGTCAAGGGACACTACAGATGATAATGAAGTCCCTTGCTGAACAAGGCAGGAGTAAAGTAAGCTCTTGATTATGGATTTATAGTAATTTTTCGTATTTAGATGTCAAGGGTCTGTAGTGCAATGTTGTCAACTACATACACATATTTTATTTATATTTCTATATGTTATATTCACAGTATATATATTTGATTATTTGAAATATTTTGTCTTTATATTTAAATAACATTAATGTAAAGATGTTTATGCAATTGTGCTGTGTCCAAGAAATGGTGGTTCTTTTATATTTTACTTTTCTGTATAAAGGTGCAGTTATAGGGGATTAAAGGTTATAGCCACCTTTGACATGGTAAGAAATTAATGTTACATAAGTGAATACCATGAATTAAAAATGTACGCTGTTTCAATCTGAAAGCTTCCAGTTTCAGATATTTTTTCATGTGAGAGTGTCTTTTTAGTAATACACACTGTATGTGAGGTCTGTGTGTCCAGAATACTGCTTCCTTCACTAGTTGTCATGTATCAGCACAAAAGAATTCCTGGACTGATTTCTTCTTTAATAGCTCATGAGGGATCTCCTCTCACTTGTGCCGTGACTGACGATATTCAGTGTGCGATTTACCCTTCAGACTGTTTTGTGTGTTTTCCTCTATAACTACAGTTTCATACAGCACATCTCATGTGAGCTGCCCTCCATGAAGTCTTAGATGTCCCCCTCCACACAGTTTGATCTGCTGTTACAAACTCCTCACCCTTCTTGTTGCTATCTTTAATTCTGAGAGGGGAGAGCAGAGAGTGCTGACACAGTCACTACCCAATGGTAGTGATTGGGTCATTAGTAGTTACAGGATAATGGGGGGTAACAGTGAAGGGATTCTGCCGAGCAGACAGCAAAGGGCAGGCATGCAGTCATGAACACTCACATGGTCAATCATGAAAAGGTGTACACTTACAATAATACAGCACATACACATATACAGCCAATAGACCCAACACCGTACTTATATATATTATATTTTGAGAAGTACCTGATAAAAGATGCACTGAATTTCTTTTAAGGACCAAGATAATTTATGTATTTTTATTTTTGTTTTTCCTAACTTCCAAAAGGCATAATATTTTTAATTTTTTGTCCACATAGCCATATGAGGGCTAAGTGTATATTGTATATGCAGTGTATATATAGTTTATATTTTTAGGGTACCATTGAATTTACAGTATCTTCTATTAAAAATCTCTGCAAGGTGAAATAGAAAAAAATACAATTCAGCCATGATTTTTGGAGTTTTTGTTAATACGACGTTCAGTGAAATGACAATCTTATTCTGTGGGTCAGTATGATTGCAGTGATAACAAATCTGAATAGGTTTTTTATGTTTTACTACTTTATTTGAAGGCTTTTCTCACTTTGTTCAATTTTTTGGGGGGAAAAGGTGAACAAAAAATGGTAAATTGCGCTTTTTTAATTTTTTTTTCCATTACAGCAGTCACTGTACAGTAAAAATATTTTGATATTTTAATAGTTCAGACATTTTCGGGTGAGGTGATATCTGTTATGTTTACATTTTTATTGTTTATTCTTATATGTATAATTGAGAAAAGGGGTGATTTTAATTTTTAATATTGTTGTGCTTTATGCTTTTTTTTTTTTGTTTTTGTACTGTAATTTTGGGTTCCCCAAGGAGACATGTACATGTGATCTTCCAATCACTTGTACCACAGACTGCAATCAAATACAGTTAAAGACTTTAGGATTCTGACAGGCTGCCTGCCGGGCTGTGCCTCTGACACAGCTTAGCAGGCAGTTTGCTATGACAGGCTATGACATAGCAACCAATTGGAGCCCTGCACTTTCACTGTGGGGGCTCATTGGAGAACAGAGGGAGTTAGCTCCTTCTGTCTAACCCTAGAGATGCTCAGGTTGCTATTGACAGCGGCATCTGAGGGGTTAAATGACCAGGATCAGAGTCATCTCTGATCCCAGTCACTGTCGGCGGGTGTCTGTATTTATATTTTCCATCCCCTGCACACTAATGCAGTACATGTACGGCATTATGCATTAAGGGGTTGACACATGCTTGCCCATATACAGTAAACAGGTCATAACCCGAAAGAAAGCTAATTTAATATGTTTTAATGTTCTTGAAATGTATGAAAAGTATGAATCTTTCATTACAAAATTAATACTCCCCAGACTTAAAACCCAAAATAATTTCAGGCTTCAAACTCCAACATAAATAGAGACCCCTTAAGCTTAAAATAATGACAGACCACAGAGCACAAAAAAAAAAAAAAAAAACACAGACTTTACTGCCAAAAATCTAGACCCCATGCCAAAGCCTAGAATAAAAACGCACCCTGGAATAAATATAAAATCCAGATCAGATCCCTAAACAAATGTAAATCCCCTAAACTATTATAGACACCAGACCCCTAAACAAATACAGACCACATGAACTAATATAGACCATAGAATTAGACGCTCTAATTAATTTTAGACCCCAGACAGACCACTAAACCAGACCCCTTAAACTAACACAGATCTGGAACAAGACTCTTTAATCCAATACAGACACCCAGAACAGACATGCCCTAAACAAATACGGATTGCAAACTAATACAACAAAAAAGTCAGCACATCCTGACTATATAATATAAATGAATAAGTATGTGTACGGTCTGGCTGCAATATAAAAGCAAGCACAAGATGCAACAATCTTATGACGTATGAAAATGGGGTACTTAGCAAATGTTTTCATTAAAACACATGACCCATCTGTAAGGAAAACTCGTGTAGATATGCTCTATACCAGGGGTGGCCAACCTTACAGACTCAAAGAGCTGGAAAAAAAAAACACGTAGGACTGCCAGGAGCCACAAGCTATACATTTACACAAATATGCATGCACACAACGCATGCTCAGATGACCGCCCTATGCTCAGATGACCACCTTATGCTCGGATGACCACCTTATGCTCGGATGACCGCCTTATGCTCAGATGGCCACCTTATGCTCAGATGGCACCCTCATGCTCAGATGGCACCCTCATGCTCAGATGACTTCCTTATGCTCAGATGACTGCCTTATGCTCAGATGACACCCACATGCTCAGATGACCGCCCTCATGCTCAGATGACCACCCTCATGCTCAGATGACCACCCCTCCCCATTTATGTGCTGAGATCATGTGTATGTGTGTGTGTGGGGGGGGTTGAGGTGATTTGACATAGGGGAGATCTGACCATGGGGTATCTGATTTTTCATGTGTGATGTGAGCACTGGGGGGGTGGATGGGGGGCCTATTTTGTGGGTCTGATGAGGATTTGGGGGTCTTATCTGAGCTCATACTACCCCCATGTCAGATAAGACCCCCAATATCAGTACCTTAATAAAATAACTGCTACCCTTCCAGGCATTTACCTGGCCTGCCGTTCTGACCTTGGCGCTCTCTCCACAGTGAGCGTCAGATCAGAGCGCGGACCTTCTACATACAGGACGCTGTGCATGTCAGGTTGAAAGCGCAGCTGGGAGGAGCCAAGTGCCAGAGTTAGCTCCCGCGCTATCAGCAGAGTAATGGCAGAGGTGAGCAGCCGCGCCGCTCCCCTGCGATCCACAGAGCAATGGCATAGGTGAGCGGCCGCGACGCTCCCCTGTGCCCTGCGAGCCGCAAAGTTATTGCAGCCGAGCCGCTCCCCTGCGAGCCGCAGGTTGGCTGCCCTGCCCTGCCCTATACTAAAATTACTCTGCTTAGGTTTAGACCTCCAGGGAAAGTAGCTATATTCTGGTTTAGTTAAAAACAGCCTTGGACGAATGAACTAGGGTGCAGCTTCACTCCTGTATGCACATGTATATGTGAAAAACCCTTCTATACAATGTTAAAAAAAGTACAGGTGTGCGTACATCGTGACTGCAATATAAAAGCCACAAGGCTGATATGGACGGACAATTCGTGAGTGACAAAGGAGGCATTCTGAGGCTGACAGAGCTGCTAAAAGTATCACTGCAAATTTGGCTAACCGGGGGGAGCAAAGACTAAGAATAATCTGTGTTAGCAACAGAATAGTTTCTGTCAGAAACAGCAGACCTACCTACAGGCTGGAAACTCCAATCTGGTGACATGACAAACAAATGGAGAGCTTGCAGAATTTTTTCAATAAGCCACAGGGTCAGTTTAAAGGGGTTTTCTGGGATTTACATATATATTGATGACCTATCCTGAGGATAGGTCATGAATAGTGTTAAGCGAATTGAAATTAACGAAGTGAAATTCAATCGGAATTTCATGAAAAATTCAGTTCACCATGAATCTAAATTTCTTTGTGGAACTCGTTCTTTCCTAAAAGGATGGCTACATGTGTTACAAAGTAAAAGTAAGAAGCACGGGAATGTGATATGACCCATAATGCCGTGCAACCAGCCAATCAGCAGATAGCCATCCCCTGTAAAAAACCTCATTCCGCGTGGCCACTGCTATTTCACTATGAACTGGGCACAGGGAGAGACGTGGCAAGTGCAAAGGACAATGTTTTAGATGGCTTTTAACTGTAGAATATTGGATATGGAGAGTGCAGGAACAGTGTAGGGAGATTGTAGGGAGAGTTATAAGACACTGTATGAGAGCAAAGGGAGACTGCAGGGACAGTGCAGGCTCAGTGTAATCGCCCTGTACATCTTATTTAACTGCTGCGCCATCCATTCTTAATCTTTTCTGTTATATGTACATAGATGTACTGTGTATGAGACTAGGCCGTGAGACAGCATCAGGGTGGCAGTGCGCCCATGAACCAGAAGGGTGGAAGAAGTAGGATATTTGGAGCCAAACACTCCCAGGGTAGATCGTCTGCTTTTCAGGAGCCTACCTGTCAGAAAACAACAACTGGTGCATGGATTCATAGGCAGCGGCAGGCAGTCAGCGTAGAGTGTTGGGGGTAAAATGCCATACTCTACAATTTTTTATGAAGTCGCTGGAGGATGTTAGTGTGGCAGTATGCAGGATATGTGAGCAGAAAGTGAAGTGCGGTCAGAGTGCAAACATCCCTTCTCCACCATTCGGGACTCCTCAACCTCAGCAGAAGGAAGTTGTCGTTCCTTCTCTTTGTCTGTTGCTCTTGATGTTCCTCCTCATCAAGTGCTTCACTAGCAAGTGATCACTGAGATCAAAGAGACAATTTCAAAGAGACAACAGTATGCATGCACTCATCCAATGGTGCAAAAGCTGAACGTGCACCTGGAAAAGTTGCTGTTACTACAGTCCCTCCCTTTCCATGTCATTGGCACCTTTCAGAGACGATGGCTTGTGCCCAGCCAAGGTGGACAGTCCCAGTCATTACTTCTCTAACAAAGCTTTAAAAGCCCTGCACATGTACGTTCAGCAGAAGGGGGGGGGGGCAGTCCTTGAACCTGTCGTTGTTAGGTACAGTTCATACCAGTACTGATGTGTGGAGCTATGACTATAGCCAAGGACAATATAAGTCCTTTACAGCCCACTGGGTAAATGTGGTTCTCGCTCAGGCACACCAGCAACTTGGCCAGGTGATGGCAATGCTGCCTCTGCATTATAGTCATGGTATTTCTCTGTCAATGTACTCCACTGCCTCCTCATTTTACACCTTATCCTCAGCCTTCACTGCAGGCACAGTGGGGAGGAACTGCTTTGCATCATCAACCAAGAAAGCGAATCCTGGCTGTCTCTTCGCCAACTGGAGATAGAAACCATGGTCACTGATAATGGGAAGAACATTCTGTCTATGCTGCATCAGGGATGGCTGACCCATGGCCCTACAGGGGACACATCTTCAATCTGGTTGTCAACCAGTTCCTAAAGTCTTCCACCCAACTGCAATACGTCTTGAAATTGTCAAGGAAACTATGCATGCACTTCAGCCACTCTTACCATGCAAAACACACCGTCCTTGACCTCCCTTACAGCACATCGCCTCATATGCAATGTTTCCACACATTGAGGCAGTGGATTTCCAGACAACAGTGCCTGATGCAACAGGCTAGATCATTCTGGCAGTAATGAACTGACAGTAGTGTGCTGCCACACTGGAACATTGTCACAAATGGCCCGTTACTTCTGGTCACCTGCTGCTACCACCTGCCTGATGCCATCCGCATTCTACCTCTACCGCCATCTTCTCCTACTGTGATATGCCACCATCTTGTGCTGTTACTGCTACTGCTATTGCTCCCCCCTCCCCACTCTGTTCTGGGGCTACTATTGTGACTCTTCATGCTGCTGCCACCCTCATCACTCTGTTAAGGGGGCCACTATTGTGACTCTTCATGCTGTTTCCAACCTCACTAGTCTGTTACAGGGACACTAGTGCCCCTATTTGGCCTTGTTGACCTCACTATTTATTTTTCCGTTCTTCTTATCCGTCAGAAGAACAGAAAAATAACAAAAAAAACTGGTCCTGTCGTTTGAGCATCCATAATGCCTCTATCACATGGTCAGTATTTTGCATCAGGATTTGGAAGCAAAAAGTAGGAGTGGGTCCAAAACACAGAAGACAAATATTTCCATAACATGTTATCTCTTTTTTGGACCCACTTCTGTTATGCTTTACCAATATTGATCAAAAACTGACCGTGTGATAGAGGCTATTAAATTCCTGCATGCAGGACTTCCTTTCCATCTGAATAAAATCGATTTCAGATGCAAATGGCCTAAACTCATACAAATTGAGCATGGGACCTCTATCACAGTAGTCAGTATTTTACATCCGGATTTGATCATGACTTGGAAGTCAAAAGCAGAAGTGGGTCTAAAACACATAACATATACAAATATTTCCATCACATTTTATCTCTGTTTTGGCCTTACAACCTGGCTATATAATATAAATGAATAAGTATGTGTATGGTCTGGCTGCAATATAAAAGCAAGCACAAGATGCAACAATCTTATGACGTATGAAAATGGGGTACTTAGCTAATGTTTTCATTAAAACACATGACCCATCTGTAAGACAACCTCTTGTAGATATGCCCTATACCAGGGGTGGCCAACCTTACAGACTCAAAGAGCTGGAAAAAAAAAACACGTAGGACTGCCAGGAGCTACAAGCTATACATTTACACAAATATGCATGCACACAACGCATACTCAGATGACCGCCCTATGCTCAGATGACCTCCTTATGCTCGGATGACCACCTTATGCTCGGATGACCGCCTTATGCTCAGATGGCCGCCTTATGCTCAGATGGCACCCTCATGCTCAGATGACCACCCATGCACAGATGACTGCCTTATGCTCAGATGACTGCCTTATGCTCAGATGACACCCTCATGCTCAGATGACCGCCCTCATGCTCAGATGACCACCCTCATGCTCAGATGACACCTTCATGCTCAGATGACCACCCCTCCCCCTTTATGTGCTGAGATCATGTGTATGTGTGTGTGTGGGGGGGGGTGATTTGACATAGGGGAGATCTGACCATGGGGTGTCTGATTTTTCATGTGTGATGTGAGCACTGGGGGGGTGGATGGGGGGCCTATTTTGTGGGTCTGATGAGGATTTGAGGGTCTTATCTGAGCTTCCTTTCCATCTGAATAAAATCGATTTCAGATGCAAATGGCCTAAACTCATACAAATTGAGCATGGGACCTCTATCACAGTAGTCAGTATTTTACATCCGGATTTGATCATGACTTGGAAGTCAAAAGCAGAAGTGGGTCTAAAACATATAACATATACAAATATTTCCATCACATTTTATCTCTGTTTTGGCCTTACAAATACTGATCAATTGCTAACCAAATACAGTTTGAAGGCAGATGCTGAAAATACAGGATCTGCTTTTTTGGGCTTTTCTTCTGATGGATCAATAAATCGAAAAATAAACAGTGATTTGAACACAGCCTTACTGCTGACAACCTCCCCACTGTCATGGGCCCACTACTTGAATCTTACACACGGTTCAGTCCACGCCAATAAATTAGACCCGATGCTAACATTGACCTAAGGCTGAGTTCACACTTCAATTATTTGGCCAGTTATTTCCATCACTTTTTGTGAGCCAATTTAAAGAGCCAAGCCTACTCTTGGATTAGGTAGCTGAATAGATCTACACCTATTCTGTGGATTTGACCCAAAACTGTTTTGGCTGACAATAAATGATGAGAATAACCGACCAAATAACTGAAGTATGAACTGAGCCTAAAAGTGAAACACAGTCATTCTATAGCTAACAGAAGGGATTCAAAAGCATGTGTTTGTACTGCCACAACATGGATTAAAAGAACCTTTTTTTCTCCAATATTTTATTGGCGCTGCCTCCATAACTTTATTTTGTTCCACTAAAGAATCATTGGGACACAGCTCCTGCAGGGGCGCGCAACATTTTTTTTCCTTTACTGAAGGCTGATGTATACTTTTGTTTTGTTTAGTTAGGTGTTAGCTAGGACTGCTGGTGGCCTGCACGATGTCCATATATGTGACTTGCCTGTCATTCTGACACAGAGTAACTGTTTCGCTACCAGAAAGGACTAGCTTTGCATGTTGCTGCAATGCACAGTGATGTACTATGAGATACATGCTCCCTAAAGATTAACTGCAGGCCACGATAGACCTGATTTAACACACTTCATGATGAATTAACTTGTAACGAGGCAAATTTCTTGGAGAAATTCAGCAAAGCAGCCAAATCAAATTTTTGAAAACTTTGTTCATCTTTAGTCATCAACACCCGGAACCCCCAATGATGCTGCTTGAGGAAGCCACTGTGTTCTGATGAGCTCTAAGGCCTCCTTGCCGCTTAAAAAACACTGCAACGTCCATCTGTGCTTGGAATTGCAGCCCAGCTCCCTTCACGTGAAAGGGACTGAGCTGTGCTTAGGCCACATGACTGATAAATGTGACGTCTCTGGCCTAGAAACATACTGCGGTGTTCACAGCTGAACAGTCGGATCTCCACTGATCCGATATTGAAGATCTATCCTGAGGATAGATCATCAATATATAAATCTTGGAAAACCCTTTTTAAGTAGTATATTTATGGCATAGTCAGGAGTCGAGCCTACTCAGAACAGACAAAAAAGAACAGGGAACACCTGTATAAATGAGAGAAGCTACATTAATTTATTCCTCAGGCAAGCAAAAGGAAATGCAAACTCACATATACTCCAAGATCAACCACACACTGGTGTTGGAGAGGACAAGACAGTAATCAGTAAACAACTAAAGTTCCAATATAGAGTGTTTTAATGATCAAATTGTTGACATTTATTATGTCTAGGATCAGCATGATTTGCTGCTTCAACAATGTTTTCGTGGGTATACTGGTACTTCCAATTCCACAGATCACTAGAAAAAAGAAAATATATGTTTCTTTAGCGCCTATCAACATTCTTCAACACTGTAAAGAGAGCAGCATAGGAGATATAGAAAGTATCAGAGAGAAGCAGCACAGCGCTCAGCCAAATCAGTCAGCATGTTGATCCATATACTTTTCAATCAGCACCTCTGTCTCAAAGATGTGAGACTGGATTCAGCTGTTGGGATAGGTACTGTGCATACAAGTTACGTACTTTACAGGTAAGTGACATAGGAATACCACACAGTGTATTCTTCCATGATGCTTTAATTTTAGGGTATAAGGAAAATTTTTGTTCAAGAGAAAAAAAGTGGCTCGGCAGCTTGCATTCATGGAATTTCAAACTATAATCAACAATCAGATAACGTTGCGTGGGTAGGAAAATCCATAAGAGGTAAAATCATCCTTGAAAATGCCACAATAGATTGCATGAAGCTTTTGTCAAATTCAATGTTACACAAAGTGTACTAAAACTAAGCAAATCTTAGGAGTTTACAAACTTAAAATCAAAAATGTATTTTTTATAGGGTCCAAATCCAAGCTAAAAATTGAATGATTATTCTCTAACACTAAAAAATCAACAATAAGTTCAATACAATGCAAGTCTCATACAGGAATGCCAGTGACTCATGTCTTACATATCAGGTCTGTTCATCTTCCTTATCTGTATTTCATACAAAGGACCCTATTTTGATCCTTTTCAACTCATTCAAATGCCTAAAATACCAAACGACTTAATTTCCTTTATATTACCAGCTTAATATATTTTCTATTTTACTTCATAACAAAAAGAGTATTTTTAAAATGCTACCAACCGATCAGTCTGCACCATAGTCTGTAAAGGATTCAAGGTCGTAGCTTTATGAATAACAAGAAAGGAATGTCAGTTGGTAAAGATGTCTTACTATGTGTGATAATGGCACAAAATATAAACTCATTTGAATAGACAACTTTTTCTCAGTAGATTTCTTACAGTCCAGATCCAATCCAATAACATGTGCACATCCAGTCCTAAATACGGACAATTGTATGCTACCAAAGGACACCAAATATAATACATATAATATACATGACATCAAATAGTCAAATAACAATACCCATAATGAAAGTGTCCAGGCCGGCAAAGTGCACAGGTAACACACTCCACGTGTATCGCTGGAATCATACAGTAATGTAGATACTGTAATAACGACAATAAAATCATTACTTACCACATGTATGTCATGTAACACTGCCAAATACTGAATGTCAGGGATTATATGATGTGATGAGTCACATGACTGATGCCATGTTTCATGGATACATTACATAGGACTGATCTGGGCTACTCAGTTTTAATGCACATAGGGTTCACCGGCCTGATATAAAAAAAAAAAGTTATGTATGTATGCAGAATTATAAATACATGTATTAGAAAATGGTGTGATAGTATGATTGTCCTATTATATAAACAATTAAATTAAAAAATAAATAAAAACTGAAATGCCCCTTTAAATGATTAAGGAATTCTTTCTAGATTTGTAATGTTCAACCATTTGAACAATTTGCCTAGCAAATGGCAAAACCTAAAACAAACTGCTCCAAGCAATGCAAAGGCATTAGTGAGGAATGAGGGTCTTCTTGAGTGCACTTTGCAGTATTACATGCCTCATTTCCTTAGGGTCATACTCAAAAGCTCAACCACTGTACCTTACTAATGTTCACATTAGGTTTGTCACAAGTTATATGATGCTTTGGTGACTGATGTGGCATAAAAAGTGCATAGTAGGCTGTTTGTACAGACTCCTGAAAATAGCTCATCTTCAAGCTACGTTCTATCAGTATAGTGTGAATATAACAAAACATCGAATTGCAACTAAGCGCAATGAACATTCAACATTGAGAGTTGGACATCAATAACAGTCACTAACATCCCATAAAAAACTATTAAGTATGGCAATGTGTTATCTGGGTGAAGGCCCATTTACGACTCTCAAACCCCCATCAACCAAAAATCCTCCTGTGAGTGATCATTCCCCACTGGATGTCTTCCTAAAAGTGGTAGTGGATCAACTTTCCACTTTGGAAGGACAGAGATTTGGTCCTTTGAACCTGCCGGCCTCTGAGCTAGAAGCACTTAGAACTTTGGAGTCAGATAGATCAATTATTATCAAGCCATCTGACAAGGGGGGGAACATTGTGGTTATGGACGAAATTAGCTATACAGTGATGTGTTCCAATATATTGCAGGATAAGTCCTGCTATGCCGTCCTCTGCAACAATCCGCTGTTGGCATATAAACAAGAACTTAAAAACATCCTGGTAGAAGCTCTCCAGTCCAACTGGATTAATAAATCTGAGTTAGATTATCTACTACCACAGTTCCCACAGATGGCTTGTTTTTATGGACTGCCCAAGGTCCACAAAGGCCTGGTACCACTCAAAGGAAGACCCATTGTCTCAGGGACCAATAGTCTTACCCATCCAATCAGCACATATGTGGATGTTATACTTAGGCCTTTTGTGACAGCCCTCCCGTCTTATGTTAGAGATTCCATGGAGGTCATCAAAAAGATAGATGGCCTCCATGTGGATGAAGATGTTTACTTGGCTAGCCTAGACGTTGAGGCGCTGTATAATTCCATACCACATGACAAGGGGTGTGCAACGGTGTCCTCATTTTTGACCACCCGAGGTACACACCTATGGCCTCATAATGGATTTGTGCTACGTTTGCTACGATTTATTCTGGAACACAATATCTTCCTCTTCAATAATAAAATCTACAACCAAGTGAAGGGCGTGGCCATGGGGAGCCCATGTGCCCCAACCTACGCAAACCTTTATTTAGGTGGCTGGGAGAGAGAGGTGGTGTTCGGCGACGAGATGGGGGACTTCACGTCATCGATTATCTTGTGGTTAAGATACATCGATGACGTGCTCATCTTTTGGAAGGGTGACAGAGAATCGTTTCAGGCGTTTGTACAACGACTAAATGTCAATGACTGGGGGCTATTTTTTACCTCTGAGATCCATTTACAATCGATCACCTTCTTGGACCTGACTATTTTTAAAGATTCCAATGGATACATTGGTACCCGGCTATTTAGAAAAAAGACGGCAACAAACAGTCTTTTACAATGGGGGAGTTGTCACCCAGCAGCACTCAAACGAGGCATTCCCAAGGGGCAATATTTGCGCATTCGACGCAATTGCTCCTCATTAGGGGATTTTCGCCTTGCTGCGGACGATCTGAAGAGAAGATTCTCTAATAGGGGATACCCAGGGCAGGTATTGAAACATGCTTACCAACATGCCATGAGTAAAAATAGGGATATGCTCCTTAACCCGCGTGAACGTCAACAGGATGTTGAACAATATCGCATCATTGGCAATTATGACGATGCTCACATCCAGGTTAGGGAGATCCTCTCAAAATATTGGGGAATTTTAAAGACAGATCCTGACATTGGTCATCTGGTTGGCGCCACCCCGGCGATCACATATAGACGGGGTAGAAACATCAAGGATCATTTGGTCCATAGTTTCTATAACCCCCTCTTAAAGCCAGGGTACCAGCTGAGAGATCAGCTACAGGGAACATATAAGTGTAGTGGGTGTATGGATTGTTCATCCGTAAAGAAAGGGAGAACATTTATCAGCACCACTACGGGTCGTTCCTATTTCATTAGATCTTTCATTAATTGTAGATCCACTGGATTGGTCTATCTAGCCACATGTGACTGTGGCCTTCAATACGTGGGGAAGACGATCCGGGAGTTCAGAAGGCGTATTGGGGAACATCTAAATGATATAAGAAAGGAGGCAGATACCCCACTAGCGAGACATGTGACTGACCATCATGGTGGTGACTCTGGAGTCATTAAATTTCAAGGGATTGAACACATCCGTCCATCCCCGAGAGGGGGTAATTTGGACAGACTTTTATTACAAAAGGAGGCACAATGGACATTCCGTTTAGGCACGGTGCGCCCCAAAGGACTCAATGAGTATATCTCCTTTACGTCCTTCATATAGTTCCTATTGGGGGTACCTAGTGCCCATTAAATATGGCTGTATCAATTTTAATTTTGATATGAGTATCATGATGACACTCTTTTTGGTTTGTCCCCACTTTACATTTACTGCTAGTTTTTAATGGACTCCTGTCACCACATGTCTTCTGTAGGATGTGTAATAACTATCTATTAGTCTGCACTATGATGCCTTGTAGTCCTGGTTGATTCTCCTTCTATTTTCTGGTCCATCTGGTATGTAGCTGTCTTATCCGCCTTTTATCCCTAGTAATAAATAAGGGAGCGTCTTCTCCCTTCCCCAGAACGCCTAGTATTGAGCTGGCATCATTGTATACGCTGATACTTACCTGTCTGTCGGGTTTCAGCGATACTGATGCCGGGGGGCGTGTCTGGGACTTCGTTTTTGGAGGGGGCGGAGCCATGGAGCATAAAGAGCGGTGCTTCAGGCGGCCGCTCTACGGCCATTTTAGCGCCGGAGCGCTTCCCCTAACACGTGGAGAGGGGTTGCGCGTCTTTGTTCTGTCTGTGATGTACGCTGCTCGGCATTGATACTATTCGCTTAGGTCCGGCTCCTGATGATGTGAATACTAAAGAAACGCGTCGAGCCTGAGGGTCTTTAGCCTAAGATGATACTAATAGGGAAGTGAGCTTATTTATGTCAATTGAGATTAGGATACTTTTGTAGATCCGTAGGGCTTCTCACTGTATGTCCCAGCTGTTGCTACCTTGCAGCGATTAAGGACTGAGAGTTTACACCTTCTATGGAGTGAAGGTGTTTTAACTCTAGGGAAGCCATTTAGGGTTTCAAACCCCCTCCCCTGATGTGCACCTAGCTTAAGATAGTGATTTGGGGGTTTATTGCCTGTTATCCCCCACTCTCCTGGATAATTCATCTGCCAGGGATTAGCTAGGTTGTATATTCAGCAGTATAATCGAGTTTGGCTCTTTTCATTGTCTCTCTCAATTTTTAATATTGATTTACCAAATAAAAGTTTTTTGTTTTCTTTGGTTTTAAGCATCCCCAAATTTACAGTGAGTTTATTATGGCAATGTGTTATACCAGCGATTAGACAAGTGAAAGTTCAAGTCCACTAGTGGGACTTAAAATGAGGGGGAAAAAAACATTTTTTGAAAAGAAAAATCTAAATTTCATGTCAAAAATAAAAAATCACTTTTTTCCCCTACATCCAGTCCCTTATTATTGATAAAAACTAAAAAACAAAATAAACTACGAATAATTGGTACTGGCACGTCCGTAACGACCTGAGCTATAAAATGAACAAATTACTTATTCCAGATGATGAACACTGTAGAAATAAATGCAAAAAAACATTTGGGAGAGTATAGTAGAGTGTCCAAAAATTGGAACAAAAAGTGATCATAAAACCATATGTACAGAAGTCTTTTGGCTTATGTATCTACCAGCTTTGCACATCTAGAAGCTGACATTTTACCCATTCTTCCATGCAAAATGGCTCAAAGCTCAGTCAGATTGGATGGAGAGTGTCTGTGAACAGCAATTTTCAAGTCTTGCCACAGATTCTCAATGAGATTTATGTCTGGCCATTCTAACACATGAATGTGCTGTGATCTAAACCATTCCATTGTTCTGGCTATATGTTTAGGGTCATTGTCCTGCTGGAAGTTGAACCTCTGCCCCAGTCTCAAGTCTTTTGCAGCCTCTAACATGTTTTCCTTCAGGATTGCCCTGTATTTAGCTCCAACCATCTTCCCATCAACTCTGACCAGCTCTCCTGCTGAAGAAAAGCATCCCCAGAGCATTAGGTTGCCACCATGTTTCACGGTGGGGATGGTGTATTCAGGTTGAGGTGCAGTGTAAGTTTTCCACCACACATAATATTTTGCATTTGGGACAAAGTGTGCAACATTGGTCTCATCTGACCAGAACACCTTCTTCCAAATGTTTGCTATGCCTCTATATGGCTTGTGGCAAACCAAAAACAGCTCCTCCAGAGTGACCATGGGTCTCTTGGATTCTTCTCTAGTTAGTGCTTTCCTTGCCTAGGCTGTCGGTTTACGTGGATGGCCATGTCTTGTTAGGTTTGCAGTTGTGCCATACTGTATTGAACAGTGCTCCATGAGATATTCAGAGGTTGGGATTTTTTTTATAACCTAACTCTGCTTTACACTACACAACTTTATTCCTGACCTGTCTGGTGTGTTCCTTAGTTTACATGATGCGGTTTGATCACTAAATGTTTACTAACAAACCTCTGAGGCCTTCACAAATCAGCTGTAGTTATACTGAGAATAATTTCTCAGGTGGACTCTATTTACCAATTTAGTAGCTTCTGAAGGGAAATGTTCACACTGGATTTTATTTAGGGATGTCAGAGTACAGGGGGCTGAAAACAAATGCATGCCACACATTTCAGATTTTTACTTATTAAAAATTGTAAAAACCATGTATCATTTTTTTTCGCTTCACACATACTTGCTACTTTAACCCCTTCAAGACACAGCCAGTTTTCACCTTAAGGACCAAGCTACATTTTTCAAATCTGACATGTTTTACTTTATGTGGTAATAACTCTGGAACGCTTTTACTTATCTAAGCGATTCTGAGACTGTTTTCTCGTGACATATTGTATTCATGTTAGTGGTAAATTGGAGTCAATATGTTTCACCTTTATTTATAAAAAATTCCAAAATTTACAGAAAATTTGGAAAATTAATAATTTTTGAAATTTGAATGTCTCTGCTTTTAAAGCAGATTGTTATACCTCATAAAATAGTTGTTACTGTACATTTCCCAGATGTCTACTTCATGTTGGCATCATTTTGTAAACATCATTTTATTTTTCAGGAAGTTAGAAGGCTTAGAATTTCAAGGACCAGTTTCAAGGACCAGTTCAGTTATCAAGTCACTTTGTGGCGCTTACATAATAGAAACCACCCATAAATGACCCAATTTTAGAAATTACACCCATCAAGTTAATCAAAACTGATTTTACAAACTTTGTTAACCATTTAGGTGTTCCACAAGAATGAAAGGAAAATGGAGGTGAAAGTGACCCCATTTTGTAAACTACAAGATGAGGTGACAGTTTTATTGGTACTATTTTGTGGTACATATGTGGTACATATGATTTTTAATTGCTCAGTATTACGCTTTTTGTGAGGCAAGGTAACAAAAAAATGGCTGTTGTGGCACAGTTTTTATTGTTTGTTTTTTACAGAGTTCTCCTGACAGGATGAATCATGTGTTGCTTTTATAGAGCAGGTTGATACAGACACGACAAAACCAAATATGTGTATTTTTTTCTGTTGTTTCAGTTCTACATAATAAAGCATTTTTCAAAACAAAAATTATGTTTTTGTGTCTTCATTTTCTAAAAGCTACATTTCTTTTATTTTTCTTCCGATCGTCTTGTGTAAGGGCTCATTTTTTGCGGAAAGAGTTGAAGTTTTTATAGGTAACATTTTTGGGTACATGTGATTTTTCGATCACTCAATATTACACTTTATGTGGCAAAGTGACCAAAAAAATGGTTGTTTTGGCAGAGTTTTTATATTTTATTTTTTTAATGAAATTCACTTTAAGGGTTAGATCATGTGATATTTTTATAGAGCAGGTTTTTACAGACGCGGCGATACCTAATATGTCTACTTTTTATGTATTTTAGTTTTACACAATAAAAAATTTGTTTTAAAAAAATCATGTTTTTAAATTTTTTTTAACGATTATCTTATGTAGGGGCTCATTTTTTGCGGGAAGAAATGACGGTTTGATTGGTACCATTTTGAGGTGTGTATGACTTTTTGATCGCTTGTTATAACAATATAATACGTTTTTGTGATGCAAGGTGACAAAAAATGGCATTTTGTGCACAGTTTTTATTTTTATTTTTTATGGTGTTCACCTTAGAGGGTAAGTCATATAATATTTTTATAGAGGCAGTCATTACAGACGTGGAGATACCTAATATGTCTACTTTTTTACATTTAGTTCAGTTTCACACAATAAAAGTTTTTTTGAAGAAAAATAAATCATGGTTTAGTGTCTCCATTTTTTGAAAGCCACATTTTTTTTAATCTTTTGGGCGATTGTCTTAGGTAGGGTCTCATTTCTTGCGGGAAGAGATGACGGTTTCATTGGTACTATTTTGGGTTACATATGTTGTTTTGATCGCTTGGAATTACAATTTTTGTGATGTATGGTGACAAAAAATGGCATTTTTGGTTGTTGTTTTTTTTTTTACGGTGTTCACCTGAGGGGTTAGGTCATGTGATATTTTTATAGAGCAGGTTGTTACGGACGTGGTGATACCTAATATGAATACTTTTAAAAAATTTATTTCAGTTTTACACACTAAAACCATTTTTGAAACTGCATTTATGCATTTACCTATAAAAATGAAAAAAGAAACACTAACGGGTGTTTTTTTGTATAGTACATCTCACCTCCAAAAAAACTAACTAAAGAGTGACTGAAAGTCATCTGTGTCACCTTTGCCTGGTTAAATATCCCACTGTGCTTTTTCTCTTTGTGGCTATGAGATCAATTGGGATTCCCTATTGCACTCTCACATTTCTTATATGAGTGAGATGCTCCCTGTATCCCCCTCTCTGATTGGTTGTGGCTGGGGATAAGTCTCATTCCATGGGTGGGGCTTAGTCTTTAACTTGAAAGAGGTCCTGCGGGCCCACTACGGTCATACCAGCGCCAGATGCCGCCACACCACATGTTGTGGTATCCTGTTTGCTAAAATATATGTTATGCTGTTTGGTAGCCAAGCTCCTGATGAAATAGATATATCTGTCTGTGGAAACATGCCGAGCGTGACTACAGTAGCAGCATAATAACACATGGGCCGTGGTCCTTGTGTAAGGGGTTTATGTGCAGAGTGAAATTTGAGCTTACTTATCTCATACCAGGCCTTCCTAACTGGTGGTTCATACAACGCCAGACCTGGTTTCAGGACGTTCACCCACACGCCTATTCCATTCTCTTTTCCAGATGATGGCTCAATGTGATATGCTGCCGCAAAAATATCACATCCAATGTTTGTACTGGACTATTTAATGCTGTGATCCACTGGCAGTATATTTGCAGGTCTCACTGTAAACTGGGGTTTCCTTTGATAGGTGTGGATTCTGGTTTACAACACCTATTGGATGTTACCTGAACCTAGGTTTGAGGAGAAGATTCATACCTTCCTTCAGTGGGTTCTGTCTTTGTAGTACAGGTGTACTCCCTGTTTTTATTGAGTTTTCTAATAAAGCAATTTACTATTTTTTGCTTTTAAATGTTTTCCGTAGGTAGTGGCAATGTTTCCCTTAGAATATGGCACCACAAAGACAAATTATTTTTTAAGTGATTTTATGTTGCAATAATAACTTTGGCGTCACCATAATTATATTGACTCACAGAATAAAGCTATCGTTGGATTTGTATCTCACAGTAAACCTCACAACTATCAAAAAGCTATATGCATCCCCAAAATAGAACAAAAAAGCCCTTATATAGCTAAGTCAACCAAAAAAAACCCTCTTAATTCACCGTTTCGTCAAAATCTATATTCTATAGCCCAAATTGCGCTTCTTCTCTTCTGACTCCTGGTGTGACTGCAAACAGCTGATATGGAATAGTTCCACACTTGGGAGAAGTTTACGGGGTGCATTTTCTCTAAATTTGGGGCTAAAGCAATATACGGTTATATTTCATTTTCACAGTCCAGTGTTAACAAATTCTATGAAACACATGTGCAGTCAAATCCATTACTACACTGCTATTGAATTTTTAGACGCCAGTCTTAATACAGCCACATAGCTAGTGACCAGTTCCCTTCCCTGCCACACCCACAATTTTAGACCTGGCGTGAGCGGGGAGAACTCACATATAGCGGCGCAACTAACCGTTGTGCCTCCATTTGTGCCTGAAATATGCCTAATTTAGGTGTATTACAGTATGATAAATGTCCCCTTAATTTTTTTGCTGCAATTTTTAGTAGTACCCTAGTAACTTGAATATGCGATCTTCTGATCCCTTGTACCTTAGACTAAAATAGAATTGTATTGCAGTCAATGTGATTTGCACAGGCTGCCTGTCATGCTGTGTCATAGGCACGACTTTGCAGGCAGCTCACTATGACAGGCCATCACAAGGCCCCAGGCTGTCATAGAAACTGATAGGAGCTCTATGATTTCTCCACCAGGGCTCTGATCAGAGGGCACGAGGGAGCCCTCTCCCTCGTCTAACCACAGTGATGCCACAGTCTCTACTGACCCTTGCTTCTGATTGGAAATAACTCTGATCCCTGTCATTTTACCAGTCATTACAGCCAGGTGCCAGTTGTATTCCAGCAGAATCAGCTGATGACCCAGTTCTATACACTTATAATGTCCTAGGTGTGCCATTTATTTGCTGACAAAATGGTACATATTTTGCAAGCATCTCAGAAATTGTAGTCACAGACTATATCATAGAATCCTTTTTCAGAGCTATTCAGGGGATGATAGTGATCATGTGATACACCATAGGACCCCACAGAACCAGGAAGTGTCATTTCTTTCCCTGCTTGGGGGATGTTTTTGAATGTAGTCTTACAAGAACATTCTTAGGATATTATGCTAAGGCCCCTGTTTGATGAGGACCACTGGTTTCGCTTCTTCCATCCCTTAGTATCGCAAGAGATTAACAACGACGTCAAATGATTTACATACCTAGGACACCAAGGGGTGTAGTTATGAGGGAGACAGTGAGAGTTGTTACACTCAGGCTCTACTGCCTGAGGGAGCCCTAAGGCCCCTCAGTTGAGGGACACATGAGTATTACAAATGGTGCATGGTATGTTGAGAGCCCTTAGGGTACATGCACACAATCAGGATTTATGTGCGGAGAATTCGCACTAAAATCTTCAGGTGTTTGCAAGGAATTGGTGTGGATTTACATGCAGATTTTTTGCAGATTTTCCTCTCCCTATTAAAGTGAATGGAGAAAATCTGGTCAGAAAAAATAAAATAACATGCTGCGGATTGTGAAATCCCCATAAAGAAAAACTATCGTCTACATGAGAATTTCAAATTTTCATAGAACATAATGTGCATGACCTATGATGTGAATTTTCTGCATGCAAATCCGCACGCAATCCTGATCGTGTTCATTTAGCCTTAAAGTGTCTACAGACACAAATTTGAATTGGCAGTTTTTCCTCCCTGTTTTTCTAATTATTATTTTCAGGTGTTTTTTATTTTCAGGTGTTTTTGCCATTAATAGCCCAATTTACATGGTGAGGGGTCACCATTAGTTATCATGGCCATTCCCATCTGGTATTCATGGAGAGAACATTGAGTAGGCTCCAGGACATCTTCCTTTTTGACTCAGATGTGGTGTTCCAAAAAGATAATGACTAAGTACTAGGTTTTTTTTTAAATTTTTCACTAGTTTATATCATTTGGACATTTGATGCTGCATTCAAATTCCATACTGTCTACCAGAAACAAATCCGTCTAAATTCAATTTTTTGTGAAACTTGTTCTAACCCTTACAGTTCTGGAATGTGTTGGATAACATTGTCAGCATTATCCAACACATTCCAGAACTGTAAGGGTTACATAGCATCATGAATCAGTATAATGCTATGCAACCCCCGTTCAGTCCCGGCAGTTCAGTACACTGCACACGATGCGGGGGACGTCAGAGTCTCCCGCTCGTGTGAAAGGGGCCTTACAGAAGAAATGCATGCTCCTTTAACAAAGTTTCCTTCAGCAGTTGTACAAGTTTGGAGACAGGAAAACCATATATTGCTTATTCATTTCCACACATGAATTTGGCACCAGACACAGATGAACAATCCAAGCCATATGTGTCGTAAAATAGTATTACATTTCTCAGAATGTGAGGAGACGCCCTAGTGTTCTATAAAATCTTACTTCCATTTATGTTCATAATGCCTGATGCACATACATATCCTTTTTTCTTTTCTCTTCAAATGAATACTCTTTGTCTTCACAAATCTTTAATGGTTTGTTGGAGGCTGCTTACAATCGACAGAGAGATAACAAAATATTGTTTTCATAGTGAATAGCTTGATATAGAAAATAAGCCATGATAGTTCATTTAACATAGGCTAAACTGACTAAAGTCTTCCGAGTATAAATGAACCCAAGCACGGCCAAGCTACTCAGCAGCAGTGTGATGAATTTTTATTTTTATTTTTTTACAATTTTGGCTGTTTCTTTTTAAGTTAGGGAAAAAGTTTGTCAAAAAAGAAAGCTGAGCCTCTGATGCCACCAGATGTAAGGTAGCTATCCTATATGTCAATGCTCGACCTGTTTAACTTGGCCTTGAGGCATAACAAAGGTGATAGCAAAGCTAGTATCTCATCTGCAGATAGCTATTTGGGAGTGATTGCCCCTCATCAGTGCAGAGCAGAGAGGACTGGGTTAACTGGGCGAGGGGCCTTTATCAGGATTTCGAGGCACTATTTCTCTTTATGCAGAGTTCTTAGTAGGTGTAAGGAGTCTTATAGAACAGGCAATGTTCCTCTGGGGAAAAAGACATGCAAATCGACTCTCCATCCTTAAGGCAGTTAAGTTGAACTCTCTGCAACTTAACTGCCTTAAGGATGGAGAGTCGATTTGCATGTCTTTTTCCCCAGAGGAACATTGCCTGTTCTGACTACCTGCAGCCTGAGGACCGTTGATGTTATCGCAAGTGGGATGAGCCAGACCAGGAAGTGCATGCAGTATGTGTCAGTGTACAGAAATTTGTTTTTATTAAAGATAATAGTTTGTGTGTGTCAGCTGTGCATGCAACAGTGCTGTGTGTGTATATAATGTATTTGTGTGTATGTATGATATGTGTGCTGCAGAGCACTGTGTATAATGTGCATTCTACATTGCTGAGTGTGTGCATGATGTGCGCACTGCAGAGCTATGTGTGAATTTGTATAATGTCATGATCACAAAGCGAAACGCTTGTAGATAGGGACAGACACTGACAGTGAGCCCTGACCTGGAACTCAGCCTGCTTTCCCTACCTACTTGCAGTTCAAGCCCTAGGTAGCAAGAGTGCAACTAGTCGACGGTCATCATGCTGCTAAGATGCAGAGACAGTCAAACACCAAGAGACAAAAACAACACAAAGGGATAATCGTACAAAAATAGGTAAGAACCAGGAGGACAACGCAGTACAAAAAAGAGAGACATAGAGTAGTCAATAAAAAAGCGAGATCAAATACTAGACGGGATGTGCAGTACAAATCATGTGAGACTGAGTGGTCAAAAGATAAGATGGGGTCAAAAACACAAATAAATCCAAATGAATCCAAGAACCAGGAACCTAGCTAGTGAGCCCAAACAAGACTATCACTGGCACTGGTATATGACCAGGAAGGGGTTTAAATAGAGCACCGAGACCCAGGAACTGAATATGATAGGTCATGACTCGGCACACCATTAGGCCCCATTCACACGTCCTGATTTTTGCTCCGCATCCTATCCGCAATAACGGATCTAAAATGCGGATAGTATGCGGATCCATTCAATAGTTCCCGAAAAAAATGCACACATCACTCCGTGTGTTGTCCGCATCCGTGTTTCTGTTCCGATTGTCTGCAATAAAAAACCAGCATGTCCTACTTTCATCCCGAAATTGCGGTCCGTAGCCCAATACAAGTCTATGGGACGTCCGTAAATGTGGAAGACATGCAGAAAGGCATCCGCATGTCATCCGCATTTGCGGATTCCGTTCCAGGAGGGTAGAAAAAAAAGAAAAAAAAAAGATTTGATTCCTCCTTCCGGATCCGCAAAAAAACGGATGACATATAGATACATCCTTTCCGTTTTTTACGGAAAAACAGAACGGATGTGCTGGAAAAACAGAGTTTTTTGCGGAACAACGGATCCGAAAAAAACTGACCGTTTGCCAGGATGTGCACAAATACAGACAGGTGAATGAAGCCTTAGGCTTTTCTCAGCACGTTGATTCACTAGCTGACAGGCAGTTTGCACTCACTCTGTCTCCTCAGGCTGTGGGTGGGTCTCCACCAGTTATTAGCATATATTAACTTACTCTGACAGAGCAGGAGATTGTGATCTCTAACACAATTACAGGTAAAGCCATGCTTCTCAGTCCTCACAACACTTGGGCCTTTTGCTTACTGCAGGTAATCACTCAGAGCTCAGTCCCATCATTCTTCACTGCTCTCAGCCAATCAGATTACAGTCTTTCTAGTTTGAAGGTTACCATAGAAATTTGTGTACAGTGAGAGACCTGCTGAACTGTCTATAGTTCACGACTAAAGTAAAATCTACTGACCACTGTATTTAGAAAATGTTTTCTTTTAACTGTCCCTTTATGTTGAAAGCTAATCTTTGTAACTCGTGAGAAAACCCCTTTAATCCTGTTTTCTCTAGTAGGTCTGAGATGAGTGCAGCCATTCCTTCCCAGTGCCTTTTTCCTCTGGTCTGTAGCAGAGGAGCTTCACTTCTGAGCATCTACATAAAGGGCAGCACACATTCATCTTCACTGAAAGCCTAGATCCTTAGTTCAGGAATAGAACAAACCTTTATAGGACATTTCATCATTTTCAATGTACCAATTTATTATATATTTTTGGAGTTGGAGTCGGTCCATTTTATACCGACTCCAACTCCGACTCCACCAAAATGGACACAGACTCCGACTCCACAGCCCTGGTTGCAAGTGACCTCCTATCCACAGGATAGGGGATAAATATTATATGGGAGAAGTTTCTACCACTGGGACCCCACCAATCACAACAACGCGGACCCCTTACCATTACTGAATCTTTTTCCACAAAATGATATATCCATCTCCTCAGCAACTCCTGCTCTGCATTTTGTGGTGACAGGTTCTTTTTAAAGAATTTGCCCAGGTTTGAGCACTGATAGTACATAAACAGCCAGTGACTCTTACGTATTATGTGACTTTTTTGCACTTGATCTTGAGTTTCAGCCTTTTTGTAACTAAACAGACACATGTTGACAAACACATTCCTGGCAGCTAAGAAGGCTAAACCGCAGTCAACTGATAGTCGAGATAAAAGTTTTTTTTCACAGAAACACTGCATTACTTGGTGTTATCCATGAATCATTAAATTCAGAAATATGCAAAGGAATTATTGTCTAACTCTACCAAGGCATGATTACAAAGAAATATCATAAGTATGTAGAATGTTTTTGAATTTACATAGAGACATGTAGCATCTGAAAAAACTCAAGAGACTTGTAGGTGATTCTAGTTTATTAAATGGTTTGTGTTGTGAGAGAGCCATCTTGTGGTGATATGCTGCAATGACATGTATTTTACATTAAAAGTGAGAGATATACTGTGGTACTTGAAGTAGACCTGTTCCATATACAGTACCTAGCCACGATCTGAGAACAGCAAATTAAGATTCGTTATTACAACAAGGTATAGTCACTTTTGAGTAGGTCACATGTCGGGAAGGGGTTTATAAAAATGTAGCATAAAAGGTCAATGAATGTTTTTGATCACTACACATTTAAAAATGTTATCTATCAAAAGAAAACTCTGCAGTTACTCTACTTAATCCTTTCCTGACTCAGCAATTTTCATTTTTTTGAAGTTTCATTTTTTGCTCCCTGCCTTCCCAGAGCCATAACATTTTTTATTTTTCCCTTCACATAGCTGTATGAGGACTTGTTTTTTTTAATGCCACCATTTAATATTGCATAGGATCTAGTGGGAAGCGGGAAAGAAAATTCCAAATAGGGTCGAATTGGAAAAAAGCACAATTCCACTACAGCACCAGCACCACCTGATTATACGGAAGCCAAGGTTGGCACATAACAGGTAGGAAATAGTGTTAGGTTCCCATTCTGCAGAGACCACCTTGACGATTTGGTGGATGGGCTCAGATAATTTTGTGCAAAATATATTTGCCAAGAATCTCTAATTTACTAAACAAGCATAGCATTAGCTCCAGAATACCTCATATCTCTATGGCATTTTGTGCTTTATCTGGTTGGCAGTGTGCCGTTGCATTGTATGTATTTTCCTTTCCTTGTGCATTTAGCCATAGGAATGTGCACCTGCGCACTGGGATGTGCTGACTGAAATTCCCTCTTTTTCTTTGTAAGTTTGTACTGGAGGTGTGGCTACTCCATTTGGTCATGCAATCCTGACTAGCCCATCTGCCCCATAGGTTGATTTTAATTAGTGTAACTATAAAGCCGAGTGGACTCGGCATGCATGTTGGTACCTGCATCCTTTACAAAATAATGGAATTTTCTCCATTATTCTGTACAGAACTTGCTATATCCCAGTTCAGTGCTGCCACCTGCTGGACTGAACTAGTACTAGTACTCCCGCTCAATATTAGAATAGGGTGCTTTCCCTGATCTCTCTGCCAGGGTAAGCGTGAGGTACACTGTACCTGCAGTGTACACACCCCCAACTGGTTACCTCCCCTCTGTATCCTTCTTGAAGGCTGATAGCAATTCATTCATACCTTCTACTAGAAATAATAAAGGAATGGCACAACATAGAGCCATAAGAATAGATGCTCCAGAACTGTTATTACACGGGGAATGCATGAAGCTATTAAAACAGGAATGTCAGGAGTGGTGAGAGCCTTTAAGCCATATTCTTATCAGTAAGAAAAAAAGCTGAGCTTTTATGGTGTTTATAATGTCAGAGAGCAGAGATAAGAAGTTAGTCAGCTCCCCAACTGACAGAAAAGAGAGAAAGTCCAGAGGCTGCTTCTACAGCATCTCAGCTGTTAAGAATATATCTACATAGAATATACCATATAGAAAAAAACAGAGCTGGTAACTACTATAAAAATATATAAAGTCTTTATTGTATCACATCATATTAAAAATATGTATTAAAAATAATATTAGGGAAAGAGGTTGCAGAGAAAGGCGCCATCCAGGGGCGGATTGGCAATGTATTGTACCGGGAAGGTTCCCGGTGGGCCGCATGTTTTTTATGTGCAATGGGCCGGTGGAGGGAGCCCGGCAATTGTTCAAAAAAATGCAGCCTCCTCTAATGAAACAAGAGGAGAGGGGAGAGAGGGATTCTCCTACCTCTCCTCTGCGCTGCTGTGCTTTGTTAACTGATTGGTGGAGCAGCAGTGGGAGGAAGCTGCTGCTCCACCAAACGTTCAGATGGACCCTGGAAGTGACTGCCTTCCCGCCCACTTGCCCAGCCGCACCACATTTTTATGGCCGCCCACCTTCTCGCCCAGCTACCTCGCACGTTTGAATGGCTGGCCGCCCTCCCACGGAGCCACACGTTTGCAAGGTGGCCCGCGTTCTTGCTCAGCCACAGCCACCCCGCATGGTTGAATGGCTGCCCGCCTGGCCGTTCCAGCGCGCCAAGCTGCAGCTTTGAATTGCCGCCCACCACCCACACTTGAGATTCGCTGCTGTTGTCGGCACAGTACAAGGGTATAAAGGGACCTGTACTGTGTCTCCTGACCTCTACTATTCCCCCTTATACCATATAATGTGCCTCCTACCCTGTACTATGCCCTCTTATACCCTCCATTGTGCCCCCTTACCATACCCTGTACTATGTCCTCTAATACTCTATACTGTGCCCCTTTATACCCTATATCCAGTCACTGTATGGAGGCGTTATCCAGTCACTGTATGGCGGCGTTATCCGGTCACTGTATGGCTGCATTATCCGGTCACTTTATGGAGGCGTTATCCAGTCACTGTATGGCGGGTTATCCAGTCACTGTAGGCGGGTTATCCAGTCACTATAGGCGGGTTATCCAGTCACTGTATAGAGGCATTATCCAGTAACTGTATGGAGGTGTTATCCAGTGTATGGCAGCGTTATTTAGTCACTGTATGGAAGTCTTATCCGGTCACTGTATTTAGGCGTTATCCAGTCGCTGTATGGAAGTGTTAGACTATTTCCACACCTGTGGCGCGAAGCTCCGGCAGGCTGTTCCGGGAGGTGAACAGCCCGCCCGATCCTGCTGCCCCAGATGCACGTGTGGGGCCTGAACTGCGCTCTGGCCCCATTCACT
Organism: Rhinella marina; assembly: GCA_900303285.1. Classification (NCBI taxonomy): domain Eukaryota; kingdom Metazoa; phylum Chordata; class Amphibia; order Anura; family Bufonidae; genus Rhinella; species Rhinella marina. Next base: position 969,119 of record ONZH01004598.1, on the reverse strand, counting down.
GTAATGGGGGTGGGCCGCAGATCCAGCCGCAGCACGGCAACCCCTGCTGAGAGGCGGCCGGAACGAAAATACATGTTGTATTTTCGTTAAGGCCGCCTCTCAGCAGGGGTTGCCGTGCTGTGGCCGGATCCGCGGCCCGCCCCCATTACAGTGAATGGGGCCAGAGCACAGTTCCGGCCCCACACGTGCACCTGTGGCAGCACGAACAGGAACAGCCTGCCAGAGCCCTGCGCCGCAGGTGTGGAAGTAGCCTTATACGGTCGCTGTATTTAGGCGTTATCCAGTCACTGTATGGCGGCGTCATCCAGTCACTGTATGTAGGTGTTATCCGGTCCCTGTATGGAGGCGTCATCGGGTCACTGTATGGCAGTGTCATTACTTGGTTGTAGGGCTAATATATTTACAGTATATACTGTAGATTCCAGTATATTATGCTGTAGTCAGGCCTGTATTTCCCAGTAGAGTAAATGAGCCTTGTAGAACACAGTCCACGCTAGTGACCAGCCTTCTGTACTATAGCCTCCTTTCTCTGCCATGTTGCTCCACTGTGTACTAGTGTTTCTTTTGGCACACTTAAGGCTACTTTCACACTAGCGTTTTGCTGGATCCATCATGGATCAGCAAAAACTATTCCGTCATGATAATACAACCGTCTGCATCCTTCCCAGAGCCTCAACTTTATCTTTCCGTTCACATAGCCGTGTGAGGACTTGTTGTTTTTCGGGACAAGCTATACTTTCCAATGGCACCGTTTAATATGGAATATGATGTAGCAGTAACCTGGAAAAAAATTCCAAATGGGGTGGAATTGAAAAAAAATCCAGTTCCAGCACACTTTTATGGGTTTTGTTTTTACGGCGTTCACTATGCAGTAAGACTGACTAGTGCTCTTCATTCTTCAGGTCAGTACGATTACATCGATACCGCATATGTTTTTCTTGCTTTTTAATGACTCCACCTCTTTTGGCCATGCCCTCCACATTTTTGGCTCCGCCTACAACATGGGGCCACTTCTACCTTTTTTTCCAAGGCCACTTTGAGTTCCCAATCCGCCCCTGGCGCCATCCCCAGCCAACATCACAGTTCTGGGTTAGATCAATTGATGAAACAAGAGTACAACAAAGCACTCATACATATACAATATACAATAGGAACAAGTCAGGAATATACCAATGGCAAAGTGCCAGACAAGACATCATATGGTTTAAACACATGAATTATCACTCTTAAGTAAACTCACCAGAAAAAAGTGAAGTGGAACCAGGGATGGCACTACCCCGACGCGCATTTCAGCGTGCCTTCATCCGGGGGTAGCATCTCAGCTGTGTACAGAAAAAGGAGCTCCATATTTTTTAAAAAAAAACAATCAAAAAATTATTAAAGGTGTACATAGCCTTTAAATTTTAAAATTACTGTATAGTAATGATAACAGAATGAAGTTTATATCACAGATGTAGCACCAGAACAAAACTTCGTACACAGAAACAAAACCAAGCTATGGCTATGTTCACACAGATAAAACCCACGTGAGCAAAACTAGTGACAGATCAGTAGACTAATCTGCCTTTGTATAAAAACGTACCAAATACTACTAGCTATTTTAGTCCTTCCTTATTGACTATTAAAGCTAAAATATGCTTGAGGGGAGTAACATGCTACTTTTCAAGTATATTTGACAACAACCGTGTAAAAAAACAAAAACACTACCATGTGCTCATGGTCAAATCTATTAAAATCAATGGGATCTGTTGATGGTGTTTGGAATGTGGACTCTGCCGTGCATAATAGCCATTTCAGGCTAACTGCACACATTGTTGATTAGACCTGTTTTTTACACAGAAAAACCACAGTGTTGTACAGTACAAGCAAAGTGTATGAGATTAGACAAATTTCATGTACACTTTATCATGTGGAAATTGATCTGTTGTGCAGATTTACAAATCATGTCAATTGTTTGTGCAATTTTTGGTGCGGATTTCATCTGTTTCAATGGATGGGTGAGATCTGTAAAATCCACATCCAACCCTCAAAAACGCAAGTAACATATGTGGTTTTTGGTGCGGAAACGCACAGAAACACTCACTAAAAAACACAGATTTTCTGCACGCTAACTGGTAGCCATATGTAGGTACCCTTAGAAGATGTTCACATGATAGATTTTGAAAACGTGCTGAAAAAATCAGCACGGAATCTGTGCTTGTGGCGAATCCGGAAGCATGCAGCCCTGCCTGACGTCAACTAGGCGAAGCGGTTCCGTCACTTGTTACCCAGACGTGACATTATGCCTCCCTTGGAGCACGTAAGGTCAGCTTGGTACAGTTTACACAAATGCCTCCTGTCCATGCAGGCACAGGGAGGCCGGGGGGTGAACGGCAGTGGTCCACGCACCTCCAGCGTAACCCCACTCTCACTCACAACCCTGACAAGCTGAGAGAGCCTTTTCACCGCCCCAGTGAAAACAGAGCTTTCTCAGCCCGGTAGACTGCCACTAGTTCCTCATTTAATATAAGCCCGGTCCGCTAGCGGGATTATATCGAGGCAGGAACCACTCCCAGGTAGCTATGATTATGCCAAAACACGGACATGGGGATTCGTGATTGAGATGCAATAACAGCACAAGATTAAATTATATATTTAATCGCCTTATGGGCACACTAGACATAACTCTATATACACAGAGAATGGATACAGTGGTCGGATGTGCAAATACAGGTGGTATGATACAACAGAGTTGAAAGCAATAGTCAGTTACCTGGTGGATGAGTAGTCCAATGGGTTAGGATAAGTTCTGGGTTGCCGTAAGGCTTGAGCTGTAGTCACATGGGGGCAGTGATGTCAGCAGTTGGTCCACGGTCCCTCCAAACACATTACTCGATGTGACCCCCTTTCAGAGAAAGACCCTGGTCTCTGGCCTGTGTGGGCTTTTTCACCCGCAGCTGGCCACTCCCCTCCCTCTGGGAGGAGTCCACCCTCCCTACCCAGTTCTGGTAGCCAAAAGACCCACAAAACCCATAGCTCCAGACCGGAAGATCACATGGAGATGGTTCTGGGACCAACGGATCCGCCTTGGTTCCGGCTACAGGTGGTGACCAAACATGGCACATTTATTACGCTCCTGATTGGAGATCTCCATATCTCCGCTTCATGACATGTTACCACTAATGTATGATCATGGGCATATCCGTCTTGGCCCCTGTGTACCAAATATATAACTGGTTTATGCCTGTGATGGACGGGCAATTCATAATTCCTTATGAACTCCTGGTTCCATGATGTCTGGGATTTTAGTGATCTGGCTATCAAGCTGACGCCCCCTGCTGAGCCGCCCTTCCTGTAGGAGGACTAGGCCTCCATGCTGTCTGATTGAGGTGTGAGATGTACACATGTGGCCTGTTTTGAAGGCAGGACCCCTGCGGTGTTTACTCCATCTGCTATTTTACAGCTAATTGCTGTAATTAGATTATGATCCTAATTCCACATTCCTCACAGTGCTGAATTTCTGTTTTTGGTGCGTTTTTTTTCAGCTTCCTATTCATTTCAATGGGAGAATGAGCTCATATTCCACTCCAGGAAGCATGCTGCTTCTTTTTTCTATGCTGTTTTTTTCATCATGGAAAAAAAATCAAGATCTGCTTGCCAGAGAGGCTTTTTAGAGGCATTTTTGTGTGGAAAAAAATGTGAAAAACAGCGCCAAAAAACATCATGTGAACAAGCCCTTACAGGTTGGAGTGTGCAGCAGATTTTAGCCATGTGAGAAGAAAAATATCTCTACTACATCATAAAAAAAATTCCATCTAAAAGTTCTTAATACATTTTACAACATGCCGCTTTTACTTTATTATTCCCTTTACCCACCAAAAATGGTATTATAAAGCCGCAGGTGCAACTTTTTAAGTGAGACTTTTTAAAAATTTGTCACATCTCCCCTTTTTCGCTGTCCTCGCCACTTTTCTAAAAGGGGGTGTGGCAAGGGTGGGAAAGGCTACACCAACAACTGTAGTGGGCAACTACACCAACAAATTTATCTTCTTTTACGCCATTTTTCTGGCGTAAATGAAGCCAACCATCTACAGCAGCTCTGAGCTATTGCAGATTTCTGGTTAGGCGCACAGCCTACAGGAGGATGTGCTTAATTTATCAAAAGATGCGCACTTTGTCATAAATTGCGCACTTTGTCATAAATTGGGCACATCCTTCTGCAACACAGGGGATATCAAGATCGTTACAGAAAGTGCCAGTCTTGATAAATCTCCCCCACAGTGTCACTCACATCAGCACATCTATCCTTTTAGTCATACATATACACAAATTTAACCTTTTACATATACAGTAGCTCACAAAAGTGAGTACACCCCTCACATTTTTGTAAAATCTTTTTATGGGACAACACTGAAGATATGACACTTTGATACAATGTAAAGTAGTCAGTGTACAGCTTGTATAACAGTGTAAATTTGGTGTACCCTCCAAATAAATCAACACACAGCCATTAATGTCTAAACCGCTGGCAACAAAAGTGACAATATTTTGTGTGGCCACCATTATTTTCCAGCACTACCTTAACTCTCTTGGGCATGGAGTTCACTAGAGCTTCACAGGTTGCCACTGGAATCCTCTTCCACTCCTTCATGATGACATTACAGAGGTGGTGGATGTTAGAGACCTTGCGCTCCTCCACCTTCCGTTTGAGGATGACCCACAGACGCTCAATAGGGTTTTGGTCTGCTTGGCCAGTCCTGCACCTTTACCCTCAGTTTCTTTAGAAAGGCAGTGGTCGTCTTGGGGGTGTGTTTGGGGTCGTTATGTTGGAATACTGCCCTGCAGCCCAGTTTCCGAAGGGAGGGGATCATGCTCTGCTTCAGTATATCACAGTACATGTTAGCATTCATGGCTCCCTCAGTGAACTGTAGCTCCCCACCGCCAGCACAACCATGACGCTCCCACCACCACGCTTGACTGTAGGCAAGAGACACTTGTCTTTGTGCTCCTCACCTGGGTGCCACCACACACTTGACACTATCTGAACCAAATAAGTTTATCTTAGTCTCATCAGACCACAGGACATGGTTCCAGTAATCCATGTCCTTAGTCTGCTTGTCTTCAGCAAACTGTTTGCAGGCTTTCTTGTGCATCATCTTTAGAAGAGGCTTCCTTCTGGTATGACAGCTATGCAGACCAATTTGATTCAGTGTGCGACGTATGGTCTGGGCACTGACAGGCTAACCCCCCCACCCTATAACCTCGGCAGCAATGCTGGCAGCACTCATACGTCTATTTTGAAAAGACAACCTCTGGATATGACGCTGAGCACATGGTGAGAACTGTTCCGAGTGGAAACTGACTTGTTATACCACTGTATGGTCTTGGCCACCGTGCTACAGCTCAGTTTCAGGGTTTTAGCAATCTTCTTATAGCCTATGTACAGCAACAATTCTGTTTTTCAGATCCTTAGGGAGTTCTTTGCCATGAGGTGCCATGTTGAACTTCCAGTGACCAGTATGTGAGAGTGTGAGAGCAATAACACCAAATTTAACACACCTGCTCCCCATTCACACTTGGGACCTTGTAACACTAACGAGTCACATGACACTGGGGAGGGAAAATGTCTAATTGGGCAAAATTCAGCCATTTTCACTTTGCGGAGTACTCACTTTTGTTGCCAGCGATTTAGACATTAATGGCTATGTATTTTCCATTGGCATAGCTGTATGAGGGCTTGTTTTTTGCAGGACAAATTGTCGTTTCTAATGGTACCTATTATTATTGCATATGATATAGTGGAGTGCTGGAAAAAAATTACATATGGGGTGGAATTGGAAAAAAAAGCTATTCTGCCACAGGTTTTAATGAGTTTGGTTTTTTACAATGTTCCATATGCAGTAAACTAACATGTTACATTCATTCTCCAGGTCAGTATGATTACAACAATACCACATTTATATAGTTTTTCTTGTGTTTTAATACTGAAAAAAATATATAAACTGTTTGAGCTTCAAGCCACAGAAAGTGAAAGCGAGGATTGTGAGTGCAGTGAGTGTTGCTGAGTGGAGCAAAATTACAGATAAGTGCATAGTTTAACACTAGGCCATAGTTCAACACAAGGACATAGGAACCAAGGTTTGATGGATTTTCCTTGTGCATGTTTTGCTTGATTCTAGCAAGTTTCCCAATTACAGCAGTCAGGCATTTAAATTTAAATTCATATTTACTCTGTTTTTTCCCTAACTGTCTATCCCCATTTAAACATGTGCTCTATGGACAATGCTAGTGTCTACAGGAGTGCACCTAGCCTTTCTGCTGCCTGAGGCGAAAACTAAAACGGCACCCCCTCAATGCCAATTTCTTAACCTAACCCCTTCCCTCCAGCCTACTGTTAAATACATACTTGGAAAACATTACATACAGAGCTAAAAAAGTAGCAGGGTAATACAACACACACTTACATCCAATGCCCTCTGATGTGGACGTTCTCTTTCTTTATTTTCTCCATTCAGACCAGACCGCCATGATGATTTCTTTCAGACCTCTGTTGTCCCAGCAGAGTTTGACAAAACTACTGAACACCCCATCCTGCCACCTCTTATACTGTGCTTCCAATGCTATACTTCAGAAACAGTCCCTCTGAAAATACTATTACCACACAGATAATGCACCCTCAATAATTAATGGCACACAGCACCCTAAAAAATAACTCTGTCCAGCAATAGTGTCCCTGAAACGTATAGTGCTGTAAACAGTGTCCTCCAAAAATAATTGTGCTAAGCCGATATTGTGTCAGGGTGTCTCAACAGCCCTCCCAAAAGTCCCACCAATAGTGATAACTCTCTCACCAATAGTAATAATTCTCAGCAGTAACAAATAAAATAACCCCTTATCATCTTTGCCAGTAAAATAATTCCCCCTTGCAATTTGTGCCAGTACAAAAATGCTCCCTTATAATGTGTGGCAGTACAAAATGTCACGAACCAGCGGGTGTGAACCCACTGTGCCTTGTGCCCTACCTCTTCTAAGGGCGTTGTCTAAATGAACCCCTCGATCTTCACAATACCCCTGATGGTTGGGATAGACTTTTCGAGGGGAACACCAGGTCGCTACCTCTTGAGAAGGGTTGGAACACGAGGCAGCTGATCCAAGTGGACCAGGAGGAATCTGAGCAAGGCACCAGAGGTACAGAGTAGTCAGAAGTTACGAGGAGCAACAATGCAGGACTGAAGGATGAGGCAGAGGCAAAGTCAGACAGGCAATGGGTCAGGGCAGGCGGCACAGGTACAGGTCAGGCAATCCGGGTCAGCAACAAGACAGTCAATGAAAGCAGGCAGGGATCAGGCGGGTAGCGGAGTCTGATAAGAAGAGCAGGAGTCAGGAACACAGGACCACTGGAACACCAACAGGAATAATAGCAACCAAAGGCAAGACACAAGGACCTTGACACTGAGGCATCTGGGAAGAGGACTGAACCACTTATAAATGTGCAGTAGGGCCAGGATTGGTCAACCACATCACATGATCCTTTAGGGCGCCGGCCCTAAGGAAGACATGCAGGTCACAAGCAGCAAGCATGTTGCTGCCAGGGCTAAATGGAAACTGTGGAGCGGATCCTGAAACAGCACTGCACAGGCAGAGCCCAGGACTGCAGCAGTGAATGAGAAACATAGGCAGCAGATCACCGCTGAACATGGCACTCAGGACCGCGGCGGTAAGCAGGGGAACAGTGGCGCACAGCAGCCACTGTTACATAAAAATACAACCCTTATGTGTGCCACTAGAAAAAATGCTCCCTTATAACGTGTGCCAGAGTACAAAAAAATGCCACCTTATGTGCCAGTGAAAAATACTCATTTTTACAGCCTCAATGTCATAGTGCTTTCTCCAGCTACAAAATAATGACCCCCCACCCCATTGTGGCCCCACAGCATGCTGTCAAATAAAAATAGTAAACTCAAATACTTTCTTCCATTGTGCAAGATACAGACCTTTTTTAGTCTGCCCGGCTCAGGCAGCACAATAATGATGACACCGGCCTCTATTAGGCTACAGGAACTAGGACTAAAGCCTATTAGAGGAAACGGTGGGCCAGGAGGACATCACTCCCTTGCCCTGTCGTGGCATTCAACTGTATTGCTGTCCTGAGTACAGCGATGCAGTTGAATATGTAGAGATAAGCTTTTTAACAATGGAAGCGCTCATTGCCCATGACCCTTCCGCTGCCCCTGTCTTCCCCCTACCTGGTGCTGCCTGAGGCAATCGCCTCACCTCGCCTCATTGGCAGTGCACCCCTGACTGTTTGTCCTGTGCAATGTATGCATTCCTTGAAGAGCCATTTGAGGGTGAAGATATCTGCACTAAATGCAAGTATGTTGCATATTTGTTGGCCCAGATTCTAAATCTTAATGCGCAGCTTGTAACACAGAAGCATTGCAAACCTGGAGAAACATTTAGGCCTCACCTTTCAGGCACTGGCTGGGGTCAGTGAAATAGAAGTGGGTGGAGGAGGGCAAAATTAGGACTATGGGGTCAGTAGATGGGTTACAATTAGGAGAGGGGGTAGGGGAAAAAGTGCTAGGCAGGCTAGTCCTAAGCTGGAACATCCTAGTAAATATGCCTGTTTGGCTGATATTAGGGACAAAAGCCCAGGGCCAGCAACACTGCAGCAGGGCATTGATCCTAGAAACCAGGAGGATGACTGCGGTAGGAAGAATGGGAAGAGGAATGCAGCAAATGTCAGGCAGACAGACAGGGAAATCTGTTTCCGTGAATGTCGAACAGTGTGTTATGTCCCGGGTGCTTGGGTTTGCCATATTGCACATCGGATAGCCAGATTGCTGGGTGGGGCTGGGGAAGACTCAGCTGACAAAGTCAGGAGGAGATGGGAGGTCCTTAAAATTATTTTAGGGAACAAGGAGAGAAGCTCAAGTCCAGTACCTCCAAGGTAGTGTTTTCAAAAATACCAGCAGTGCCATGCGTATCACTTGAGAGACATCGGGAGCTTAGGGAGTTAAATATTTGGCTCTGAAGCTGGTGCAGGAAGGAAGGTTTTGGTTTCATAGAGAACTGGGCCAACTTGTCAGCTGCAGTAGGGACGAAATGCACCTTAATGGGGAGGGTTAAGCTGATCTGGGGGAAAAATGGTAAGATGGCTGGAGGAGCTTTTAAACTAGGATCTGGGGGAAAGGAGAGGGGTCATACTAATAAAGAGGTAGGGAAGAAACTAGGAATGAGTGTACACCCAAGAAAAACATCAACATCAACTGGTGACATCAACATGTTACAAACCAACATTTAAAACAATGTACCCAAAAATCTCAAATATTCACTTTCTGGGAACCTAATGTGGGAAATTAAGTAGTAACTTAGAAAGTATGTTCATGAATGCCAGAATTCTAGTAAGCAAATTGGGGGAGCTGGAGTCTAGGGTATTAGAGGAACACATGCAGCGAGCCGGACCGCAGGGGCATACGTGAGCGTTGGGGATATGTCACAGTGTCTAATGGTGCTGGTGGTAATACTACTCACGGTTTGGTGACTCCCTGGGCCGGCGTGCAGTTGCGTGGAAGAAAGACACCTTTTCCTCCAGGGCACCTCTAGTCCACAGGAACACTGCCGGATGGTGAGGCGAGGGGCCCTTGATGGTTTTGGGTATTTTAGGGTGTCTGTCGGCAGGGTCATGGTGAAGTTTGTAGTAGAAGTAAAGAGGAGGCAGCTTTCTTAAACAATTGACAACTTTTACTTTTGCCTTGAGATGAGGTAGCCTAAGTTATCTTCAATTGGCAATGATGATATGAATGCTGTAAAAAACTCTCTTTAAGGCTGTTACTTGAATATTGTGCACTATAAGTTACGCTGTTACTTTAAATACTGTTACTCTTATCTCCTCTCAGTCCATCCTTTTGTAGACTAGTCTTGGCACTGGATAGGCCAGAGGAAGCGCATCTTGCGCAAAACGGCCGTCGCTGCTCTGCAGCACTTGTGTAGCGTTATCGCACCCCTGCTACTTTATATGTAAGTCTGTCTTTTTTGGACAAATAAAGCGAATCTGGACTTTTCGGAAGAGTGCCATCTTCATTTCTTCTCAAAAGATATTGTTCATGGACTGTTTTGGATTGAGCACCACCTGTGTCCTCTAGAGGTTTTTGTGCAGCCATCTCGATGTTCGTTTAAGTTGGTGGTTTTTGGCAGTGCCATCCATGCTTTTGTTTCTTTTTTCTCTTGGCTCTGGATAATACTTTTGAATATATTTCAAGATAGCAATCCTTCACATGGCAAGAATTAATACATCTGTGCACTATTCCAGGGATGCTTACAACATGCAGTTGTGACCTGACTGCCCTGAGGGTTAACAGTAGGTACAAATTACAACTTGATCTGAGCGATAAAGTGTGTGTCCAGGAGCTATGGAGCTATTTCCTAGTCACTATATGTGCTGACAAAGTCTATGATGCTGATAAGCACAGAAATTACCTTTGACAGGCTTGAGTTATCCAGTTCTTTTGCCAGTTGCTAGCGGCTTAGAAGTGGTAAGTGCCAACATGTAACTCGACATGGCCAGTCTCAAAGGGGAATGGCAGCCTTTAGGATGACTTTCTTCCTCCTGCACTTTACTTAAGTTACTTGAAGTTGCTGAGCTCCTTCTGAGCTGACTGACTACATGGTTGTTCTGACTAACTACTCTGGACTTGACTTGACTTCCTGTTCTAACCAGTGAGTATATATATATAGACATGTTACTCAACACCATCTAGTGGTGAGATTTATAATGTCAGCCTGGGAAGTTCTTGCAGCTATAAAATAGACAATATGACAAGTACAATAAATGGAATTGACATGGCTATAAAAAAATACCCAAAAATACAAATAGTTTGCTGTGTCTCTTTGCACACATTATATGTGGGACACTGCATACCCCACTTCTTTAAATTAAGCCGGCCTTGGCTTATGGTTGCCACGAAGAAAAACATCACCTGAAAGAGAAATACAAAACATGTGCCACATACATACTTAAATACACTTATTCAGTTATCATACAATGGCATTACATATGAAAAACAGTATAAAATATACAGTATTAAATATCAGCATAAATATGAGCAATACAATCTTTATATTTTTGTTACCCCTGGCGCAAAAGTGACAAGATGGGCGTTGTTCTCTTCTTTACTTGACGGTGACAAAATTGGGCATAGATGGTAAAAATGAGGACAACATAGTCTATATCAAAGTCTCTAAGGGGCAAAGGTGAACTGGCTTGATGGTTATAAAAACAGTCATAGAAAATGTCCTTCTGGGTATGTTGCTTGAATGTTGTATATAAAACCATAATTAAAGTCCCTCAGTTAACCTGAGAAGGGTGGAAAAAAAGGGGAATAGAAAAGCGCAAAAAGGGCGCAACTGGGATATATATATATATATACAGTGCCTTGCGAAAGTATTCGGCCCCCTGGAACTTTTCAACCTTTTGCCACATTTCAGGCTTCAAACAAAAAGATATAACATTTTAAATTTTTGGTGAAGAATCAACAACAAGTGGGTCACAATTGTGAAGTGGAACGAAATTTATTGCATCATTTAAACTTTTTTTTAATAAACTAAAAAGTGGGGCATGCAAAATTATTCGGCCCCCTTGCATTAATACTTTGTTGCGCCACCTTTTGCTGCGATTACAGCTACAAGTCACTTGAGGTATGTCTCTATCAGTTTTGCACATCTAGAGACTAAAATTCTTGCCCATTCTTCCTTGCAAAACAGCTCGAGCTCTTTGAGGTTGGATGGAGAGCGTTTGTGAACAGCAGTTTTCAGCTCTTTCCACATATTCTCAATTGGATTCAGGTCTGGACTTTGACTTGGCCATTCTAAGACCTGGATACGTTTATTGAACCATTCCATTGTAGATTTTGCTTTATGTTTGGGATCATTGTCTTGTTTGAAGATAAATCTCCGTCCTAGTCTCAGGTCTTTTGCAGACTCCAACAGGTTTTCATCTAGAATGGTCCTATATTTGGCTCCATCCATCTTCCCATCAATTTTAACCATCTTCCCTGTCCCTGCTGATGAAAAGCAGGCCCAAACCATGATGCTGCCACCACCATGTTTGACAGTGGGGATGGTGTGTTCAGGGTGATGAGCTGTGTTGCCTTGACACCAAACATATCGTTTTGCATTGTTTCCAAAAAGTTGGATTTTGGTTTCATCTGACCAGAGCACCTTCTTCCACATGTTTGGTGTGTCTCCCAGGTGGCTTGTGGCAAACTGTAAACGAGACTTTTTATGGATATCTTTAAGAAATGGCTTTCTTCTTGCCTCTCTTCCATAAAGGCCAGATTTGTGAAGTGTTCGACTGATTGTTGTCCTATGGACAGACTCTCCCACCTCAGCTATAGATCTTTGCAGTTCATCCAGAGTGATCATGGGCCTCTTGGCTGAATCTCTGGGGGCCCTTGATGGTTTGGGGTATTTTAGAGTGTCTGTCGGCAGGGTCCTGGTGACTTGTCGTGACGCCAACGTCCATGGGACGCAAAGTTTGTAGTAGAAGTATAGAGGAGGCAGCTTTCTTAAACAATTGACAACTTTTACTTTTGCCTTGAGATGAGGTAGCCTAAGTTACAATTATCTTCAATAGGCAATGATGATATGAATGCTGCAAAAAACTCCCTTTAAGGCTGCTACTTGAATATTGTGCACTTTAAGTTACTCTGTTACTTTAAATCCTGTTACTCTTATCTCCTCTCAGTCCATCCTTTTGTAGACTAGTCTTGGCTCTGGATAATACTTTTGAATATATTTCAAGATAGCAATCCTTCACATGGCAGGAATTAATACATCTACGCACTATTCCAGGGATGCTTACAACATGCAGTTGCGACCTTACTGCCCTGAGGGTTAACAGTAGGTACAAATTTCAACTTGATGAGGGGCGTGGCCTGGCCGGCAATGTGAGGAGACGCGGCGGATAGAGCTCCGGGCAGCGCCGATAGTATCCTGCGACATCCTCCTGCTGCAGCAGCCTAATTGCCCTATAGGACTCACCAGTGGTGCAGGCAAGTGGTTGCCCTCCTCGCTGTGGCGCCATGACTCGCTCTAATAAGAAGGAGAAGGAGGGGAAGGACGGAGCAGGTCCGCTCGCCGGCAAGCAAAATGGCGCGGCCGCGCGGTCGGCGGACGTGGCAGCGCGCCTGGAACAGTACGCCCGTATATCACCATCCGGAGAGAGCAAGACCGGGGACGGTTCCCCCGTCCAACAGGAGGCAAGTGGAAGCGAGGGATTGGCTGCAAAGGCCGGTGCTGAAGTGAACAGGCCCCAAGATGGCGGCGGCAGCAGCATGGTGGGAGCAGAAGGCAAGGAGGAGGGATCCTCAGCAGCATCTGGTGGAGGGCTGGTACCCTCTATATCTGCATCACTATTAGGGGGCAACCAGGTGTCTAACCCTACAACTAAGGATGTATATGTGGCAGTTCAGCAATGCAGCTCAGCACTCATGACCTTGAACACTCACATGGGAGCTCTGCAAGAGTCTGTCTCTTTCATTAGACATGACGTGAGGAAGATGAATGACCGGATTAAAGAAGTGGAGGACAGGGTAAGCTCCCTGGAGGATCAGGTGCCCCCTGTTAAAAGGGATCTGGGAAAAGTTATCCACAATGTCACCCTTTTAATCAACAAAGTGGAAGATCTGGAGAATAGATCTCGCCGCAACAATCTCCGGCTGATTGGGGTTCCAGAAAGGGCTGAGGGATCCAATGCGGTGCAATTCTGTGAACAATGGCTGATTGAAAAGTTTGGTCGAGAATCTTTGTCTGCTGTGTTTGCTATAGAACGGGCTCACAGGGTGCCTTTCCGCCCACCTCCACCGGGGGCACCACCAAGACCCTTGCTACTTCGCATCCTGCATTATCAAGATAGAGACACTATCCTGCGAGCGGCGAGAGGCCATACGGATCTACGCATTGGGGATGGAAGAGTGCTGATATTTCCGGACTTCTTGGCGGAGGTGCAGAAAAGGCGGGCGAGATTCGTGGACATCAAGAGGCGCTTGCGGGAAAAGAATATCCAGTATTCTATGCTGTACCCGTCCAGGCTGCGTGTTTCTGCAGGGGATAGAGTGCACATCTTTGATTCTCCGGATACTGCGGTCAACTGGCTGGACTCCAGGGAAGGTCCCTCGGTGATGCCTGATGGAGCGGGATGATCGTGCTGCCTGGACTCTTGTGGCTGTTACTGGGAGAACTATCTATGGCTCCATGTTTTCTTGCTAGAGCTGATGAGTATTCTTATGTTTACACACATGATTGCCTTCTATCTCTTTGCCACAGTTATTCTGACATTCTGTTGTTATACTGCACTACTTTTTTTTTATGTCATTTTTAGGGGGTGCTGCGGTTAGGGTGTCAAATATGCCGGTGCTGCCCGTGGCGGAGCCTATTTGTAGTCTCATATTGCACTTACTAATATGATGGTCGTTCCTCCATGTTGGCTTCAGGAAGCAGCGAGGCCTCATTGGTATTGTGCGTTTTGCTTATGCAAGTTTGGGGTGGGGGGGAGGGGGGCAGGGGTGGGGTTTGGGGTTCTTAGACATATACAGATAGAGGACGTAACTGTTACTTCCCATTGTGCACATTGTGGGTATGTGTTAGGGGGTTTTCGCAGTATCCTGGATGACATTTCTCTGCGGTTAAATGATGGCGGGTAGTGTGCAATTATTGACATGGAATGTTAGGGGGCTGGGAGATGCTACTAAACGTCAGGCTGTGTTTTCGTCTTTGCAAAAATACCAGCCTGCCATCCTCTGCCTCACTGAAACGCATCTTACCAAGGAGACTATTAGACTTATACACAAACCATGGTTCTCCCACGCCTACCATTCTACATTGTCCTCATACTCACGGGGAGTCAGCATTCTGGTCCACCGGGCTGTGCCATTTACCTGCCATTCAGTTAACGTGGATCCGGAGGGACGATTTGTATGCTTACTATGCTCTATATATCAGATGCGCTTATACTTAATAGCCTTGTACATCCCTCCTCCTTATTCTAGCGTAGTTTTGAAACAAGTGATGGAGATTATTGATAAAGGGCCAGGGGTTCCTGTTCTTCTGCTGGGTGATTTTAACAAATATTTACAGCCCTCTTTGGATAAATTTCAGGCCGATCCGACTGTGGCTGCTGGGCCGCCCACCTCTCTTGCTAGATTATTGGATGAGTTGGAACTGCGTGATTTATGGAGGGCCCGCTATCCAACGGTCCGGCAATATTCGTGTTTTTCGCAGTCCCATAGTTCATTGTCACGGATTGACCTGGCTGTGGGGTCCCTGGAGCTGTTGCCCATGGTCTCTATAATAGAATACTTGCCGCGTAGTCTGTCGGATCATTCGCCGCTCCATATTGAACTATGGGCTGGGGGGCTTAATGTGACTAAAATGATAAAATGACGTGGAAACGTTGGAAGCTACGTATATAGCAGACCCTAGTGAACAGGTTAAGAATAGGTGGGTGGAGGCGCAGGAGAGGTTGACGGCCCATTTGCTTTATGTTGCAGATAATAAACGCTTTTTCTTGAAGCAAAAATACTTTGAAGCTGGTGAAAGTTCAGGTAGCTTGTTAGCTAGGATAGTGCGCTCCCAAGACGGTCCATCTAGAATTATATCTATCACCACTAAAGAGGGGGTCCAGACTGTAGATGACACGGTCATACTTGCTGAATTCTACTACTTTTATAAGGAATTGTATACGTCCAGATTACAAAAGGATGTCTCGGACATTCAATCTTATTTGGCAAGTATCCGCCTTCCTACATTGGCGTCTGAAGTGGCACAGGACCTGGATAGACCTATAGATTTGGAAGAACTGAGAGGAGCACTAAGCTCCTTTCCCAACGAAAAAGCTCCAGGTTGCGATGGCCTACCGGGGGAATTCTTTAAACGTTATTCTGACTCTTTACTGCCCCAACTTCTAGACACAGTAAATGATGCCCTACGGGCAGGGATGCTACCATCTTCGATGAGGGAGGCGCATATTGTAGTTTTACCAAAACCAGGCAAGGATCCTACCCGTCCTGAATCATATCGGCCAATATCGCTGTTAACTACGGATATCAAAATCCTTGCCAAAGTCCTAGCCCTTCGGCTCAACAGGGTTATATCTGATGTCATTCACGAGGACCAATCTGGATTTATGCCAGATAAGAGCACGTCCATAAATCTCAGAAGGCTTTATCTGAATATGCAACGGAAGGTGGAGACAGGGGGGTGCCGAGCTTTAATCTCCCTGGATGCGGCCAAAGCTTTCGACAGTGTCGAGTGGCCATATCTATGGGAGGTGATGAGGATAATGGGCTTTGGACCATCCTTTATATCCTGGGTGCAGCTGCTATATACAGATCCGGTGGCCAGAATTAGGGCGAACGGGGGAATGTCCGAGCAGTTTAAGTTACAACGTGGCACTAGGCAGGGGTGCCCACTCTCACCCTTATTATTTGCCATAGCGATAGAACCCCTGGCCTGTTTGTTGCGAGATGCGACTGATTGGAGGGGGTTTCCGTTGGGCTCCAAAGAGGAGAGGCTTTCGTTGTATGCAGACGATATGCTGCTGTATGTTGGAGATCTGGCTGGATCTATTGATCCCATTATGAGGCACATTAAGGACTTTGGTCTCAGGTCTGGCCTCTTAATCAATTGGGACAAATCGGTAATCCTGCCACTGGACCCAGTGCCATCCCAGCTAGATCTCTCCACAATTCCCTTACAGATGGGCCAGAGCTTTAAGTACCTAGGCATAGTAGTAACGCCATCAGTCGGGGAATATATTAAAATCAACCTAGAACCCCTACTTGCTACGATGGTGAATAAGGTTAACGCTTGGTGTAAGCTCCCACTGTCTATTGTGGGCAGGTGTAACCTTATCAAAATGATCCTGATGCCACAATTATTATACATATTGCACAACGCTCCTGTTTGGGTCCCCCAACGCTATTTTTATAAAATTCAAGGGTTGTTTCGATCCTTGATTTGGAAAAAGAAACAGCCTAGGATTAAATTGGAGACGTTGCAAAAGTCCAAGGAGGAGGGGGGTCTCGCCCTGCCTAACCCGTGGCTATATTATCTGGCTGCTCAACTGCAACACTTGAAAGGATGGGGACAGGGTCAGTATTGTGGGCTCCGCAGCTAGGATAGTTAATCAGACTGTACGGCAGAGGATCCCTGGGACGGCGCTGGAGTTGGGAGGTGTGGGCTCTGGTGGAGAAAGAGGTCTCACAATCCCATTGATTATTAAAGTGTGGATTAAGGTTAAGGACATTATAGGAGTGACGGGACATAATTCTCTTACTCCATTATGGAGAAATACGTGTCTGCCAGAGTTTTTTAGACTAGAGGGTTTTTCACCATGGGAGGACAAAGGTGTAGTATTTCTTCACCAGATTCAGGTAGGGGGAGACATTAAACCCTTTGCACAATTACAATCTGAGTTTAATATTCCGCATAGGGCCTTCTATCAATATCTTCAGATCAGACATGCCTTCCAATCGCAGTTTAGGGAGGGGCTATCGGTGGCTGCTCTCCCACCGACACTTGAGCATCTTCTGAAACGTGGTGGTACGCGAGGCCTTATATCATCGCTATACCGATACTTGTTGGAGAAATCCGCGCCCCAAGTGCCGTTGCCAGTGAAAGGCAGGTGGGAAAGGGATGTGGGGGAGTTATCGTCTAACCAGTGGGAGGATATACTTGCCTTGACCCCTCGGCTTACGGTGTGTGAAGCTCAAAGAGTGTCTCAGCTTTTCCTTATACATAGAGTCTACAAGACCCCGTTATTTCTTCATAAAATAGGCATTAGAATAGATTCCAAATGCCCCAGATGTGGGAGGGAGGAAGCATCACTGATGCATATGTTCTGGGATTGCACTGCCATTGCTAAATTTTGGGGTGAGGTGTTAGGAGTGATTGCGGCAGCTTCTCGGATACACCTACCTAGGGACCCCAAAACGTGTATTTTAGGCCTGCTTAGCCAGGAAGGAGAAGTTGAGGGAGTCTCCATAATGATAGGGAGAATGTTGTTTCAGGCCAGGATTCTAGTTGCGAAATATTGGATACAGCCGACCGTACCCTCGAAAAATGAGTATGTTCAGAGAATGAATACTATCCTGCGTTATGAGAGGGGGGTATACCTGAAAAGGAGATGTCCGTCTAAGTTCATGAAGATTTGGCAGGGTTGGTTGGAGGCTCCAGGCCTAGTCTCACAGGCGTTACACAGAGACTGCATGCGGGATCAGTTAATTGGGGGTGGAAATCGGTAGCGGGATCTATTTTATGGGGTCTTCGTTTGTAGCATTGTCTGATTGATGTCTGAGGTTTTAGTTGACCAATAGATATTCTGGGAGGTGGAGGGAACTTTGTCCTCATGGTATTTATACATACTGATGATGTGGATCTGGGACTGCGGACGGAAGTATTGAGTGCAGCTACTCCAGGCTATATACTATTCATAAACCAGATCGATGTGCATGGTATTGTCCCACTCTTGTCCTCTATCTGCCAGTTCTGTATTTGGTATTTGGGAAGGGGGGAGGTGGGGTGGTTGGGGGGGGGATAGGGAGGGTGGGTTTGTTGGGTACTTTAAAAGTAAAATAAAATAAAAACTTCCACGCGTTTCTAATAAGCAAGAATCTAGACATTTATTGTCTGTCTACAATTCCTGTACTGCACTTTATGTGGAAATAATGTATGTTACAGACTGTTATTATGCACATTTGTTGTACATTATATTTTTTATGTTAATAAAAATTATCTCTGATTCAAAAAAAAATTTCAACTTGATCTGAGCTGTAGAGGGAGTGTCCAGGAGCTATGGAGCTATTTCCTAGTCACTATATGTGCTGACAAAGTCCATGATGCTGATAAGCACAGCAATTACCTTTGACAGGCTTGAGTTATCCAGTTCTTTTGCCAGTTGCTAGCGTCTTAGAAGTGGTAAGTGCCAACATGTAACTCGACATGGCCAGTCTCAAGCGGGAATGGCAGCCTTTAGGATGACTTTCTTCCTCATGCACTTTACTTAAGTTACTTGAACTTGCTGAGCTCCTTCTGAGCTGACTGACTACATGGTTGTTCTGACTGACTACTCTGGACTTGACTTGACTTCCTGTTCTAACCAGTAAGTATATATATATACATGTTACACAACAGCACCATCTAGCAGTGAGATTTATAATGTCAGCCTAGGAGATTCTTGCAGCTATAAAATAGGCAATATGACAAGTACAATAAATGGAATTGACATGGCTATAAAAAATACCCAAAAATACAAATAGTTTGCTGTGTCCCTTTGCACACATTATATGTACAGTCATGGCCAAAAGGTTTGAGAATGACACAAATATTATATTTTCACATGATCTGCTGCCCTCTGGTTTTTATGTGTGTTTGTCAGATGTTTTTATCACATACAGAAATATAATTGCAATCATGAGTAACAAAAGCTTATATTGACAGTTAGAATGAGTTAATGCAGCAAGTCAATATTTGCAGTGTTGACCCTTCTTCTTCAGGACCTCTGCAATTCTCCCTGGCATGCTCTCAATCAACTTCTGGACGAAATCCTGACTGATAGCAGTCCATTCTTGCACAATCAATGCTTGCATTTTGTCAGAATTTGTAGGTTTTTGTTTGTCCACCCGTCTCTTGATGATTGACCACAAGTTCTCAATGGGATTAAGATCTGGGGACTTTCCAGGCCATGGACCCAAAATCTCTATGTTTTGTTCCCTGAGCCATTTAGTTATCACCTTTGCTTTATGGCAAGGTGCTCCATCATGCTGGAAAAGGCATTGTTGATCGCCAAACTGCTCTTGGACGGTTGGGAGAAGTTGCTCTCGGAGGACATTCTGGTATCATTCTTTATTCATGGCTGTGTTTTTAGGCAAGACTGTGAGAGAGCCGATTCCCTTGGCTAAGAAGCAACCCCACACATGAATGGTTTCAGGATGCTTTACAGTTGGCATGAGACAAGACTGGTGGTAGCGCTCACCTCGTCTTCTCCGAATAAGCTGTTTTCCAGATGTCCCAAACAATCGAAAAGGGGATTCATCAGAGAAAATGACTTTACCCCAGTCCTCAGCAGTCCACTCCCTGTACCTTTTGCAGAATATCAGTCTGTCCCTGATGTTTTTTCTGGAAAGAAGTGGCTTCTTTGCTGCCCTCCTTGAGACCAGGCCTTGCTCCAAGAGTCTCCGCCTCACAGTGCGTGCAGATGCACTCACACCTGCCTGCTGCCATTCCTGAGCAACCTCTGCACTGCTGGTAGCCCGATCCCGCAGCTGAAACACTTTTAAGAGACGGTCCTGGCGCTTGCTGATCTTTCTTGGGCACCCTGGAGCCTTTTTGGCAACAATGGAACCTCTCTCCTTGAAGTTCTTGATGATGCGATAGATTGTTGACTGAGGTGCAATCTTTCTAGCTGCAATACTCTTCCCTGTTAGGCCATTTTTGTGCAGTGCAATGATGACTGCACATGTTTCTTTAGAGATAACCATGGTTAACAGAAGAGAAACAATGATGCCAAGCACCAGCCTCCTTTTAAAGTGTCCAGTGGTGTCATTCTTACTTAATCATGACAGATTGATCTCCAGCCCTGTCCTCATCAACACCCACACCTGTGTTAATGGAGCAATCACTGAAACTATGTTAGCTGGTCCTTTTAAGGCAGGGCTGCAATGATGTTGAAATGTGTTTTGGGGGATAAAGTTCATTTTCTAGGCAAATATTGACTTTGCAAGTAATTGCTGTTAAGCTGATCACTCTTTATAACATTCTGGAGTATATGCAAATTGCCATTATAAAAACTGAAGCAGTAGACTCTGTAAAAATTAATATTTGTATCATTCTCAAAACTTTTGGCCATGACTATAGGACACTGCACACATAGATTTGGTTGCGGTGGCTGAGACTTGGCTGGACTCTTCACATGACGGGGTTGTTAATATTCATGGTTTTACACTCTTTAGGAAAGACAGGGCCAATAGAAAAGGTAGTGGCGTGTGCCTGTATGTGAGACGAGTGTGAAAGAGGTAATTGTGGGTAAGGATGGTGATGATGTTGAAACCTTATAGATGAAAAAATAATACTTGGTGCAATCTATAGACCCCCTAACATCACAGAGGAGATTGAAGTTCTGCTGTATAACCAAACAGTGCGGGCTGCACAGGCTGGTACAGTGGTCAATATGGGAGATTTTAACTTCCCAGGCATTGACATTAGTCAAGGTTCTGCCTCAATTGCAAAGGGGAGAAGATTCTTGAACTTGCTGCAGGATCACTTTATGGGCCAGTTTGCAGAAGCTCTCACTTGGGGGAATCTGGTAATTTCTAACAATGCAGAGCTTGTTGGAAATGTTACTGTTGTGAAACACTTGGTAATAGTGACCACAATATTATTGTCCGCATCCGTTGCTCCGTTCCATAGCCACGCAAAATTACAGATCATGTCCTATTCTTGTCCGTTTTGCAGACAAGAACAGGCATTTCTATAACGGCCGCCGGTTCCGTTCTGCAAATTGCAGAAGGCATACGGACAGTACCATGTCTTGCGGATCCACAATTTGCGGACCGCAAAACAAGGCACGTTCATGTGAACGAGCCCTAATACTGAGGATAAATGGGAGAGGTTTTACACTTCCAAATTTATTCCTGTAGGTAACAAGTATAAACGGCTAAAATTAAACCCACATACCTTATATCTACTGTAAAAAGAACAGTAAATGACAGAAAAAAAAGGGGAATTAAAAAACAAAAGTAGTCAGCTGTAGAATTTGAAATTTAACAAGGGCTTAATGAAATCTGGAAAGGTGATTAAAGAGAGCAAAACATATCCCAAAAAAATAATATAATAATATATAAATGTTAAAACAACAAGGTCAGAGCAGATAGGTCTCCTAAATAATGGTAAAGAGGGATGGTCACTGAAGATAAGCAAAAGGCAGGGTTACTTAATGTTTTTTTTTATAGCTCTATAATGTAAGAGATCGCTCTTTCTCAGGGGGGTCACAATCACAGACTTCTCCTCTGACAACAGGGTTCAAGTCCAAATGGTGCTTTATTGTGGCACTTCAGCACCAGCACAAACATAAACTTCGCAAAAATAAACACCTGCCCGTCTGGGCTCTAGCTAATACAGAGGTCTTCTACCTGACTCACCTCTAAAGCGCAGTCCCCACACATGGTCTCAGGTCCCAACCCTCAGCAGGTCAGCTTACCAAACATAAATCGGGCCCTATTCTCTTCAATATATTTATCAATGATCTTGTAGAAGGCTTGCACAGTAAAATATCAATTTTTGCAGATGACACTAAACTGTGTAAAGTAATTAACACAGAAGAGGACAGTACACTGCTACAGATGGATCTGGATAGACTGGAGGCTTGGGCAGAGAAGTGGCAGATGAGGTTTAACACTGACAAATGTAAGGTTATGCATATGGGAAGGAATAATGCAAGTCACCAGTACATACTAAATGGTAAAATATTGGGTAACTCTGACATGGAAAAGGACCTAGGAATTTTAGTGAACAGCAAACTAAGCTGCAGAAACCAGTGTCAGACAGCTGCTGCCAAGGCCAATAAGATAATGGGTTGCATCAAAAGAGGCATAGATGCCCGTGATGAGAACATAGTCCTGCCACTTTACAAATCACTAGTCAGACCACACATGGAGTACTGTGTACAGTTCTGGGCTCCTATGAACAAGGCAGACATAGCAGAGCTGGAGAGGGTTCAGAGGAGGGCAACTAAAGTAATAACTGGAATGAGTGGACTACAGTACCCAGAAAGATTATCAAAATTAGGGTTATTCACTTTAGAAAAAAGACGACTGAGGGGAGATCTAATAACTATGTATAAATATATCAGAGGTCAGTACAGAGATCTCTCCCATCATCTATTTATCCCCAGGACTGTGACTGTGACGAGGGGACATCCTCTGCGTCTGGAGGAAAGAAGGTTTGTACACAAACATAGAAGAGGATTCTTTACGGTAAGAGCAGTGAGACTATGGAACTCTCTGCCTGAGGAGGTGGTGATGGTAAGAGTTCAAGAGAGGCCTGGATGTATTTTTGGAGGGTAATAATATCACAGGTTATAGTTACTAGAGATGGGTCATTGATCCAGGGAGTAATTCTGATTGCCTGATTGGAGTCGGGAGAAGTGGGGAAAATTGGCTTCTACCTCACAGGGGTTTTTTTGCCTTCCTCTGGATCAACTTATAGGAAAACAGGCCAAACTGGATGGACAGATGTCTTTTTTTGGCCTTATAAACTATGTTACTATAAATCCAGGGGAGAGATCCGGCTCCACTAAGCCACACGGTCTTCTGGCTATGACCACACAAGCCTCGTAGGCTTCACTCTCTGTAGGGTCACTTCCTCTCCCCCAGACTCATACACAGAGGGTTGATTTATCCCAGCTTGACTAACCCAGCTAGTCTTAACTGGGGCCAGGGAACCTGAAATAGACTGGGGTGTGGACTGGAAGACTCCCACTACCAACCTGTCTCCCAGTCCAAAGAAATCCAGCCCATACAACTTTAAATAAAAAACTGCTCCAGCAACTATGCCTTGCTGAGGCCAGGTGAGATACACATCCCCACCATACCTCTACCATGCACTTTACTGTACACATTACCACAGTAGGTACAAAAGAAGAGAAAGGGGCTGATATTGGTGGTGCCAGGGCTGTTAGTACATCCAGTAATATGCTCAATCGCCTAACTGTAAATAAGGTCCAAGCTATGCTATATAAGGTAAATGTGAACATGGCTCCAGGTCCAGATGGATTACATCCAAGAGTTCTCAAAGAAGTCAATTCAGTCATTGCTATGCCCCTGTTTATAATTTTCTAAGGACTGATACAGTGCCAAGTGACTGGCACAAAGCAAATGTGGTGCCAGTATTCAAAAAAGGATCTAGGTCCTCCACAGGTAATTAAAGACCAGTTACTTTAACTTCTGTTGTGGGAAAAATGTTTGAAGGGCTCTTAAAGAAGAACTCCCACAAAATTTTTTATTCTTTGACCTGTTAGAAAGGTGCATGATATAATTTGTAGTGATTGTCATTTTCTTATCAGTGACTGTTTCTGTGTGTAAAAACCTCTCTTCTTATTGTGGCTGGGTCATGTGACCAACTCCCTGACCTCCAACTGACCCAGGACAGAAAGCCAGTAACTGCTCTATTCATTCCTATGGGAGCCTCACTTTCAGTCTCATAGGAATACATAGAGAATTAGACTTCCTGTCCACACATAAGTCTATGTGTGAGTTGGTGGGTCTAATTGCTGGTCACATGACACAGATAAGAAACTTCAGGATGATATAAGTCAGAAATTCAGACACTGGTAAGAAAATGACATTCACTACAGATTATATCATGTACATTTCTAGCAGGACATGGAATAAAATTTTTGTCGGGAGTTCTTCTTTAAGGAATTATTTACAGTAGTATGTGACTGTAAATAATATTATGAGACTTTTGTAGGGCTATTGTAAGAGGACTGTGGCTTAGGAGCTGCGCTATACACCATAGCTTGTGTAAAAGCTAATAAAAAGATTCATCTGAGCATTCCTATTGGATTGGAAGTTTGAACCTATGTGAACTTACTTGGCCTATCTACCTGAGGAATACAACTGGAGTCAGTGAAAGTGTATTTCTTCACCTGTGGATTACTACTGGAGTCTGTGAACAATTATATGCCCTATATATTTGAGGATTACAATTGGAAATGTGGAGACTTGTTTGCCTAAGGGGTACCAGTTTACACTATCACAGTCTCTCTCTCATAGACTGGTGACTGCCTAATTGTGAGGATTCATCTGTGGTGTTCCCTGTGGATTATGGCCCCTCTACATTAGCACCTTCCCGACATCTGTTGTACATCTACAGAGGATGTCTTTAAAGATGGCGTCCGCTCCAGAGTGGAGCAAATGCCATAGCAGCTGGGTTCCTGCTGTTTCACATAGCAGACACCCAGGGCTAATGTCCGTGATTGGTGGTAATGCTAATCGGGGACATTTAACCCCTTAGGTGCTGTGGTCAAATGTGCTGAAAACCCAGAAGCATGCACTTGCTGGGCAGGGACGCCTCTCCTGGGTGGAGATCGGGGAAGGCGTTCAATTAAAGTAACAAGCCAGAGCCTGTACTAGGCTTCTAAGACTATTACTTGTATATTACAATTCAGGCCAGCAGGTGGCAGCACTGAATTGTAATAGATATCAATCTTTGTATAAGATAATGCATAAAATTCCATTAATTTATACAAATTGCAATCTAATGATTGCATGTTGGGGTCCACTTGGGGACTAAAAAAAGTAAAAATAACAAAAAAAATATGAAATATACAAATTCAAATCACCCCCCTTTCCCCAAAATAAAAATAAACTCTAAAAAATAAACATTATAGGCATTGCCACATCCAAAAATGCCTATACTATTAAAATATAAAAAATTATGGTAATGGTAAAAAAAATACAATTTGGCCACAGTTTTATGGGTTTTCTTTTCTCCATAAGCAGTAAAATTAACATGTTCCCTGCATTCCTCAAGTCAGTAGGATTACAACAAGACCACATTTGTATAGTGTTTCTTGTGTTTTTATACTGAAAAATTATAATTATTAATTATTACTGAATTATTGGAGCTGTGTGAGGGATCATTTTTTGTGGGTGATCTGTAGTTTTTATTGATACCATTTTGGAGTGTGTATGACTTTTTGATCACTTGACGTGATGTTTTTTTTTTCATTTGCTGTTTGGGAATATTTTTATATTTTGATAGTATAGGCATTTTTGGACACGGCGATGCTTATTATGTTTGTTTTGGGAAAAGGCCCCAACATGCAATCTTAAGTTTGTCATTTGTATTAAGTCATTCAATTTTATCCATTTCAAAACACAAAAATCAGTATATTACAATGCAGAACTGCCACCTGCTGGCCTGCATCGGAATATACCAGTAAGGGAGAGTTCACATCTCCCTTTCATTTTCCATTCTTCTGATCCAAGAGAAAAAACAGGATCCTGTATAAAAAAGAAAAAAAAAAACATTTGGCATCCATTTGAGCCATGTCTGTCTAAGATCTGTTTTCTTAGGCTACTTTCACACCTTCAGTGTGAAACTCCGGCACACCCATTCCAGCAGACGATCGCCCAGACACAAACCGCAGCAGTTTGTGTCCGGACGGTGCTCCACTTGCCTGCCAGAATGTGTACAGATCTCCGCCGGACCCCATTACAATTAATGGGGCCGGCGGACATTCTGTGTGCATCCGGCAGTGCCGGATCTGGAGAATTACGGCTGGCTGTTCTGGCCCCTTTAGCAAGTTTTCCGCGCGGGTGCAATGCGTGAAGTGAACGAATAGTACCCACACTGAATCCTGACCCATTCATTTCAATGGATCTGTGCCCATTTTTTTTACGCATCATTTCTGCATTGTATAAGAATCGCAGAATGTTTTATATAATCTTCGTTTTCACGCAGCCCTGGCCCCAAAGAAGGGAATCGGGCTTCAGTGAAAAATGCATTGTAAGCAAATGCAGTCCTGATGCAATCCATTATTCTCTGATGGTTGCTAGGAGACGCTGTTTGTAAATCTACAGTTTGCATCCGCGCAGAAAAACTGAAACAGCGAACGCAATTGCAGACAAAACTGACTTGCTTGCGAAATGTTGCGGGTTTCGATGAACGCACACTGAGAGAATCCGTAACACTCGTGTGAAAGGGGCTTTAGACATAAAAAAAATGTACTGAAAAAAAAGGATGGAAATGGCTCAAACGGATGCCAAATGTGCAGCAGGATCCGTTTAGTTTTTTTTTTATAAAATCCTGCTGTTTTCTGTTTTTCTAATGGATCAGAAGAAAGGAAAATGAAACGGTGATATGAACTCTCACTAAGAGGCCTGGAAGTCTTGTACAGGTTCTGGCCTACTACTGGTAAGGAACGCCTTCCCCGATCTCAGCCAGAGGAAAGAGTTCCTGCCAGGAATCCCAGAGAAGAAGACCAGGAGGAGAGAAGAGGAAGAGTTGGTAGAATTATGAGATATTAACGCTGAGAAAGGTCCTATTGGACTGAAACATCCGGTATATGTCAAATATTCTGGTATTCTCAAGTTCAACTATACATATCTGGATCAAATTTTGGATGTTGTGTTTCACAATAAAATACTTTAAATCCATAGAATCTTAGTCCTGCGAAATGTTTGAATTCTAATAATTGACCAACAAATCTTGCGCAAGCACAAGAGTGCAGCCCTCATCTTGCTGAAATAATTAGCAACCAATCAGCTTCCTCCTTTCATTTTTCAGAGCTCCCTTGAAAAATGAAAGCATCTATCTGATTGGTTGCTATGTCGGTCTGATAACTCTCCCCTTGTGTCCTAGCGGGGTGTCCGGCCTGACTCTCCACAGCCATTTATCAATCACACTCCGTGTAACGTCCCGTACTGACGTGGTCCCCCCGGCTGCTGAGGCGGTCCTGACACACGGTGGCCCCGGTACAAGCCCAGCCTGGCCCGCACTCCTCCCATGCCCATGTGATAGCAGCGGCTGGAGTCTTCCACATCCATAGAGGGAGCTTACTGTCTGGCACACAGCTATGTACTTCCCCATCCCGTTTCCTCTCCTAGACATTTCCGTCAGTAGAGCAGGATTCCTGCAGTGACCGCCGCTAGGACACCCCGGCCTTCTCCTATCCCCGGGCGGGCCCCGACGTGGCCGGCTCCGTTCTGACGTGACGTCGCACTGTGTACAGACGGTTCGGATGTGTTAATGGATTCGAGGCCCGGATACCACAGGGGACTCGGGGGCGGCGGACACAGCAATAACATCTCTTACGGGGGCTCGGCCTCCAGCTCCCCGGCGCTCACGGGAGCCCAGGGCCGCAGGAGGAAGCAGCCTCCCCGGCCGGCGGACTTTAAGCTGCAGGTCATTATTATCGGCTCCCGAGGAGTGGGGAAGACCAGCCTGATGGAGAGGTTCACGGACGACACCTTCTGTGAGGCCTGCAAGTCCACAGTGGGTAAGTGTCTGCGCATGCTGGGACTTGTAGTACCACATGGTCAAAATGCTGCCGGCTGTAGTATGTGTCATATACAGCAGCACAGTCACTCTAGTGTGCTCTGTGTTGTATATGTGTGTACTGTATGTCCTATGTGTGTAAACTGTGTATTCTGTGTGTATACTGTGTATTGTGTGTGTTTACAGTGTGTCCTATGTGTGCACCATGTGTACTGTATGTCCTATGTGTGTAAACTGTGTATACTGTGTGTCCTATGTGTGTATACTGTGTATTCTGTGTGTATACAGTGTGTCCTATGTGTGCACCATGTGTACTGTGTGTATACTTTATGTGTGTACCATGTATCCTATGTGTGTTTATACTATGTATGTGTCCTGTGTGTGTACACCACTTGTCCTGTGTAGGGATAAGCGTACTGTGTGTTCTCTGTGTGTATACCATGTATTCTGTGTGTACTTTTGGGTATACTGTGTCCTTGTGTGTACTTGTGGGTATACTGTGTCCTTGTGTGTACTTGTGGGTATACTGTGTCCTTGTGTGTACCACGTATTCTGTGTGTACATCACTTGTCCTGTGTGTATACTTAGTGAGAACAGGACTTGCATAGTCTTCGGTCATGTAGGGCTGAGTTCACATCTGAGCTCGTTTTTCCATTTTTCTGCTGCGATAAAGTAAAAGAACTAGTGTCAGATCCGTCAGTGATGTCCTGTGGACCCTTCTGACTATAACGGGGTCCTGGGGTTTCTGTCATGGGGTCTATCACTGGCTTTTGTGATGGAGCCTCCAATGTAAATGTGAACCCCAGAGGCTCATGTCCATGACAGCTGATAGTGCTGCACGCTTCACTGCTTCTCCTGTACACGTGACTGCCACCTGTGTGACAGAGAGGTTCTTCATGTGACTGCCACCTGTGTGACAGAGAGGTCCTTCGTGTGACTGCCACCTGTGTGACAGAGAGGTTCTTCATGTGACTGCCACCTGTGTGACAGAGAGGTTCTTCATGTGACTGCCACCTGTGTGACAGAGAGGTCCTTCGTGTGACTGCCACCTGTGTGACAGAGAGGTCCTTCATGTGACTGCCACCTGTGTGACAGAGAGGTCCTTCATGTGACTGCCACCTGTGTGATAGAGAGGTCCTTCATGTGACTGCCACCTGTGTGATAGAGAGGTCCTTCCTGTGACTGCCACCTGTGTGACGGAGAGGTCCTTAATGTGACTGCCACCTGTGTGACAGAGAGGTCCTTCATGTGACTGCCACCTGTGTGACAGAGAGGTTCTTCATGTGACTGCCACCTGTGTGACAGAGAGGTTCTTCATGTGACTGCCACCTGTGTGACAGAGAGGTCCTTCATGTGACTGCCACCTGTGTGATAGAGAGGTCCTTCCTGTGACTGCCACCTGTGTGACAGAGAGGTCCTTCATGTGACTGCCACCTGTGTGACGGAGAGGTTCTTCATGTGACTGCCACCTGTGTGATAGAGAGGTCCTTCATGTGACTGCCACCTGTGTGATAGAGAGGTCCTTAATGTGACTGCCACCTGTGTGATAGAGAGGTCCTTCAT
Source organism: Rhinella marina (assembly GCA_900303285.1). Lineage (NCBI taxonomy): Eukaryota > Metazoa > Chordata > Amphibia > Anura > Bufonidae > Rhinella > Rhinella marina. The sequence continues at coordinate 939,518 of ONZH01004598.1, read as the reverse complement.
GTGACTGCCACCTGTGTGACGGAGAGGTCCTTCCTGTGACTGCCACCTGTGTGACGGAGAGGTCCTTCATGTGACTGCCACCTGTGTGATAGAGAGGTCCTTAATGTGACTGCCACCTGTGTGATAGAGAGGTCCTTCATGTGACTGCCACCTGTGTGACGGAGAGGTCCTTCCTGTGACTGCCACCTGTGTGACGGAGAGGTCCTTAATGTGACTGCCACCTGTGTGACAGAGAGGTCCTTCATGTGACTGCCACCTGTGTGACAGAGAGGTCCTTCATGTGACTGCCACCTGTGTGATAGAGAGGTCCTTCATGTGACTGCCACCTGTGTGATAGAGAGGTCCTTCCTGTGACTGCCACCTGTGTGACGGAGAGGTCCTTAATGTGACTGCCACCTGTGTGACAGAGAGGTCCTTCATGTGACTGCCACCTGTGTGACAGAGAGGTTCTTCATGTGACTGCCACCTGTGTGACAGAGAGGTTCTTCATGTGACTGCCACCTGTGTGACAGAGAGGTCCTTCATGTGACTGCCACCTGTGTGATAGAGAGGTCCTTCCTGTGACTGCCACCTGTGTGATAGAGAGGTCCTTCATGTGACTGCCACCTGTGTGACGGAGAGGTCCTTCCTGTGACTGCCACCTGTGTGACGGAGAGGTCCTTAATGTGACTGCCACCTGTGTGACAGAGAGGTTCTTCATGTGACTGCCACCTGTGTGACAGAGAGGTCCTTCATGTGACTGCCACCTGTGTGATAGAGAGGTTCTTCATGTGACTGCCACCTGTGTGATAGAGAGGTTCTTCATGTGACTGCCACCTGTGTGACAGAGGTCCTTCGTGTGACTGCCACCTGTGTGACAGAGAGGTCCTTCATGTGACTGCCACCTGTGTGACAGAGAGGTTCTTCATGTGACTGCCACCTGTGTGACAGAGAGGTTCTTCATGTGACTGCCACCTGTGTGACAGAGAGGTCCTTCATGTGACTGCCACCTGTGTGACAGAGAGGTTCTTCATGTGACTGCCACCTGTGTGACAGAGAGGTCCTTCCTGTGACTGCCACCTGTGTGATAGAGAGGTCCTTCATGTGACTGCCACCTGTGTGACGGAGAGGTCCTTCCTGTGACTGCCACCTGTGTGACGGAGAGGTCCTTAATGTGACTGCCACCTGTGTGACAGAGAGGTTCTTCATGTGACTGCCACCTGTGTGACAGAGAGGTCCTTCATGTGACTGCCACCTGTGTGATAGAGAGGTTCTTCATGTGACTGCCACCTGTGTGACAGAGAGGTCCTTCATGTGACTGCCACCTGTGTGACAGAGAGGTCCTTCGTGTGACTGCCACCTGTGTGACAGAGAGGTCCTTCGTGTGACTGCCACCTGTGTGATAGAGAGGTTCTTCATGTGACTGCCACCTGTGTGACAGAGAGGTCCTTCGTGTGACTGCCACCTGTGTGATAGAGAGGTTCTTCATGTGACTGCCACCTGTGTGACAGAGAGGTTCTTCTTGTGACTGCCACCTGTGTGATAGAGAGGTTCTTCATGTGACTGCCACCTGTGTGACAGAGAGGTCCTTAATGTGACTGCCACCTGTGTGACAGAGAGGTCCTTCGTGTGACTGCCACCTGTGTGACAGAGAGGTCCTTAATGTGACTGCCACCTGTGTGATGGAGAGGTCCTTCATGTGACTGCCACCTGTGTGATAGAGAGGTCCTTAATGTGACTGCCACCTGTGTGACAGAGAGGTCCTTCATGTGACTGCCACCTGTGTGACAGAGAGGTCCTTAATGTGACTGCCACCTGTGTGATAGAGAGGTCCTTAATGTGACTGCCACCTGTGTGACAGAGAGGTCCTTAATGTGACTGCCACCTGTGTGATAGAGAGGTCCTTAATGTGACTGCCACCTGTGTGACAGAGAGGTTCTTCGTGTGACTGCCACCTGTGTGATAGAGAGGTCCTTAATGTGACTGCCACCTGTGTGACAGAGAGGTCCTTCATGTGACTGCCACCTGTGTGACAGAGAGGTCCTTCATGTGACTGCCACCTGTGTGATAGAGAGGTCCTTAATGTGACTGCCACCTGTGTGACAGAGAGGTTCTTCGTGTGACTGCCACCTGTGTGATAGAGAGGTCCTTAATGTGACTGCCACCTGTGTGACAGAGAGGTTCTTCGTGTGACTGCCACCTGTGTGATAGAGAGGTCCTTAATGTGACTGCCACCTGTGTGATAGAGAGGTTCTTAATGTGACTGCCACCTGTGTGACAGAGAGGTCCTTAATGTGACTGCCACCTGTGTGATAGAGAGGTTCTTCATGTGACTGCCACCTGTGTGATAGAGAGGTTCTTCATGTGACTGCCACCTGTGTGATAGAGAGGTTCTTCATGTGACTGCCACCTGTGTGACAGAGAGGTCCTTCATGTGACTGCCACCTGTGTGACAGAGAGGTCCTTCATGTGACTGCCACCTGTGTGACAGAGAGGTCCTTAATGTGACTGCCACCTGTGTGACAGAGAGGTCCTTAATGTGACTGCCACCTGTGTGATAGAGAGGTCCTTAATGTGACTGCCACCTGTGTGACAGAGAGGTCCTTAATGTGACTGCCACCTGTGTGATAGAGAGGTCCTTAATGTGACTGCCACCTGTGTGACAGAGAGGTCCTTAATGTGACTGCCACCTGTGTGATAGAGAGGTCCTTAATGTGACTGCCACCTGTGTGACAGAGAGGTCCTTCATGTGACTGCCACCTGTGTGACAGAGAGGTCCTTAATGTGACTGCCACCTGTGTGATAGAGAGGTCCTTAATGTGACTGCCACCTGTGTGATAGAGAGGTTCTTAATGTGACTGCCACCTGTGTGACAGAGAGGTCCTTAATGTGACTGCCACCTGTGTGATAGAGAGGTTCTTCATGTGACTGCCACCTGTGTGACAGAGAGGTCCTTCATGTGACTGCCACCTGTGTGATAGAGAGGTCCTTCATGTGACTGCCACCTGTGTGACAGAGAGGTCCTTTGTGTGACTGCCACCTGTGTGATAGAGAGGTCCTTCATGTGACTGTTCCCCCACCTATATGATAGAGAATACAGATAATCATACGTACAAGACACCAGTCTGAATGAGGTTTTGGCAGCTAACCTACGTCAGCCTGTTTACCAGCCGGGGTTCCCGGACCCCTCAATGACAGCTGTCTCCTTCGGGGACATTCCTCTGCATGTTTACCCCGTCCTCTTCACCGTCTAGTAACTGTGCGGGTGTCAGGTATCAGTGCTCTCTGCCTGTTCTATGGACTCTCACGTATCAGCTCCACCATGTCAGCCTGTGATGGTTTATTACCTGGAAGAGGTTACATATATGAGACTTATGGAAGGCCTTGTGATCTCCCCTCATCATGGAAGCCACAGTACAATGCCGAATCCATAAAACTGGACTCCAGGGGAACACAGCGTACACCACCAACTTATAATGGGGTCCGTAGGTCCCAATGCAGTGTCCATGATTCTGGCAGGAAAAATAACACGCGTGGCGCACTTTCTCCCACCAAACAACGTAAGGGCTCGCTCACACGACCGTATTTTTCTTTCCGTGTCCATTCCGTATGCAGAATCATTCATTTCAATGGGTCCACAAAAAAAACGGAAGGTAGTCCGTGTGCATTCCTTTTCCGTACGTCCGTTTTTCCGTTCCGCAAAAAAATAGAACATGTCCTATTAATGTCTGCATTACGGACAAGGATAGTACTGTTCTATTAGGGGGCCAGCTGTTCTGTTCCACAAAATACGCAATGCACACAGATGTCATCTGTATTTTTTTGCGGACCGCACAATACATACGGTCGTGCGAACGAGCCCTAATCCTGTGCGTTTATAATATGACGTTGCAAGTAGAGGTGAGCACATTTCCTATAATTCATTGTTCCAGTTCCGTCGTTAGATCGAAAATGCCCCAGTACCCCTGAAAAATTGTGTATGACACTGGGGTCTCCTGGGACTGTATCCAGCCCTTTACCAGGACAGCATTAGTAATGTCAGTGTGACTGTGACTTATGGATAAACGGATGGTAACTGGTGATAGCAAACAGCCTGATAATAACACACTGCTGGTGGAAATGTGGTGGCATTGGAAAAAAAATGCAATGCACAGTTTTATGTTTTGTTTTTTTTTCAGCGGCCTTCACTATGCGGTAAAACTGACCTGATACCTTAATTCTCTGGGTCCATACGATCACAGCGATACCATACTTGTATAGTTTTTCCTGTGTTTTAATACTGGAAAAAAAATAAAACTTTAATTTTTTTCTTTTCATCGCAAACAATGATATATAGTTTTTATTGATACCATTTTAGGATGTGTGTGACTTTTTGATCACTTTCTACTATTTTTTTGGAGGAGGTGAAGTGATGAAAAAAACAGCGAATCAGCCATATTGATTTTTTTTCTTTCCATTTACACCATTCACCATATGGGATAAATGTTTTGATAGTCGGGGTATTTTCGGATATAGCAATGCCTACGATATTTAACTTTATTATTTTAATTGTGGAGAAAGGGGATGATTTGAATATATATATATATATGATCTCTTTAAAAACATTACTTTTTTTTTACTTTTCTTAGGCCCCCATGTGGACCCTAGTATGCAGTCATTAGATTACAATTTGTAGAAAGTAATGGAATTGCATGCAGTACGATATACAAAGTTCGGTATAGTCCAATACAGTGCTGCCACCTGCTGGCCTGAATTGGAATATACCAGTAATGGGACTACAAGCCTAGTACAGGCTCTTGCTTATTACCGCCTGGAACGCCTTCCCTGACCTCAGCTCGGCAAGTGCACACGTTCAGGTTTTTGGCCTTTCAGAGGCCAAGGTCACATTTGATCCTGCCATTTTTGAGGGCTAAAATAAGGCCTAACTTCATCATCCCCCCAAAGTAAAATAATTAAACTGATTTAATACAGTATAAGCTCCACAAAATGGTTCCTAAATTAAAAAAAAAAAAAAAACTCAAAATTCAAGGTCTCATACAGTTAAGTCGAAGAAAAAATAAAATAGTTATGAACACAGAAACACAGAGGGGGAAAATGTTACTTGTCCTTAGAGGGGTTGTGCAGAGGGAAGATGACTTACCTGCTTTCCGGCGCCATCTCCTTGCTCTTTCTCCTGCAGGCCTGCCATGCTCCGCTGGGCTCCACCAATGTTAATATCTGGTTTGACATCGCCTCAGCCAATCACAGACCACGGTGGTGTCCGGCTTCCCTTGCGTCATCTGAACATTTGTCATGCCTGTGATTGGCTGTGGTGATGTCAAACCGGATGTTCACATCGTTGGAACCCAGCAAACAAGGCGCTTGCGCTGGGAAGCATGTAAGTCATCTTCCCTTTGCAGGTCTAGCAGAACCATTTTAAAGAGGACCTTTCACCACTCCTGACATGCCTGTTTTAATAGCTTCATGCATTCCCCATGTACTAACAATTCTGGAACATCTATTCTTATGTCTCTATGTTGTGCCATTCCTTTATTATTTGCACTAGAAGTTATGAATGAATTGCTATTTGTCTTCAGTAAAGGAACAGAGGGGAGGTGACCAGTTGGGGGGGTGTACCTGCACAGTCTGAACATGGCAGCACTGATTGGCTAGAGTCAGTCTGTGCAGGGACACACCTCCAACTGGTTACCTCCCCTCTGTTCCTTTACTGAAGGCAAATAGCAATTCATTCATAACTTCTAGTGCAAATAATAAAGGAATGGTACAACATACAGACATAAGAATAGATGTTGCAGAATTGTTATTACATGGGGAATGCATGGAGCTATTAAAACAGGCATGTCAGGAGTGGTGACAGGTCCTCTTTAAGGCCTCATGCACACGACTGTATGTATTTTGCGGTCTGCAAAAAACGGATCCGCAAAAAATATGGATGACGTCCGTGTGCATTCTGTATTTTGCGGAACGGAACAGCTGGCCCCTAATAGAACAGTCCTGTCCTTGTCCGTACTGCGGATAATAATAGGACATGTTTTATTTTTTTGTATGGAACAGAAATACGGACATGTGGAAACGGAATGCACATGGAGTAACTTCTGTTTTTTTTTGCTGACCTATTGAAATGAATAGTTCCACATATGGTCCTCAAAAAAAAAAAAGAACGGGCACGGAAAGAAAATACGCTTGTGCGCATGAGCCCTAGGCTAAAATTAGTTGTCTCTAAAGGGTTAAGAATTGTGGCCCCCTGAGTTTTTCGGCGACTAGATTTAGCTCGGACTTAAATTCTCAATCTCCAATAAAAAGTGACATTTTCTGGAGCGTTTTCCAATTTTAATGTGAATATTGAAGGGTTAAAGGAAGGTTTCTAACTGTTGTAACGCTGTGTGTGAATTCAGCCTGATAGATAGACATTAGAGAAGCGTCCCTTTCAAGGTCAGGACTGTTTTTACAGTGAGCTGTAGTTGTACTGTAGGACTTCATTAGACATCAGCTGGCATATCGCTGTCACCAGACGTGATTTCCAGTCACAGTATATATATATATATATCCCCGGGTAATAACCCAGATACTCCCAGTACCTGCGAATTAATACACTCCGCTGTGATTGTGTAATGGAAGGTGCGATTCACAGATGAGGAGAGAACATGTGCATCACCTCATCTATAAGGTGTGATAATCTGGTGGGCGATAAAGGCTCACTACAGCTCTACAAAGTATACCGCCATCCCGCGTACATGCACCTTTATCTGTGTGCTCCATGGCCATGGGAATGTCTGCTGGAGATCTGTCCCAGTTCCCGGCCGTTTCTCAGCAGCTGTTCACTGCCTTGTGACTGGGGGAGGGGGCGGCGTACTACGTTTCACTGCTGATATAGTGTGACAGTGTCCCCTCCACATGACGCTGTATGGCGGAGAGATGAATGGATGTACACACAGTTATAAGGAGCAGTTGTCCGCCCGCAGAAAAAGTTTTTTGTTTTTTTTTTCATTGGCGACAAATCCCATCTTCCCCTTCATGTCACTGTACTCTAGTCTCTGTTGTATTGCGTTGAGTCAGTGGCAGCCCCTTGTGGACATGTGACTGACTCTGTTACTGCGCGGTGATGACATGTCCTCGTCTGGGAGAGAAGTACAGCACTCCTGGACCCATGTGACTGATAAGGAGAGAAAATAAACATTAGTAAATGCCTTTTTAATAAGTGCTCATGAGTTTTTTTAGGCTCCGGGTGACCCATTAAAGGGAACCTGTCACCTCCAAACCACCCCCTGAACTAGAGTAAGCGTTGTATAGTGTAAGTGATGCTGAATCCGAATATGTAAGTTTTATCCTCATACTCACTTCCATTCCGACGCTGTGCTCCCACAAACCTGCAGTAAGATGCACTCAGTGGACTCCGGTGCTCACTCACATAATGGAGAGGACTCAAAGAAGAGTCCTGTCAATGTATTTTACTGCCGGTTTGTGGGAGCACAGCGTCGGAATGGAAGTGAGTATGAAGATAAAACTTACATATTCGGATTCAGCATCACTTACACTATACAACGCTTACTCTAGTTCAGGGGGTGTTTTGGAGATGACAGGTTCCCTTTAAGGCTTTGTTCACACTGGTGTCATGGTTTCCAGTTGATTGCAGATTGGTTTTTGTAACAGACTTTTAGTGAAATTTGAGTGCTTTAGAAACAGATTGGACAGACGTGTTGCATATCTAAAGGTTTTCTAAGTACTTTGTATGTTAAGATGTTTTAAAAATAGTTTTTATGTTTTTTATTTTCTTCCGGCAGGTCTCCTTTATAGTGCCAGCCACAGCTTCAAGTAGCATCTGTAGCCCTAGCCTTTTTCCCGTATGGACAATATGGAAGTAACCAAAGGGGTATTCCGGTAGGTACAAGTTATCCCCTATCCACAGGATTGGGGATAAGTATCAGATCGGTGGGGGTCCTACCACTGGGACCCCCACCCATCATGAGAACGGGCGGGGGCTTTGTACTCCTTGCAGGCCCCTTACTGCTCCCCTAAAATGACCGGTCACACATGTGCGGCCACTCCATTCATTTCTATGGGAGTTCCGGAGATAGCTGAATACAGCGCTCAGTCATCTGCAAACTCCTATAGAAATGAATGGAGCGGCCGCGCATGTGTGACCGGTCATTTTAGGGGAGCAGTAAGGGGCCCCCGTTTTCGTGATTCATGGGAGTCTCAGTGGTAGGACCCCCACTGATCTGTACCTGTCAGAATACCCCTTTAATTTAGTGTGCCGGTCATTTTAAGAACAATGGTAGTCTGTGGGGTTATTCCCACGGCTGTTTTTTTGGCCAATTTCACGGCCAGATGGACCCCATTGAAGTCAATGGGCCAGTTGTAACAGCCGTATAGACTGAAGTGCGGCCATCTAACGGACGGTAAAAACTGCTACAAGGGTCTGTCAGCAGCCTGTTGCTGAGTGCATAGAGCCACATTTGCAGGTGCCACGCTGACATATAGACCATGTCTTACATATAGACAGTGTGCACCTACACTACACTGTACTTACCTTTTTCTACAGCAGCATGTTATATACATCTGTTCCTGTGTTACCTCTCATGGACACCTCAGGTCCTATTAAAGAAGAACTCCCGCAAACATTTTTATTCTCTGACCTGTTAGAAAGGTGCATGATATAATCTGTAGTGATTGTCATTTTCTTATCAGAGGCTGAAATTGAGAGTTTCCCCTCTCTTCTTATTGTATCTGGGTCATGTGACCAACTCCCTGACCTCCAACTGACCCAGGACAGAAAGCCAGTAACTGCTCTATTCATTCCTATGAGACTGAAAGTGAGGCTCCCATAGGAATGCATAGAAAATTAGACTTCCTGTCCACACATAAGTCTCTGTGTGAGTTGGTGGGTCTAATTCCTAGTCACATGACACAGATAAGACACTTCAGGATGATAGAAGTCAAAAATTCAGACACTGGTAAGAAAATGACATTCACTACAGATTACATCATGTACATTTCTAGCAGGACATGGAATAACAATTTTTGTGGGAGTTCTTCTTTAAGGTTCAGCCATTTTCACAGCCAAGGCGTTGGTACCTGCTTACTGAGCATCCTTCCAAATTCTGCTTTCTTTTTGTCGTCTTTCTTTTTCTTTCAGTTTTGGGTAAACTACAACCCAGTCATCCTAGGAACCCAGTCTGGATTCAATAAAACCATGGGCAGTTTGGGGATTGCAGTCGTAACACAGATGTTCAAAACCGTTCTTAGCATTTCCATGCCAGGCCGAACTCGGCTATAATAAATGGGTGACAACGTGTAGCCCCTATTAGGCGGCGCGGTCATGTTACTGATGGGTGCTCATCTGCATGACCATTTTCAAGTTGACTGCAGCTGAAAACAAGCTGCGAAACTGCGCGACCAGCACTGCCACAACTTCTAGCTGCCGTCTGTTAGAAACCCGTGCCCATCCACAACAGTGCGCCTGAAGTTTTTGAAGCTAGACTGTAGTTCTGAATGGTAAATGCAGCAATCTGCAAGTGCAGCATGTATGACAGCCATTTGTTTTATTACAGAGGAGACGCTTAAAGGGGTTCTCCGGGAATTAAGAAAATGAAAATACATAAATATTACATGATTATAAATATATTCCCAAATACCTTTCATTAGTTGTAATGTCTTCTTTTGTCTGGGGAGCAATGATTAGGAGAAACAAAATGGCCGCCATCCTATCAGTACACACAAAACCTGTCCTAATCACATAGGAGGACAAGTTACTTCAGAACACTGAGCTAAAGAGCTGCCTCATCCTCCTCTCTGTTCTGCTCGTAAGGAATTTTGATCCTGAATACAGCTGATAAGATCTTCAGCTGAATCTCTGTAGGAATTGAGATGCAGATGTGGCTAATGAGCAGCAGCACTTGTATACAGTCTCCATTAGCACAGCCCCACATTACCACAGTCTGCCCTGTCCGTCCTCTCTATACTTCATGAGCTCCTTTCCCACAAAGATACATCTAAATATCATATTAAACTGTAGTCAGGATCATAATCCCTGATAGTCAGAGCAGAGAGGAGGATGAGGCTGCTCTTTAGCTCAGTGTTCTGAAGTAACTTGTCCTGCTGTGTGATTAGGACAGGTTTTGTGTGCACTAACAGGATGGCGGCCATTTTCTTTCTCCTAATCATTGCTCCCTAGACAAATCGAGCCATTATAACTAATGAAAGATATTTGGGAATATATTTATAAAAAGTGATATTTAGGTATTTTCATTTCGTTTATTCCCGGAGAACCCCTTTAATGTTTTTTTTTTTTTGTATTTTTAATCATTTGCATTTTTTTTCAGGTGTTGACTTCAAAATCAAAACTGTAGAGTTAAGGGGAAAGAAAATTAGGTTACAAATTTGGTGAGTACACAATGTGTTTGTGGTATAAGCTCTCTGCCTACTACATGTATAAGGGGGAGATGATCTTTAACAATGCTTTACGTTACCAGCATGATTTATAATACGCATGATGTGTTCACTCACATAGATGATGCTGTCTCACAGTGATAGTTCTGTGCATCCTTTACATCGTCAGGTCCTTGGTGTCATCATGTGGTTGTAGAGGTGTCTAAAAATTAGGCCTGTATTACACCAACAGATTATGTGACAGATTTTCTCACCAATCATTGGTCAGATGGCCAATTACACACGTAGATCTTTTGTTATACACACCAACTACTGGTCTGATTGGTCAGATAATCTGTTGGTGTAATACAGGCCTTTATTTCTGGTTACACGTGAACTATTAATGGTGTTGAGGATCCATGTGTAGATGGGGACTGCAATGACAGATTTCACTGTATTCAGCAGTTTAAAAGTCCAAATGATGCCTTATTTTTTCCATCCATGTTATACCATCACTTGTTTCGATCCACTGCACCAATACAGAACTTAAACACCAAAAGAGAAGTCCTTGCCCATCTGGGCACTAACTAAGCTGAATGCTTTTCTCACCTATGTTCTCGGTAACATATTAGATCAGGCTTACACAGCACACAAGTTGCAGCTTCCAGGCACTGACCCTAAGGGCTCATTCAGATGGCTGTATACTGTCTGCAAAAATGCGGATCCGTTTTTTTTTTTTGTGGATTAGATGCAGACCCATTCACTTCTATGGGTTTTTTTTCTTGCGTTCCACGGTTCTGCGAAACAAATAAAACATGTCCTCTACTTGTCAGTGAACATCAAGACGTGGCCCCATTGAAGCCCATGGGTCTGCAAAAATGCGGAATGCAATCTGTTTTTTTTTTTGCGGACATGCCGAACTGTCCGCAAAAAAAAAAAAAAACGGATCAGCATACGGCCACCTGAATGAGGTCTTAAAGAAGACCTTTCACCTCTCATGACATGAATTTTTTAATACTTCATGCATTCCCCATGTAATAACAATTCTGGAGCATCTATTCTTATGTCTGTATGTTGTACCATTCCTTTATTATTTCTACTAGAAGTTATGAATGAATAGCTAGCAGTCTGCAGTAAGGGTACAGAGGGGAGGTGACCAGTTTGGGGTGTGTACCTGCACAGTCTCGCTCTATCCAATCAGTGCTGCCATTTTCAGACTGTGCAGGTACACACCCCCAACTGGTTACCTCCCCTCTGTACCCTTACTGCAGACTGCTAGCAATTCATTCATAACTTCTAGTCGAAATAATAAAGGAATGGTACATCATAGAGCCATAAGAATAGATGTTCCAGAATTGTTAGTACGTGGGGAATGCATGGAGCTATTAAAACAGGCATGTCAGGAGCGGTGACAGCTTGTCTCTATCCCCACCATAATGAGCCCAGCAGCTACACCTGCCTAAATTTAGGGGAAAGTGCTATACTGGAAAGGAGGGAATGGCAGGTCCCTCTACCAACACCTACATTCCATTCCATAAAAATCCAAGCTCCTAGAACACTTTAAACAAAAATTCCTATAGTTTGCTGAAACAACCCAGCTTTCCTGGATTCTTTTACCTTGCCCACTCTTGCCCTCTAGCTAGATTGTTCAGTTGATAACCAAATAAGATCAGTTACATCTAATGCACAGAGGGCTGGCCATACTCTTGAGGTGTTACAGCTATTCCTTACAACCCGCTCATACACATGCATGCTTGGCTCATGTTTTTAAGGCGAGTAAGTAATAAAGAGGGATTACAAAGGTGCTAGATTTTACATTTAGCAACTACATTGACCAATGTTAGTCAAAGATAGAGATTAGTGATGAGCGAAGTGAGCTTCGCAGCCGAGATCTGAAGTCGCTTCGCTTAAAACTTTGGTTTAATGCTGTACAGAGATCAGTCTCCATACAGCATTAAAATGTACGGCCTCAGATGAGGTGAAGTCTCGCGAGACTTCGGTAAATAACTTCGGTATTTGACTTTTAAACTGAAAGACCATTTTAAAACTTGGATCTGGACTTGGCTTCCGTTCCGACCGGTGCAGTAGTGTATGAGCACTCTGCCTGATCTATCCTCTGGATAGGTCTTCAGTATGTGATCAGTAGGGGGCTGACACCCGGAACCCCTGCCGATCAGCTGTCTGGAAGGCACCGGCGCTCCTGTGAGTGCTGCTGCCTTCGCTCAGCTCACCAAGCACAGCACTATACATTGTATAGCGGCTGTGCTTGGTATCGCCCTCTGCCTCAGAGGATAGTTCATAAGTATTCTCGGAAAACCCCTTTAAGTTAGCAGTCGGGGATAAACGCCTTAGCATGTCACGCTGTCATTCAACCACATGGTGGCAGTATTTCTGTAACAAACTGACACAGGACAAAACTATGGCACATATATTAGATGTGCACATAGTCAACGTTTCCTCCCTGGAGACAGGCCCTGAGCATTTATGTCTCAGTGCTAGAAACCGCTGCTGGAGAGCTAAAACCTAGAGAGTGCTTAGACTGCTGGGTAAATATCCAGTTTAATGGGATTGGACTTATTTTTTTTATGCTTTTATTGTTATTTTGTCTTTTAATTTTATATAGCTACAGCATGGAGGATGGACTTGCTTTTTTTATGACAACTGTCTTCAGTTTCCAGTATAGGAAATATTTCCTGTTTTGGAGGATATGCTGTAGTATTGCTGTTGCTGAGATTATTATTTAAAGAAGAACTCCCGACAAAAATTTTATTCCATGTCCTGCTAGAAATGTACATGATGTAATCTGTAGTGAATGTCATTTTCTTACCAGTGTCTGAATTTTTGACTTCTATCATCCTGAAGTTTCTTATCTGTGTCATGTGACCAGCAATTAGACCCACCAACTCACACACAGACTTATGTGTGGACAGGAAGTCTAATTCTCTATGTATTCCTATGAGACTGAAAGTGAGGCTCCCATAGGAATGAATAGAGCAGTTACTGGCTTTCTGTCCTGGGTCAGTTGGAGGTCAGGGAGTTGGTCACATGACCCAGCTACAATAAGAAGAGAGGTTTTTACTCACAGAAACAGTCACTGATAAGAAAATGACAATCACTACAGATTGTATCATGCACCTTTCTAACAGGTCAGAGAATAAAATTTTTTGCGGGAGTTCTTCTTTAACAGCTGAATTGAAGATGGATTTGTTTGAAGTTCTCAATTTGAACAGTTCTAGAAATATTTTATTTAAAAAAACGACTAGTATCACAGCAAATTCTCTGCATTATTTACTGCTGGTCTTTATGCACTTTACCACAAGTAAGGTTTTGCCTTTCCATTTCCCGTATGCTTATATTTGCTGCTGCCTGAATGCGATCATTAAACTCCAATTTCAATCATGTGTCTTCTCCATACATTTGTTTTCCCCCTAAGTGTAGCTGTGTGACTAATTTATACATCTTGTCATTAATGTCTGTGTATGTGCTTCACATATTCTAACTTTTTCCCCATCTGTTCACCATTTCATTAATCTCACCGTTGGCTTGTTTTGCTTTCGACTGACTACACTGATGGCTTCTCAGTAGCTGCACCGGTCAGCTAATGCTTGAGTGTATATGTGCCATGTCTTGGCCGTTCACCTTTGTGTTCCTGTCTGGAATGCGGTTGCCACATGGCTGGTTATGTAGCAGGAGGTCTGCAGGCTCATCACGAGGTAATGCATACATTTTTTCTGCTTTTTCTCCCACAGCTGCACGCAACTTTAAGAAAAAGGGTTTTTTCCGGGAGTAGAATATTGATGACCTATCCTCAGGAAAGGCCATCCATATCTGATCGGTGACGGTCAGACTCCCGGCACCTCCATCGAACAGTTGTATGAAGAGGCCACAGTGCCCCGGTGAGCCATGTGGCCTCTTTTCTGGCCAGTGACATTGTGTTCATTGGCCATATGGCATATCTGGTCATATTGCTTGTCATATTCAAGGGCCTGGACTGCAATACCAAGCACAGTGGCTATATGTCGCTGGGCTTAGTATTCTGTGAAGATCCACCTTAGTGCTATGGTGTCCTCAAAAAGTGATCAGGTTATGGTAAACTATTCTGACAGTACTCCCGGAAAACCCCTTTAAAGTATGTCTTTTAGTTGGCCTTTCCTGTCTTGTGTTTTCTTCCTAAATCCACACCTTTATTCAATTGTAACAATTTTATATATTTCAAAGGGGCTTATTTTTTTTTCTTTATTGGGCAGTACATTCTAGAAATCAGGTCATGCCTGCAAGTTCAGTATATGTTTAAAGCGGTTTTCTGGTTATAATGATTTATAATGAATAAGTGCCCGCACTTACCTGCTCCACGCCGCCCCAATTCTCAGTGTTGCCTCTGCTGTCTTCCTCGTCCAGTCCCTGACTGACTTCAGCGGTGATGTGGCCACAAGCAGCATGTCACCACCATAGCCAGTGATTGGCTGGAGCAATGCATGTGACTTTGTCCATAGCTAGCCAGACATAAACAGCACAGGGAAGTACGACTCTTCTGTTTCAGGGGGGCAAGCTGTGTCACTTGCTGAAAAATCATTATAACTGGAAGACCCCTGCCATGAAGCCTGTAGGACTTCCTTAGAATGGAGCTGTCCATTTGTGGATACCCTATGACTGTTGACTCTGAGTGTGGATTTCTTCCTTTGTAATGGCAAAATCCACCTGGATATTTCATGCACCTTCATGTCATTCATATTGCACTGTATTTTCCTGTGGAGTTTCCCTTTAGAGAATGGGAATAATGATGGCATTAGACAGGCCCCATTTTAAGTCAGTGGGCACCTCTGATGATGTGGGTGTTCATCATAGGATTCTGGCAATCTGTCATTTTAGGTTTTCTTCTCCTATGACAGAACAGAACCTCAGGACTGACGTCGCTGATGCCCTTGTCTATGAGTTTTGATGCTTTATGGCATTAGTAACTTCTAGAATAAACTGGCTCTCTATTGGGGTTTTATACATTAATAAAAAAGATCACCCAGTAATTTAGGCGATTTCAGCGTGAAGCTGAATGCTAACTGCTTCTCTTTATGGGAGACTTGTCCTGCATCGTTCTCTACCATCCTCCTCTTACTTTTTGTAGGGACACAGCTGGCCAGGAGCGCTTCAACAGTATTACTTCAGCCTATTACAGAAGTGCCAAGGGTATCATATTAGTCTATGATATCACCAAGAAAGAGACTTTTGATGACTTACCAAAATGGATGAAGATGATTGATAAGGTGGGCATTGTACACAGTGGTTGCATCATTCTGTCTAATACTCCTATAAGACTCTATAGCAGGCTTTCCAGAGAGATTCAAGATGCCTGCGTCTGTGTTAAGAGGACAGGGATGGATTGTACCTCGGGTAGTTGTCTCCATTCATAATTTTCTTTGCAGTGTAGCAGTGCCAGGACACCACCGTTTATACTGATGTTAGAAATGGGTGCACGTAGTATGCTCATGTATGACTGCATACAATAGTACATTGGGGGCGGAAATATTCACTCTGCACTTTTAGCTATATCATAGAAAGACATGCTTATGGCCTTGCTTCACACATGAAAGTGTAACTGATTAATATGTGGAAACACGGTTGTGACACCCAAAATGAGTGATTTACTCTTTGTGTTCATGTAGTATGCGTCCGAGGATGCAGAACTCCTTCTAGTTGGAAACAAGCTGGACTGTGAAATTGACCGAGAAATCACTCGGCAGCAAGGAGAAAAGGTAAGAGTTTCACTTAAACACTTAGGCCCCTTTCACACGGGCGATGTTTCCGCGCGGGTGCAATGCGTGATGCAAACGCATTGCACCCGCACTGAATCCTGACCCATTCATTTCAATGGGGCTTTTCACATGAGCGATGTTTTTCACGCAGCAGTTCGCCGTTGCGTGAAAATCGCAGCATGTTCTATATTCTGCGTTTTTCACGCAGCCCTGGCCCCATTGAAGTGAATGGGGCTGCGTGAATAACGCATTGCATCCGCACACAAGTGCGGATGCAATGCGTGATTCACTGATGGTTGCTAAGAGATGTTGTTTGTAAACATTCTGTTTTTTTTCACGCGCGTGAAAAACGCATTGAAACGCTTCGCACCCGCGCGGAAAAAACTGAACGAACGTACGCAATCGCAGTCAAAACTGACTGCGATTGCGTGCGGATTGGTGCGGATGCGTGCGGATTTTCCTGAACGCATCCGGACCAAATCCGGACACGCTCGTGTGAAAGGGGCCTTAAGGTTAGAAATCTTTAGGCCACATACTATGAAGGTCCTTTACCTCAGATGAACCGGTGGAGCAGACTTTTTATACGCAGTAAACTTTCTTTAGTCTGGCATCTGATAAATTGTTCCACAAAAAATGGGTAAGATCTTTCCAGAACCTGACCTGACCCTAGTAATCCCTAATAGGGAGGGAAGGGGGTGACATGAAAAAGGTAATCAAAATATCCCAATTTTGACATTTTGATTACCTTTTTCATGTCACCCCATTCCCTCCCTATTAGGGATGACTAGGGTGTACATATTAGGGTCAGGTAGTGCCCTTGTCAGGGCGATGACTCCGTATTTAGGAGGCCTTTAGGGTGTAATAGTCCTGACAGGGGTTGACTAGGGCAAGTTATCAACCGTTTGCCCCTTTCCCCTCCGGTCCCGACTGACCCATTGTTACTATGACAACTGAGCATCTAACGTTGTGAGAACTTGCTGGTAAGATCTTTCCAGTTTTTTGATTACTATATCATGATTATTATTACTTTTTGCTGTTTGTTATTGGCTATTTATTTTAATGTGACGTTTTAACCTTATCACATTCCAATTAGCACTACCCATTTTTTGTGGAACGATTTGTTGAATATTGAGGGCAGTGTTGTGTGCAGGCAGAACTGCCTGTTCACACATCCACCACGCCTTGTGTGGCATCTGATAAATCAGAACTTGATATACAGGATTGATGGGCACACTCTCAACTGGATACAAGTATTTAAAATATTTATTAGAAACTAGTTTCTATATTGAAGAGAACTCCCAGCTCTGGGTTAAAGTGTTAGAGAGATTTAAAAAACAATGACATTAGAAAATAATGAAATTAAAAAATAATCCACCTGATTAGTACTCAAACGATAATTAAATATATAGATAAAAATGTGTAAGTCCTCTGAGTAAGGGGTATAATTCCTGGTTATTACCAAAGAATGGATATTTCTCTGATATGTGGTAATCACTGAGTAAGAAACTCTTAGGGAGAGTAGTCCCCCATATGTGTTATTCAGTTGTAATATTCAGGGATATGTGTTTTATAAAAAACAATTCTGTTGTAGTCCAGTATAAGCATAGTGCTCTTAGTGATAACAGTTCAGTACATTACCCCCTCCGGTATGTGGATTTATTGCATCAGGGTTATGGTGTCACTGATGATCCTCCCCGTAGAGTCCGAGGTCCGTCCTGGTAACAGGAGATTCTTTTTAGCAGCACGAGCTTTCTCTCCGCACGCTTTTCTCTGTACGCGGCGTGCAGGGCGGTGTGTAGAGCGGCGTCCCACATGGGTGCCCGCTGTAGGAAGGAAATCTGTGGCAATCCTAAGGAAGCGCTGCTGGTGATGAACCCGGAGCTTGAGAGTGCTGTTTGTAATGAATGCCACGCTGCTTGTGATGGATAATATTAGTTGTTGCAGTCAATAGTGTATTAAATCGTGGGCCTGTCCTTTAAAATCAGTCCCAATATATTGAGGTCTACAAAATTGTGACCAGAACCAAACGCGTTTCGGGGTCTTAAGAACTCTGCCCCCTTCTTCAGTGGTCTGTAGACCATTTTGAGTTTTGGCACCTATAAATAGTCATGCTCCTACTAATTGGGAGGAGTGACATAAAAAGTTCCTAGCAAATAACTAAAATATAAAATAGAATATGACAAGACCAGAAGCAGAAGACTGAGCAGAGGTAAAAGTCTGAAATATTAAATGTTTTTCACCTATATAACTAAGATCACTGCCCTACAGAAGATTGCAGACACATCCCAAACATACCTATGTGCACTGTGTGTCTGTATTCCATGTCCAGAAAAATCACTTTATTCTGCTGAAAAACATCTCCCAAGTGCCTAGTTCTGCTGCTGCAAGTGCCCAGAGCAAACCAGACTGAAGAGGGGAGGGCTGCTTTAGCTGCTCATATCTTGGGATTGGTAGCAGATAGAAAAATGGTTCTGACCTTCTATGAAAGCTGGCATTCCAAGCTTTTAAGTGATACCAGCATATTATATCCAGAAGATATAGCTGTTAGAAATCAAGTCGAGAGAGAAAGCTGTTTTTAGTTTCACTTTCAGCTGGGCACTTGGGAGCTGTTTTCCAGTAGAATAAAAGTGCTTTTCCTAGACATGTAATACAGACACACAGTGCACACAGGTATGTCTGGGATGTGTCTGCAATGTTCTGTGGGGCAGTGCTGTTAGTTATATAGGTGAAAAACAGGTGAAAGACTCCCTTTAAGCTCTTGAAATAGTCTAGTGGGTTCCATAGTGGATTTATGCAGCTCTCTAGGTTTTTCGTGAATTTAAACTGTGCCAAAAAGGTATTTGAAAATCTGCAGTTTGTTTTGAAACACTGTTGATTTATTATTTTTTTAATACTGTAAGTGAATGGGGTTTTTTATTGTATATTTTTTATGGTGCAGATTCTCCAACAAATGTGTGGTGTGTGAACTTAGCCTAAGAATAAAATCCAAAATAAGAGATCTAAAAAGGGCATCTGTCAGCAGATTTGTACCTATGAAACTGTCTGACCTGTTACATGTGCACTTGGCAGCTGAAGGGATCTGTGTTAATCCCATGGTCATATGTGCCCGCAAGGCCGAGAAAAATGATGTTTTAATAAATGCAAATGAGCCTTTAGGAACAACAGAGGCGCTGCCGTTACGCCTAGGGGCTCAGCTCTCTCTACAACTGCCTCACCCTCTGCACTTTGTTAGGGTCAGGCAGTGTTAACTTTATTATTCCTGATTCTGACTTCTCCTAAAGTCTTGTGCTGCGCCTCACGCTTTAGTATGTGACACAGTTGCAGTACAGGAAAGAGGCGCGCCAGCAGTTCTCTTCTGTACTGCAAGCCTCATTCCTGTACTGCGCCTGATACTGCAGGGTATGGTGCAATGTGAATCTTTAGGAGAAGTCAGGACCACGTGTAATCACATTTACACTGCCTGACCTTGTCAAAGTGCAGAGAGCTGAGCCTCTAGGTGTAATGGTAACGCCCCCGTTGCTCCTAGAGGCTCAATTGCATAGAATAAAACATCATTTTTCTCAGTAATGCGGGCACATACGAACATGGGACCAACACAGATGTCTTCAGCTGCCAAGCGTACATGTAACAGGTCAGCCAGTTTCATAGGTACAAATCTGCTGATGTACTTTAAGTGAATACTCTTGAGGGATTATTATTAGCTACCATTTATTATTGCTCAAGAATTATGATTAATACAGTACTTTTTTTCTTTGCACTCAGTCATGCTGCCTGGTAATGTGAAATGGTATACTAACTTAAAGGGGTTGTCTCATCTCGCTGTTACTAAGACAAGATAAGACATTGTCCCAACCACCAGCCACCAGGGAAACAGCAGAGCGTTCCAGCACCCATAGTTTCAATAGCTGCCATTGCTGTGCATGAGGTGTCTCATCTCGTCTTAGTAACGATGGGATGAGACAACCCCTTTAATATCATGGTGCAGCCCGCACAGGTATAGCGTTAAAGAAGAACTCCAGACAAAAAATGTATTCCATGTCCTGCTAGAAATGTACATGATGTAATCTGTAGTGAATGTCATTTTCCTACCAGTGTCTGAATTTTTGACTTATATCACCCTGAAGTTTCTTATCTGTATCATGTGACCAGCAATTAGACCCACCAACTCACACAGCACCTTATGTGTGGACAGGAAGTCTAATTCTCTATGTATTCCTATGAGACTGAAAGTGAGGCTCCCATAGGAATGAATAGAGCAGTTACTGGCTTTCTGTCCTGGGTCAGTTGGAGGTCAGGGAGTTGGTCACATGACCCAGCTACAATAAGAAGAGAGGTTTTTACTCACAGAAACAGTCACTGATAAGAAAATGACAATCACTACAGATTATATCATGCACCTTTCTAACAGGTCAGAGAATAAAAAATTTTTGCAGGAGTTCTTCTTTAAGCTATGTATTGACTTAAATAATTGTGGCCTGTAAAGCATAGTACAAAGTGTACATCTTTGGTGTATCATGTGTAAAGCTGCACAGAATTATCTTGGTGCTGAAGTAAGTGTTTATACGGTGTGTCTGCCAGAGGTTGTTACTTCAGTAAATACCCGAACTGGAAACATTACTATAGATTAATGTGAAGTGTGACATTTCAGAAGAAGTAGATACAGTAAATATATGTAGTTAGTTAGCTGCAATGTATCGGCGTGTTTTATAGTTCACAGCTATGTATGCCTGTAGTTCTGTATTATGTATAGAATTGTATTGTGTATTTATTCTCCTGTATTTCTATCATTTAGTTTGCACAACAGATAACTGGGATGCGGTTCTGTGAAGCAAGTGCCAAGGACAACTTTAATGTAGATGAAATCTTTTTAAAGCTGGTTGATGACATATTGAAAAAGGTAAGTGTTTACCTCACCCGTCATAAAGGCTTTGTGCACTTTCGGGCCACCCCACACCAAAATGCCTGGAGTAAGACCAGTGCGAGGTTCCCTTGTGAAGGCTTTATTATGGCGTTGCCTATGTGGTCTCCAGACCGATCTCCGGCTATAATTTCATCTGAGACAAAAGTGGGGAGGCTTCCTTTGAAGAGGATAGATCTCCATTCCAGCCTCCATTGCCGTTCACAAGCGCAGTACTCTGAGAATGAATGGAGCAGGGCGCATGCTCAATCTGCTGCTCCCTCAGATCCAGGGAACGGGATGCCCGTTATCAGTGGGGATCCCAGCGGTTGGTATACAGGTGAAAGGGGTTAAAGGGAACCTGTCACCTCCTTTTCTGAAAATGAGCTGTTAACAGTACCTTAAAGTAGAGCCGAGTGTGATCCTAATGCTGTTGTTGAAACTGAGAACTGCCGGATGAAAACGCTGAAAACTGAACTTTTAATCTTGCTGCGCGGGCTTTCCGGTGTGGGCTTGAAGTCAAGGGGGAAGCTGCTTCCTTGCTTCAAGTCAAGAAAGCCACTCCCCACTTGCGCTTGACTGACAGTTAGCCCGGGTGCCGGGATCGCGCAGTACTCAGTCGCGCAACGCGTATGCGCGAGATTTCTGCGATCCCCGGCACCTGGGCTAACTGTCAGTCAAGCGCAAGTGGGGAGTGGCTTTCTTGACTTGAAGCAAGGAAGCAGCTGCCCCCTTGACTTCAAGCCCACACCGGAAAGCCCGTGCAGCAAGATTAAAAGTTCAGTTTTCAGCGTTTTCATCCGGCAGTTCTCAGTTTCAACAACAGCATTAGGATCACACTCGGCTCTACTTTAAGGTACTGTTAACAGCTCATTTTCAGAAAAGGAGGTGACAGGTTCCCTTTAAAGTGTTTTCTGGGATTTGACAAGTGATGTCCTATCCTCAGGATATGCCCTCACTATTTGATCAGCGGGTGTCCGACACCCTGAGCCCTAGCTGATCAGCTTCTCTCTGGTGCCAGAACTACACAGCTCTGTCCATTATGTAGTGGGCAGAGCTGGTACCTACAGCGCTGCTCTCTTTGAACCACTCTTATTCATCTTATTGGCGCAAAATTATTACATTACAGATCTGTAATTTCATGTGGATTTACCAAGCTGAAATGTTTTTTCTTTATATTTTTACTATTTAAATATTTTAATTCTTAATGATAACCCATTAATATGTCTTGTGCAGATGCCCCTGGATATAATGCGGAACGAGTTATCCAACAGCATCTTGTCGCTTCAGCCGGAGCCAGAGGTTCCCCCAGAGCTGCCACCGCCTCGACCACCAGTCCGTTGCTGTTGATTTTCTGCTGACACAGCAGGACGGCGGCTTTCAGCCCCAGTGTCCTGTGATACAATCATTAGAAAGGTCCCATTTTGCACTTGTTTCTCAGCAAAATCTGTAAATATGTAATCCACAAGCAAAGGTTTTTAAGTCTGAAATTCTTTTGTTTGCTCACTGGAGCAATGGTCCAGAGTTTGCATCTAACTTGAATGGACTCTGGAGTGAAAGGGTTGGCCCATGTAACTAAGCGCTGTACTGGAGTGGTTCCTGCAAAGCACTTTATTTCAGGCTCCACTAGTTTTCTAGTATCTAGTGTTGAAATCCTAGCGTTTTCAGCTCAGAAGTTTGGTTTCTCAGTTACCAATCTCTTTTGTATTATTTTTATTGCATCTAGACACATATATGGTGCTTTGCTAATTGTATTATCACTCCCCAAATATTTAACTATTTAAAGTTTCCAATAAATAAAATGCTTCCATATACAGTATTATATTTAGTTTATTAAACAGTGCAATTTTATTTTATTTTTTATTGTAGTATTAGTTAATTACTGGACCTGCCACGAGTATTAACGTTTGCTCCAGTAGTATTTATTAACGTCTAAGTAGCTTGAAGGATATTTTTATTTTTTTTCTTTCTAATAGAGTTACAGCACCCGCTGTCCATGCCCCTTCTGTTCCCTCTCATGCTCCTTGCACAGGATCTGTGTGGTATTGAGGCACACTGAACAAGCGTAAGAAAGTATGTGGTTTATGAACTCAATGGAGACGTCATTGCGCACAGCATTTATTAGCTGTAAAGGCTGCCAAATAAAGCAGCACTACCGTTCCATTGGGAATGAAGAGGAGACTGACAATTTTTTTTTTATTATTAGTTATATTCACTTACTAATCTGTAAACTTGCCACAGTGAATTTTTTTTGGGGGGGCGGGAGGGGAAGAGGTAAGAAAGTATGACATTACACCTAAATGGCACGTACTGTTTTACTGATGGTGGTTTTGTGAATTACGTATTTGATATCTTTATTAAAATGCACTGTATAGTTCATTACGGACAGGACAGTGACAGATATGCATTTGGATAAATGTGTGTCTTTGTGGTATTTGAAAAAACATAGTATTTCTAACTAATGAAGTGAAAATAAACCTTTTTTATTTATGAATGGTCGTGTGGAGTTTTATGTATCAATAGCATCTGTTTCGTGAACATTATCTTTTTCCCTTTTTGCGCCAATATATGTTGTTCATTTATTAAGTACCACCAATTGTTTGTTAACCTGCTATTGGGATCATCGGGAGAGTGACTACAAGCCAAATCTTTAAATCTAGAGGATGAAAGGGACGCAGTTAATTTTAGGGAGTCTTTCACCGGGAAACTGTTAAACCAGACACAATGTCTTGTAGGGCTAGCTCAGATGAATGTAATGATACCTTTCACTTAGCGATCCGTTGCTTCATTCTGGAGAAAAAGTACTTTTAATCCATAAACATGTGAGAAGTTAAGTGCACCGAGGAAGGACCCATGTCACTAGGTGTAACCCTGCTCCTCCTGCTTTCTCTGCCAGCTTTCCTGTCTCCTTCTTAAATGTTAGGGCCTGATTCCTGCATAGTCATCTTGTCTGGACCTGTCAACGAGATGGCTACCACCAAAGTCCCAGTGCAGTCATGTTAGGCAGCGTTCACAAATTTCTTGTTGGCTAATTCACATATTAAGTGCAGTGTACTTAGAAAGTGATTCTGAAATCATATTCTTTCTCATCAATTGACGTTTTAGATGCCCTTTAAATAAAGCAAAATCAGTTGTTTTTTGTTTGTTTTTTTAATAAATTCGGACACATTTTAATAAACCTGAAATGTAATCGTTTTTTTAGGTGGTTCGAGGGGATCTTAAAAGGAGAAAAATATAAAGGGCAGATTCTACTTTTTCGAATCCACTCCTGATTTTGACTGCATGGTCTATGGACACCTCTGGGGGATTGCATTGTACTTATTTTGGGCTAAAAGCATGTATCTAATTGTTCTTGTTTAGACATATTCATCCATTTGTTTAAGATGGCCGTACACATAAGATTAGTATTACCTTGAAAATGGCCAGTCAGTCATATGTAACATCATTTCTAAAAATGAACTGGTCGTCGGCATGCTAGACTAAACTGGAAGATCACTGCGATAGATTAAAAAACTGGGGCTGTAATTAGCTGATCGTGTCATAAGTGTAAGGCTCCTTGCAGACGAGCGTGACACACGCATGTCTCCCGCATCGCGGGCCGTGTCCTGAACTCCCGGCACTGAACGGAATCACATAGCATTATACTGATTTATGATGCTATGTAACCCTTACAGTTCTGGAATGTATTGGATAACACTAACAGCATTATGTCAGTGTCATCTAATACATTCCAGAACTGTAAGGGTTACATAGCATCATAAATCAGTATAATGCTATGTGACTCCGTCAGTGCCGGGAGTTCAGGCCAGTAGATGCGATGCGGGAGACGTGCGTGTGTCACGCTCGTCTGCAAGGGGCCTAATTCAGCCAGCAGCCAAAAAAATCCACCTTAATCATGAGGTGACCCCTTTTAAATGATGATCGCCTGAAATGGCAAAAACTGCTATTTCGTCTAACTTTTATCTTTTGCGTGCAGCCTTCTTTACACATGTATTCAGACCTTTTGCTATGACACTCAAAGTTAAGATGATCCTGAAGATGTTCCTTCAACTTGACTAGAGTCCTCCTGTGGTAAATACAGTAGCTTCGACATAAACTAGAAAAGAGCAAACACTAGCCACAGTTAAAAACAATCTCATGAGGTCAAACATATTGTGTGTAGTCCTTATGACAGGATTGTGTAATGACCTGAGCTTTGGCTCCGCACCTACACAGCTATGTCCATTAACTAGTGGACTGAGCTGGTTACTCCCATTCGCTTCATCAAGAGCCAGAGTTAGGCTACTTTCACACTAGCGTTATGGAATTCCGGGATTGAGCTCCGTCATAGGGGCTTAATACCGGAATAAAACGCTTCAGTTTTGTCCCCATTCATTGTCAATGGGGGCAAAACTGAACTGAAGACAACGGAATGTTCCTGAAAGCATTCCGTTCTGTCTTCAGACCGGAGAGCAAACCGCAACATGCTGCGGTTTGCTCTCCGGTCCAGGCATCCGCACCAAGATGGATCCGTCATGGCCCCCAATGAAAATCAATGGGGACGGATCCGTTTGGTGTGACACAATGGTGAACGGATCCATCCTCCATTGACTTTCAATGGAGTTCATGACGGATCCGTCACCTGCACACATACAAACATAGACATACACAGACATATACACATACAAATACACATACATACTTACATGCTCCCCGGCAGGTCTCCAGAGCGCCGGAGGGACAGGACGGCGCGCACAGATGACGATTCCACCAGGCGCCCAGCAGAGGGCGCTGTGGGGAATCGTCACCTGTGCGAGCCGTCCTGCTCCTCCGGCGCTCTGGAGACCTGCCGGGAGCATATAAGTATGTATGTGTATTTCTGTGTGTACTGTGTGACATGTGTGGGGCCGGAGCGCGGTTCCGGCTCCAAACATGTCCCTGCGGCAGTCCGGATCCGGCAGCACCCTTCACCTGCCGGATCCGGACTGCCGCTAGTGTGAAAGTAGCCTTACTCCTGGACAGCTGTGCAGCTGCAGCCATTCACTACCCTCAGCGGGGGCGTTTCCCTAGCATGTTACTCAGCAGTTTGTACCACTTGGGGACACATCGTCACTGAGGCCAGTGAATGGCTGCAACAGCATGTGTCCTGATCCAGAAGTATACACTGGAACAGACCAGAGAGGGGCAGGTGAGTGCAGTTTTTAAAATTTATGTTGTATACTTTGCTTGTTTTACGTGGGAGAAGCAGTATCTTCGTCACTTTAACGTGTGCACAATAAAATTTAAAGTAGACGACAATGGCATTTTATTATTATTGTTATTACATTATGACATTTTGTAATCCTATGAACTTTATTTTAAAGTTATGTATTAGTGTACTCCTGGACTCCAGTACATTATACCCTGTGTCACTATGATACAGCCGGATTACTAAACAGACAGCCCTATGGTCTTTTGTTTGGCTCCGCCAGTCTCTGGTCAAGTCACTAGGAAACTCGGTGGCCCAGTTGTTGGAATGATTCTCCTTTTATTATGCTGTGATCAATAGCATAGCAGTAAAAGCTCAACTGCAGGGATCGGTGCTTCCTCTGACTGGCTGTGGGGCAGTAGCCAGCTGTTAGACCCAGAAATTGTACAGCTAGTCCTTACAGCTCAAAAGCTTTGCCAGCCGTAAACCCCCCTCTACTGCAGTTACATTAGGGGGGTCAATTTATTTTTTATCTGATAGACATTTGTCAAATTGTTTGCTCTTGTATTTAAGTAATTACTGTGGTGGTATGCTGTCGTAAGACTAGGTGAAAAAATAAGGTTAAAATACAGATAAATTTGTGAGCCATTGTTTTATAACTACCAGTTACCACTAGAGGCCACTAGAGTGCTAGAATGTCTGATACCGCGAAGAGTTTAAAGGGAACCTGTCACCTCCTTTAGGCAAATTAAACTGTAAACATTACCTTAATGTATAGACCAGTGTGATTCTAATGAAGGTCCTGATACTGAGAACTGCCTGCTGAAATTGTAGTAAATTGCACTTTTATTCCTCCTGCGCGCGCTTTTCCGAGTGATCTTGAAGTCAAGGGGGCAGCGGCCTCCTTGCTTAGAGTCAAGAAAGCCACTCCCCACTTCCCTGTGATAGACAGTTTGCCTGGGTGCCGGTGATCGCGCAAATCTCGCGCATGCGCGTTGCGCGATTTCTTACTGCGCAATCCCGGCCCTTCAGTTTGCCTGCGATTCACCTGTCTCTGCGCTTGCGCCGCATAACAAAGCGAGCGCGCGCCCGCCGTCCCCGCACGCAAGGGGTCACAGAAGTGCCGGCAAACTGAAGAGCCGGGATCGCACAGTAAGAAATCGCGCAACGCGCATGCGCGAGATTTGCGCGGTCCCCGGCACCCAGGCAAACTGTCCATCACAGGGAAGTGGGGAGTGGCTTTCTTGACTCGAAGCAAGGAGGCCACTGCCCCCTTGACTTCAAGATCACTCGGAAAAGTGCACGCAGGAGGAATAAAAGTGCAATTTACTACAATTTCAGGAGGCAGTTCTCAGTATCAGGACCTTCATTAGAATCACACTGGTCTATACATTAAGGTAATGTTTACAGTTTAATTTGCCTAAAGGAGGTGACAGGTTCCCTTTAACATCCCGTTTGTAGACATTTAGATGTACAAGTAGGAAGTATCAGAGTTACCCATAGAAACCAATCAGATTATAGGTTTCATTTGTCTAGAGCAGGTTTGAAAGTAAAATAAGTGAGATGATTGGTTACTATTAACTACCCACATACTTAGAGGGTTTGTCCAAAATATTTTATTCCAGGAAACTTCCAGGGAAAGTACTTGGGGCTCATGCCCACAAACATAAGTGCTCTGTGCCTGGGCAGCAGACCATATACCACACCATACCATCAATTTTTGTGTTCCAACGGTCTTGGAGGGATCTATCCAATGTGGGTTAGTGTCAGACCAATAGCGGTGGTTTTGTTTGTTAACTTCACCATTCACATAAAAGTTTGCCTCATCACTGAACAAAATGTTCTGTGTAAACTGAGGGTCCTGTCCAATTTTTGTTTTGCCCATTCTGCAAATTCAGTGCGCCGATCTGGGTCATCAATATCCTCCGAAGGGATGTTCGACTGATGCCACTCTCCAGTGACATGCGGCGGGTGCTACGCTGTGGGCTCTTGCTGAATGAAGCTAGGACAGCCACTGATGTTTCTTCATTAGTGACAGTTTTCATGCGTCCACATTTTGGCAAATCCAACACTGAACCAGTTTCATGAAATTTGGCAAGCAGTTTGCTAACTGTAGCATGGGAGATAGGTGGTCTCGTAGGGTGTCTTGCATTGTAATCTGCTGCAATGACCCGGGTACTGCGTTCACCAGACATCAACACAATTTCTATCTGCTCCTCACGTGCGAACCTCTGCGACATGTCAATGGCTGTAAACAAAGAGCAGCTTGTAAATAACTCATGAAAGAATAAAGTAACGTTAAAACCAAGCACACCATTGTTTTTCTTGTGAAATTCTAAATGTTTGATGTGTCACATGACCCTCTTCCCATTGAAAAAAAACTAAAGTTGCATCCAAAATGGCTGACTTCAAAATGGCCGTCATGGTCACCACCCATCTTGAAAAGTTTTCCCCTCCCATATACTAATATGCCACAAACAGGAAGATAATATCACCAACCATTCCCAATTTATTTAGGTGTATCCATATAAATGGCCCACCCTGTAGACTATGGCAGGGTGGTTTCTCTTCTTTATTTGACCGCTTAAAGGGATTATCTGGGGTTTTTAAAATCGATGGCCTTCTAATTAAGACCCTATTAGACAGTACAATTTTTGGCCCAAATACATTGGTGTGTATGATCATTCTGCCGATCAGCCAATAAGCATGCAAACGCTCGTTTGTCAGCTGATTTGCATCTTTCATTCAGAAATAAAGATGCCCAATTATCGGCAGCACATCTTCCTGCAGCAATCGTTCCTCCTCCATTCACTATGCATTGGCTTGTGTAATATGCTTATGCAAACAAGTACTGATTTACATGTTTATCGTCGACCAGCATTCATTCTTCCTGAGCATTGGCCAGTCTAATAGGGCACTTAGGCTATGAATTTTTGTTCAGTGGGAGTCTAACTCTTGGCACCCCCACTGTTTTAGGGACCAAGGAACTCCGGAGAGTGCCATGTCCTCTTCCTTGTTTACCAGGCACAGCCACTACTAAAGTTCTGCATGATAAACAATAAAGGGTTCTCCATTGCCCCTTCAAACAGCTGATCAGTGAGGTGCTGGAATTCGCACCCCACCATTCTAATATTGATGGCCTATCTTAACCCTTACAAGCAACACAATGTAATAGTACATCTTTGGTGCAATGTAAGTATATGGCTCACGTGTTGAGCCAAATCCATACGTGGCGAGTCCCGGCTATGTTATACAGCCACTGGACGCAATTCCTGGGATTGGATAAATAAATCCCAGTCATTTAACTTCTCAGATGTCATGTCAATAGTGACCACAGCATCTGAGCGATTAGACAGAGGTAGGGGGCCCCCTTAAGTCCTCCAGTTGGAGCACCCGCTGCAAAATCGCAGGTCTCTGATCAGTTGCTGTGACAGCCTGGGGTCTTGTCATGGCTAACTACCTGAAAACTGTGCCTGAGATATGGCTTGACCAGTAGTGTTTGAATATCCCACAGGCTGCAATAGTATTCTATTATAGTCTATGGGACCAGCAATCAGAAGATATTACACTAAGGCCCCATTCACACGACCGTATGAATGGGGCCGTATGTATTCCGCAAAATTGCGGAATACATGCAGCCCCATTCACCTCTATGGGAGCGCACAGCCGTGGCACGGAGACGGCTCCGTTCCACGGCTCCGCATAAAAAGATAGAACATGTCCTATACTTGTCCGTACGCATGGACAAGTATAGGAATTTTCAATGGGGCCGCACGGCGTGTGTTCCGCAGCGCCCGCAAATGCGGACCCCGCAAATATACGGTCGTCTGAATGAAGCCTAAGGCTTCATTCACACGACCGTATGTGTTTTGCAGTCCGCAAATTGCGGATCCGCAAAAAAAAGTATGACATTCCGTATGGCATCCGTGTTTCCGTTTTTTTGCGGATCCATTGTAACAATGCCTATTCTTGTCAGCAAAACGGACAAGAATAGGACATGTTCTATCTTTTTTGCGGAACGGAAATACGGACATACGGAAACGGAATGCACACAGAGTATCTTCCATTTTTTGTGGACCCATTGAAATGAATGGTTCCGCATACGGTCCGCAAAAAAAACGGAACGGACACGGAAACAAAATATGGTTGTGTGAATGAAGCCTTAAAAAAACAGGGAAATTTAAAAAAATAAATAATAAAAATGTTAATCATTCCCTTTGCCAATTTTACTTATAAAAATAGTCAGTAAAAAAAAAAAAAAAGAAACATAATGGGAATCGCTGCATCTGAAAATTTTAAAACTAATATTTAAAAAATATGTACGTGCACAGTGAATGCCATAACAGAAGAAAAAATAAAAACATTTTTTATCACCTCGCCTCAAAAATAAATTGATTAAAAAGTGACCAAAATGTCATATGAACCCTAAAATTGTACCATTGAAAATTACAGCTTACCCACAAAAAAAACAAGCCCTCACACAGCTCTGTAGACAGAAATATAAAAAAAAGTTATGGATGAATATGGTGATGCAAAGAAAAGTGTTTTTTGAAAGGTTTTTATTCTTAAAAACAGTAAAACATAATAAAACTATATCAATTTGGGTCATTAACTCAACCACCTTCTCTACTCTCCTACTACTACTCCTACTGTGCATCCCCCATACTCTGGAACTCTCTACCCCCAACCTATCAGCTGCTGCTACACCATCATGACCAACATTACCCTCACCTACTGTGTCCTGTCTCCATACCTTGTAGATTGTAAACCCTCGTGGGCAGGGTCCTCTCTCCTTCTGTTCCAGTTTGTAACCCATCTTGTTCATGCTTATTGTAGTGGTTTTTTATATTTTTTATGTATACCCCATTTCATATGTAAAGCGCCATGGAATGAATGATGCTTTAATAATAAATAATAATTTTTAGCGCACAACGAATGTCATAAAAACAAAATCTAAAAAACCTTGGCAGAATTGCCTTGTTCACCTCACAAAGATTTTTTTCCCCGTTTTCCACTACAAGCTATGGTAAAATAAAAGGTGCCATTAAAAAATACAACTTGTGCCACAAAAAAACAATATATAGCTATATGCTATATGAACAGAAAACTAAAAAAACTATGGCTCTTGGAAGGCAGGGAAGGAAAAACAAAAATGAAAAAAATAAAAAATAGGCCATGTATAAGCCATCAATTTCAAAGTTCCAGATAACCTCTTTCAGGACTGTACAGTCAAGTAAGGAATACGAGAGAAGGATCGGCCTTTAATGTTGAAGTCCTGCATGGATAAGGACACAGGAAGACATTTATCAAACCAGATACATCTGTTTTTTGGTATAAAAATGTTGCACGACATGCCAATTGTGGCATTTTCATTTCAATGAGGCTGCAAAAAAAATGGAAATGACTCAGCAAATAAATAGAACATGTCCTATTATTGTCCGCATTACGGACAAGGATCGGACTATTCTAATAGGGGGCGGCCCTTCCGTTCCGCAAAATGCAGAATGCATACGGCTAGTATCTGTGTTTTGCAGATCTGCAATTTGTGGACACACCCAACGGTCGTGTGCATGAGCTCAAAGTCATACAACACAATGCAGCTGCACCAAATACATGAAAACTGTGCACCATTTTATAAATTTGGTGCAACCACAAAATGCAAACCCATACTTAAAAGTGACATAAAAACAATCTCAAATGATAATTGTCCCCCACAGAGGCTATTATAGACCACTTTCAGACGGTTAGTATTTTGCTCTGTATTTTTTATCAGAATATAGTAAGCTAAAACTTGGTCAAAAACATACAAGAAGGACAGATCTGTCCTCATTATACTTTTCTCTGTAGGTTCCACTCCTGGTTTTGGCTTAAAGGGAGTCTTTCACCTGTTTTTCACCTATATAATAGCACTGCCCCACATAAGATTGCAGACACATCCCAGACATACCTGTGTGAACTGTGTGTCTGTATTACATGTCCAGAAAAAACATTTTTATTCTACTGGAAAACAGCTTCCAAGTGCCCGGCTGAAAGTGAAACTAAAAACAGCTTTCTCTCTCGACTTGATTTCTAACAGATATATCTTCTGGATATAATATGCTGGTATCATTTAAAAGCTTGGAATGCCAGCTTTCATAGAAGGTCAGAACCATTTTTCTATCTGCTACCAATCCCAAGATATGAGCAGCTAAAACAGCCCTCCCCTCTTCAGTCTGTTTTGCTCTGGGCACTTGGGAGACATTTTTCAGCAGAATAAAAGTGCTTTTTCTGAACATATAATACAGACACAAAGTACACACAGGTATGTCTGGGATGTGTCTGCAATCTTCTGTGGGGCACTGCTCTTAGTTATATAGGTGAAAAACAGGTGAAAGACTCCCTTTAAAAATTGTGATGAAAAATACTGAGCATGTGAAAGGGATGTAAGGCCAGTTTTAGGTAAGCGTGTTCATTGCGTGCTTTATACATTACTAGCAGAAAGACCCGGCTTCGCCTGGGTATATTTCATCTATTTATTTAATGTTTCTGTGTGTCGTTGCAGACCTATTGGCTGCGGAGTGGGAGGGGGCGTGGTTTAATGGGACGGGGGGGGGGTTAAGTCCTTCATTTCAGGGTGGCCTGAATTATAGGTTAATGCCATGGTAATTTGAGGAAACACAATGGGTAGCAGTGGAAGAAAACATTGCTTTGCACGGGTATATTTAATCTATTTCATTTAATGTTTCTGTATGTTGTTGCAGAAAGAAATCCAACTTCCCTCCCACCCCTGCAGCTGACAGAAGTTGATTTTTACCTTCATTTTTTCAATCCCCGTTGGCTGCGGAGTGGGAGGGGGCGTGGCCTGACAGAGTCGGAGCGTGGTTTCCCGAGATCTGGGGCGGGGGTCAGAGTGGCATGAATTACAGGTCGACCTATGACATGGTAATTTATGGGGACCCGCAATGGGTAGCAGTGGAAAAAAACATCTTTTATTAGTACTGAATGGTCGTAGTCTAAAATTAGTCAATTTCATCTACGATTTTTGTGTGTCATTGCAGAGAGAAATTCACCCTCCCACCCCTGCAGCTGATTTTTTTCAATCCCCGTTGCCTGCGGAGTGGGAGGGGGCGTGGCCTGGCAGAGTTGGGGGTGTGGATTATCAAGATGCTTCGAACGGTTGTAGTCTGAAATTAGTCTATTTCATCTAAAATTTTGTGTGTCATTGCAGAGAGTAATTCACCCTCCCACCCCTGCAGCTGACAGAAGTTTATTTTTCCCTTCATTCTTTCAATCCCTGTTGGCTGCGGAGTGGGAGAGGGCATGACCTGACAGAGTTGGGGGTGTGGCTTAGCAAAGCGCTTCGCATAGGTGATTTAATCTATTTCATTTAATGTTTCTGTGTGTCGTTGCAGAATGGCTGCAGAGTGGGAGGGGGCGTGGTCTGACAGAGTTGGGGGCGTGACTTAGCAAGACGATTAGAAACAGTTGTAGTCTATAATTAGTCTATTTTATCTAAAATTTTTGTGTGTCGTTGCAGAGAAAAATTCACCCTCCCACCCCTGCAGCAAACAGAAGTTTATTTTTACCTTTATTTTTTCAATCCCCGTTGGCTGCGGAGTGGGAGGGGGTGTAACCTGACAGAGTCGGGGGCGTGGATTAGCAAGACGCTTCACATGGGTGTATTTAATCTATTTCATTTAATGTTTCTGTGTGTCGTTGCAGAAAGAAAGTCAACCTCCCACCAATCCCTGCAGCTGACAGAAGTTGATTTTTACCTTTATTTTTTCAATCCCTGTTGGCTGCGGAGTGGGAGGGGGCGTGGCCTTACAGAGTCGGGCGTGGCTTAGCAAAGTGCTTCGCATAGGTGCATTTAATCTATTTCATTTAATGTTTCTGTCTGTCGTTGCAGAATGTCTGCGGAGTGAGAGGGGGTGTGGCCTGACAGACGGGGCGTGGCTTAGCAAAAGGCTTCGAACAGTTGTAGTCTATAATTAGTCTATTTCATCTAAAATTTTTGTGTGTCGTTGCAGAGAGAAATTCACCCTCCCACCCCTGCAGCAAACAGAAGTTTATTTTTACCTAAATTTTTTCAATTCCCATTGGCTGCAGAGTGGGAGGGGGCATGACCTGACAGAGTCGGGGGCGTGGATTAGCAAGACGCTTCGCATGGGTGTATTTAATCTATTTTATTTAATGTTTGTGTGTGTTGTTGCAGAAAGAAAGTCAACCTCCCACCCATCCCTGCAGCTGACAGAAGTTGATTTTTACCTTTATTTTTTCAATCTCTGTTGGCTGCGAAGTGAAAGGGGGTGTGGCCTGACATAGTTGGGGGTGTGGCTTAGTGAGACCTGGGGCGGGGGTTTTAAGTACTTCTTTTAGGGTGGCCTGAATTAAAGGTCAATACCATGCTTATTTATGAGCCCACGCAATAGGCAGCAGTGGAGGAAAACATCTTTTATTACTACTGAACTGTAGTAATAGAAAAACACATAAGTTATATTTATGGTAATCGGAATACCTTTAACAGTGTCAGTAAATAGAAATGGATGAGATCCTCAGCTGCTGATAATTACCTGGTTGTTATGGAAACTCCCTCCCTGTGTGGCTTTGCAGAGAATGGCAGTTGGAGTTTAAAACCAAAGTTCCCAGTTGTAATGTTGGCTAATGGAGATCATATTTTGGGAATATCTCAGGAACGGTATGTCTTAGAGAGATGAGACCTGGTCTAAAACCTTCCCGGACACCTGATGTACCTGTGTGCCGAATTTGGTGAAAATCGGTCCAGTAGTTTGGTCGCGCATAGAGAACAGACAGACAGACACTCATTTTTATATTATTAAGAGATAGTGATTTATACTGTTGTGTTTTCTTCCCGACCTCAACTGTAATGATTTGTACTCACATATTGCGTCAGTATAAATCATTGATGTCAGGTAGCGACATGCAGCATTATAAATCATAAGGCTCACACAGCCTTACTACTGGCCATATGGATGAATACTCTGCATTTTTGTTATTTGATATAATTTAACAATATGGTTGTTATTTTGCTGCTAGACCCATGTAAAAAAAGCATCTTTTTGTAAAGTACCTGGTTGCCAAAAAATTCTGCCCATTACATATACCCTATGATACATATGCAAGATTGTTTAACTAGTTCATTCTCAATATGTTTTAACAAGGAACTAAATGTTGCCCTCTATTTTGCTGATTACATAACACAAATACATGTTATCAGACATTCCAATTTTGAAACAATTGGGCTTCAACACAAACATAGGACAAGGACCATATCAGAGTCTGCTAGATGTTACTTGCACTGACCTCTCACTAGCAACACTGGCTGCTTACAGTGTTGCCACTGGTAGAATGACCCCTATTGATTTAGATCCTCCTGGCCACCAAGGTCCAGAGATGCAACATTCTGTGCGATATTGCAACTGTCACCTTCCTCATAGCCTTGAGTTATAATTACCAACAAGAAAAGTTGGAAGCCCTAGATATAGCCCATATAGTGCACTTGCAGTAATATTAATGAGATAATATGGCAACCAAACAATGTAGTAAATAATGGAACTAACCCCACAAAGGCTTAAAGGGGTTATCCCCTAGAGGGGGCTCCTTTGTTCAGAATGCTCATCTCTGGAGTGAAGAACTGTTCCACACAGTGTATGTGACCATCACTGTGTAATGCTTGCTTTCCCCTGTGGTGCTGCTGAACACTGAAGCCTCATTTACATGGCCTGATGTTCTGGTCAAGTATCAAGTTAAGAATGCTCGTTTCCTGATAATCGTCCTGTGTAAAGGTGCCGCATATTACCAATGAATGAGCGCAACATGGTGCAGACAGCTCAATCATCATTCCCGATGATGCTGTCCAGGAACAATGTTGGAGGAAAAGCGATAGCAGCAACCATCACTTATCCTCATACTGTGGAGGTGATCAATGCATGTAAATGCAGCACTTCATCTCCACTTAATGAGCAGCCAACTGTTGGGAAGGGATGCTCCTCGCAGCATCTAAATGCAGCTTTACTGTCAGGTCTCCTCACAGATTACAGCTGATGGCTGGGGGTCTCAGCAGGGGTCACTTTGTGATTGGCTTATTGTTAAGGGACTCCTTTAATTAGGGTGTTAAATACAGGTATCAGGTGGGGTCCTGTATGCTGAGAGTTCAGCCATATAGTCAGGTTCCCGATGCAGTTTTGAAAGCCAAAATCAGGAGTCATACAATGTAAGTATAAAGGACAGATATTAGTTAACCCTGTTTTATTTAAATTCATTCTTGGTTTTAGTTTCCAAAACTGCATCAGAAAACCTGACAGTGTGGCCGAACCCTTACCTGGTTATGAAAACAAGATGGACCAGGTCCTATTTGCAGTGTACAGCTGACTGGGCATTGAAGATACTGTATGCTTATTAGCATACTGAAATCTGTTCTAGAACAGCTGTTTGTTTCAGTCCATCACTGTTGCTTTAAGGGTTTGTGTGGGATACTAAAAACAGTAATTTAACTATGTAAACCTTTTCAATTCTCCTACATAGCATAATAGTGTACCTGTTAAGTCTTCACTTCTATCTCCATGCTCCCGCTGTGCTCCATTGTTTACAACCCAAACTTCCAGGTTGTGGGTGTAGATAAGCTGCAGCCACAACACTTCCCATAATGCTGTGCACCGCAAGATCAGCCAGAAATGTACACGCCCACTACACCCTTCCCTGGGCCGAAAACTCCGCCCACTACACCCTGAATCATTCCCTTCCTGACTCCTCCTAATGTTTCTCCCACACAGCCTCAATATGACAAGCAGTGGACTCTGCCTACCCTGCTTGTGGATTGAGAGCGTCAGCCAGCCCATACCAGGATCACATGGGTCTGACATGACACCATTCGCGTGGCCATTGTCCACAGAGGGCGCAGCCATGTAACCACTCGCCCGATCTCAAAAAAAGTACCACAGTTGCATTAATAAGTTGCAGGGACTGGCAGGGGAAGCCAAGGGAAAAGGAAAAATTTATACCTAGAAAACCCCTTTATAAATGTGTGGGGAAGTTAGCTCGGTAGGGTGCGGGTTTGCGGTGTGAACAGCAGTCAGAGTCCCAGACACAGATAAAGTCCAAATGCAGGCTTGGCCTGCGTTTATTCACAAGCTCAAAATAAAAGATAATACAGCCTTTGCTTCAGGCACAAACAAAATAAACCCTGCTTGTCCAGCACTACCTAAACATAAGACAGTTTTCCTCACTATATGTGCGTCTAGCTACAGCCACACGAATACAACATGTTATGCAGTACAGTCCACAAGTTTTTACCTTTGATAGCGTCAAAAGTATCTCCTGAGGCCAGCAGCCTTCAGCATTCCTAGCTGCACCCAGCCTTCCTCTGTCTGCACATCTTGCAGGCTTTGTGGACCTGCTAATGGTCCAGCCTCAGCACCTGTGGTGCCTGACTCCAAACCCTAAGACCTGGAGTGGAGGAAGTGGGATGGATGGCCCCCCTGCCAACCTGTCATCCATCCCAAAAAACCAGGCCCAAACACACTTTATCAAAGTGTCTCCAGCAACTACTTTTGCTGGAGACCATATCGCACTTTCCTGGTTTCCCCATGTCTCCTGTTGGGAGACATGAACTTCCCTCAGTCTCTAGTAGGCATAGTAGCTGAACCCAGGAGAAATATACCGGCCATCCAGGATTAACCCCTTCAGTGTCTCACAAATGTTACAAAATGATAAATTATCGGCAGTTTTTTCTGTGGTTTTAATATTTGTTTGTATCCTGTAACGGAAGCAAATGAACAAAACTGCATAGGATGCCTTTCCTCTACCCTTTAACTAAATATCTCGCTGAAAGGAAACATTGCTTATAATAGTTCTTTGGCATAATAAGGAACTTACGTACTAACATAATAAAATTGTGTGCTGGTGAGTCACAGCAATTGCTAGTGTTATTATGCGTAACAGCTGGGGGATGGTGCACAGTGCCCTGTTTCCTTAAAGAAAAATGTCAAATTGGTTATGATTATAATCCAAGCTCACATTGTGCTTTCCCAGATTCAATTTCTCAACTTCAAAATGTGCAGTATCAGTGGGGTGATTTTCGTGGTAGATTGCCACAAGTTCCACTTCCCCTAAAGTAGCAATATAGAATGGGACTATGACTGTTTGGACATGGTACACTTTTGCCTACTACTCACTACATTTTTCAGAAGTCCCATAGCAGTGAATTTCGAGGATGTCACACATGCATGGCGCGCTCTCCATTCATGACAAGGCCTGGTTCTTGAGATAGGAACAGGTTCCAGAGGTGGGATCTGCACTTACTGGACATTTCTGACATCCTATTGATATGCCATAAATGTCCACATGGGACAGTCCATTTACATTGTTGCAGAGTAACGATGGAAGAAATCCCATTCTAATGAGCACTTTATCACATAGAAACAATCCCTCCTCAATTTCAATTTTAACTCGCTGCTGCAAAACAGGCCTACTTTACATCTCTCATATCTTCCCTGTCTCACAACCCTAAACTTTTTAACTCTCTTCTCCGTCCCTCGGTGATCCCTCCCTCACCTCTCATCTCAGCCAAGGACTTTGCCACATACTTTAAACAAAAGATTAACAACATCTGAGAAAGCCTCAGCCTACAGTCCCCACATCACCTCTACACAACATTTCAGTTTTCCCCAAAACCTGCTTCTCCATCATTACAGAGGAAAACCTTACTCTTCACATGACATCTCAACACCTGTGCGCTTGACCTGATCCCATCCTACCTTATACCAAACCTCCCTACAGTGTTTATCCCAGCCCTAACTAATCTCTGCAACATATTAATAACCACTGGTGTCTTCCCTTCACACACATCCTCAAAAGCCTTCCCTTCACCGTATTCTTTGTCTAGCTATTGCCCCATATCAATTCTCTCATATGCCTCAAATCTACTTAAACATGTCAGACTTGAGCTGTCCTGTCACCTCTCTTCCTGCTCTCTCTTTGACCTGCTACAATCCAGCTTCTGCCAACACCACTCAACTGAAACTGCCCTTATCAAAGTCACCAACGACCTGCTAACTGCCAAAGCCAAACAACAATACTCCGTCCTCCTCCTTGATCTGCCCTCTGTCTTTCACATCATTGACCACTCCTTTCTGTTACAAAATCTCTCATCTCTTGGCATCATGGACAGCCCTCTTCTAGATCACATCATACCTCACAGGACAAAGTATATCAAAGTACCACGGCCCTCCAGTAGTTATAGACAATGGCCAACGTTTCGGTCCAGCCTGGACCTTGTTCACAGCCTATACACAAACACAGAAAGGTGATGTCGTGGAGATATACTGTGCTATGTTGATTATGTGTCCCGATTATTGCTAAAAATAGACTATAAACTTTGGCATTCTCCGTTGTATAAAGGCAATAGAGTCCACCTACTATGTATTTTTGTGTATAGGCTGTGAACAAGGACGCCATTGTCTATATATTGATTCGGATGGAACCAATAAATCACTGTTACTCAATCTAACTACTGGAGTGCCGTGGTACTTTGATATACTTTGTCTTAAAGAAACACTTACTACTGAGCACCACCACATCAACTAGGAGTGCCGACCAACTCTATATTTATACATCCTACCTCACATACTGGACATTTAGTGTCTCCCACTTGCAGACCACGTCCTTGTCTCATCGCCTCTCTGTTGATGTATCTCAAGGCTCTGTCCTAGAACCCCTGCTCTTCTCACTGTACACCTTCAGCCTGGGACAGTTAATAGAGTCCTATGGATTTCAGTATCATTTCTATTCTGATGACATGCAAATTTACCTCTCTGGTCCAGATATCACCTCCTTACTATCCAGAATCCCGCAATGCATATCTGCTATATGTTCTTTCTTCAAACAGAATTTATCACCCTTCCCCAATCTCACTCAACCCTCCCAACAGACCTATCTATCACAGCCAATGGCTACACACTCTCCTCGGTCAACCAAGTCAACTGCCTTGGAGTAACCTTGGATTCTTCCCTTGAAGCCACACATCCAATCCTTTCTACCACCTGCTGCCTCCAACTCAAAATTATTTCTGGGATCCACACATTCCTCAACCAGTCACTACCATACATCTCTGAGCTACTTTCCCGATACACCCACATATAATCTCTGATCCTCACAAGATCTCCTTCTCTACTCTCCTCATCTCACCTCTTCCCACAATCGCCTTCATGATTTCTCCCGTGTATCCCACATACTTTGGAACTATCTACCCCAACATATCAGACTCTCACCTACAGTGGAAACCTTCAAAAGGAACCTGAAAACCCATCTTCAGACAAGCCTACAACCTACAATAATCCTGCTGCCACCAGGGGCGTAGCTAAAGGCTCATGGGCCCTGGTGCAAGACTTCAGCTTGGGCCTCCTTCCCTCAGTGTTTTTTGGCAAGGAGCAGGGGAGCACATAGCCTTTGTGTTGCCTGAGACAAAAACTAAAACACCCCCCCATGCCAAATTCTTAACTTAACTCCTTCCCTCCAGGCAGAGGTGTAACTGGACCAGCATGCACTTTCTCTAATACAGATATCTTCTTTTGTGGCACAAGGATCTTTGGGCCCCCTTAGGCTCCTGGGCCCGGTAGCGACTGCTACCTCTGCACCCCCTATAGCTACGCCCCTGGCTGCCACCATACTGTATCCTTCCCTGATTCCTTGTAGATTGTAAGTCCTCGAGGGCAGGGTCATCTCTCCTTCTGTAACAGTTTGTAACTTGTCTTGTTCGTGCTTGTTGGCATTGTTTTCTATTATGTATGTATACACCTTATCATATGGACTGAATGGTGCTTTAACAATAAATAATAATAATAATAAATTAACATCTCTACATCAAGAAAAAGAATGTAACATCAGAATACTCGTATAAGCATCTATTGTTTCCATTTATCATTTTATTGTTATTGGGTTCCATTATTCTAAATTTAAGCCTTAAAACTTATGGAAAGTACTAAACCTTCCAAACAAGGGTACTTTAGAACAGCCGGATCAGTACATTGCTGGAGCTCTAATGTAAGATTGAAGTGAGTGCCTGACTGCAATGTACTGAACCCCACCTCAAATATAACATACATTTTGTCTTGAATGCATGAACTAATAAATTGTAATTGAGAGCAGGAATATGATCTGGGACCATTATGTGACCGGAAACATGCATCAGACGGAGCTGAAAATTGTGTCTGCCTCATAAATAATGCAGCACAGTAAGTATTGCAAATGCTTATATGACTAAATTTGATTATATTCTTTCAATTTTATATTGGCTATGATAGCTTGAATCAGGAGCACCGTAAAACAATGAGGAACACATCTACACCCTTAAATGTCCTTTATTATTATTAATACTGTTAATAATAGTTTTTATCATAAAGTTATTCTACATATGAAAACCTTTAAACATAAATTCTTATGGTTATTTGGCAAATGATATTCCTTTTTTTCTTGGAAAAGAAAAGGCAACATATGCATATTTGCATGGGAAAATCATTTGGCTGAAAGCTAGCTCTCCTAAAGGCCCAGTTACGTGGCTCAATTGAGCAGACTATTGTCTGGAAGGATGCAGCTCGTCACTGAAGGAGACCACTGCATTTACATGCAGCAATCTCCTCCACAGTATGGGAAGGAGCAATCGTTAATGCCATTGCTCGTCCCCATACAGAATCATTGTTTGCTGGCAATATAGGCTGTTTAGACAGCACGACAATCCAATTACCCAATTAACAAGCGTTTCACTCATTCATCGAGTAATCGGAGGCAGATTATCGCTAACAAGCGTTCCTATGAAAGATAGCAATCATTTGCCCAATGTTTGGACAATGTAAAGGGGTCTTTTACTTTTCCAAACACATACACACTCAGCTCAGCGAAATATGTATGTGTTTTCAAA
Organism: Rhinella marina; assembly: GCA_900303285.1. Classification (NCBI taxonomy): domain Eukaryota; kingdom Metazoa; phylum Chordata; class Amphibia; order Anura; family Bufonidae; genus Rhinella; species Rhinella marina. The sequence continues at coordinate 897,447 of ONZH01004598.1, read as the reverse complement.
GCTTAGAACACCTATCTCTCCTCCAGACACTGCTAGCAGTGGCCTATCTCCTAGGTTAAACTTTAGCAAGCCCAATTCTCTCCCCCGACATCGTCTGTCAAGGGAGAGTTGGGAGCCCCCACACACACTACATTTTCTCTCCCCAATCCCAATGAAAATTGTGTGTTCCGACCACAATAGTGCACAAAAGTGTATGGGCACCTTGTCACACGTAGTTTTTATAGTGGTTTTAGCAGTTAATTCATGCGATTTTTAGAGTTAAATACAGAAGTGGATAAAACAGACAGAAGTAGTATCAGTTTTTATATTTTTCCACTGGCTTTGGCTCCAAACAAATGCTGCAAAATCTACACTAAAACTGTATGTGTGATTCCAATCCTTAAAGGGGTTGTCGACCTTTTATCATGTGATTGACTTCAAAGAGGACAGCACTGCAGTGACAAGCTCAGTCCACTACAAAATTGATCCTGCCGAAAATAGGCAGGGGTGCCGGATCGGAAAGGCCATCACTTAATACAAGGAGGACAACTCCTCTAATGTCAATATATGGATCTTACCTAAATGATGCAAAATAAAGTGGAATCTTTTATTTCATGTCACTGATGCTGTACTCTTTCTCCGTACTACACAGTCGAGTCACAATATTATGACGACTTACTACTTTTGATGTCGGCAGCACGTAGCTCATGAAGGAAGTCACTTGTCCTGAACTAGCTAGGTGGGTATATACTGCGGAGCACCACGTGCCATTGATGTGAGAGGTGAACGCCAGCTATGAAGGTGCGCGAGGGCAGACTGACACATTACAATGGAGCAGCTCACGACCAAATTGAACCAGACAACTATCAGATGTGTGTCTAAAACAACAGTTTTGGATTGGATTGTTAATGCGCCTCTGTTTTATCAACAGAAAAGGCTTTGAATTTTGCGGCAGGATTAGAATTGCACCTCTGCTGATTGGCAAAGGGTTTGTCTTATCCGATGAGTCACATTTTCTTTTTCATCAAACAGATGGACATTGACGTGCCAGGCAAGAAACATCAGGGAATAAACACCCTGCAAACATTGCTGAAAGAAAACAAGCTGGTGGTGGCAGCATTATGGTCTGGGGAATGTTTTTGTGGAATTTTCTGGGACCACTCATCTATGTGAAGGCACTATCAACTAATTTGGGTATGAATCCTTCCTTGCAGATTACGTACACCCATACATCCTGATTGTCTTCCCTGGGGCAGATTAGATCTTCCAGCAATGCAATGCAATATGTCACATGGCTATAAATGTCTGACATTGGTTGGAAAAGCATGACCAAGACCCCCAAGCACTGCCCTGGCCCCTAATTCCCAAAACTTGAACCCAATTGAGCATCAATGGGACCACCTTGATCATCATGTTCACTCATCCCCCACGTACCTTTGAGAAGATGTGGGATGCACTGCAGTCAGCATGTTTCCAAATACCTGTGACAACCTACCAGGACCTTCTTGGATCATTCCCAGCCCATCTAGATGTTGTTAGACGGCAGTTACTCTGGTTTTTAGCTGATGTGACTCGACTGTATATATACCATGTGTACCATACCACCTCATCTGTACTCAAAATAATAGTTGCTGCAGGTGAACTGCTTCTGCTTCACTTGTTAAATAAAATTCATTGTCAGTAGGTTTCTTTTAGTCTTCAGCAGCCCAATGTTCAGTCTGTGTTTAACTTCACTGCAAGGATGAAAACTAGAGGTACATGTCAGAGTATCCTACATCATCCATAGAAACTCTGCTTAAAAAGAAGTCACAAGGGCAAAAAAAATCAAGAAAGCTATAATTTATAGAGTGGCATATTAATTACACATGCACAAGAAAGCAGTAATTGTGATAAATGTCTAAGGCCTCTTTCACAGTAGCGGAAGCACGGATCCGGCAGGTGAAGGGTGCCGCCGGATCCGTGCTGCCGCAGGGACATCTGTGGGGCCGGAACCACGCTCCGGCCCCACACATGTCACACAGTACATACACACAGACACACACATATACACATACAAATACACATACATACTTACATGCTCCCGGCAGGTCTCCACAGCGCAGGAGGAGAAGGACGGCGCGCACATAGGACGATTCCCCACAGCGCCCTCTGCTGGGCGCCGGGTGGAATTGTCCTATGTGTGCGCCATCCTGCTCCTCCTGCGCTGTGGAGACCTGCCGGGAGCATGTAAGTATGTATTTGTATGTGTATATGTCTGTGTATGTTTATGTGTATGTCTGTATGTATGTATGTATGTGTGCAGGTGACGGATCCGTCATGAACTCCATTGAAAGTCAATGGAGGACGGATCCGTTCACCATTGTGTCACACCAAACCGATCCGTCCCCATTGACTTTCATTGGGGGTCATGGCGGATCTGTCCTGGTGCAGATGCCTGGACCGGAGAGCAAACCGCGGCATGCTGCGGTTTGCTCTCCGGTCTGCAGATGGAACGGAATGCTTTTAGGAGCATTCCGTTGTCTTCAGTTCAGTTTTTCCCCATTGACAATGAATGGGGACAAAACTGAAGCGTTTTATTCCGGTATTGAGCCCCTATGACGGAATTCAATACCGGAATTATAAAACGCTAGTGTGAAAGTAGCCTAATTTTGTCATTGACCCTGTAATAGCTTTTTCATCATGCAAATGTCTATAGTTCTCTGATATCATCTAATGTCTCCTCATGTTTATCTTGCCTGGTTAGTAGAGGGTCCTAGTTGCTTGTAGCCTTTGTGCTGGGAGCCAAGAAATTTCAAGCTTTATCAATGCAGCTAGTTTTTATTTCTTTATCTGTCACAGTGACAGAGTATGATAGTATGAGTACGATAAAATTATAAAGCTTGATAAAATGGGCATGAAAACAGTTCATTCCAAGATGAGAACAACTGTCCTTTTTAAGAAATCTTCAGGACCCACAATACACTTTATTTGCATGTTAAAGGGGTTATCCCATGATATCCCATGGATAAAATGAAAATCAATAAGAATGAAAACTCCGGCTTTCAATGCGATTTGTAGAAGGTAAGTATTTATTTATTGCGGTATAAAGGTTGTCACAACAACACGTGACGTTTCGGCTTTATAAGCCTTCCTCAGACTGTGACAAAAAAGTAACAAGAAACATATATTAGTACACACTAACAAAAACAAAGACGGTACAAGAGCTAATCTAGTACAATGACAGTCCTATCTATGGTGTAATACACTAGCAGTATGTCACATAGTAAATGCAATGAATCGTTTTATATATATAAGTAGACAAAGGACCACTGCACCAGGCATGTCTGAGCCTGTTTGTAAAGGAATCCAATTCGTAAACATAGAAGGATGGCCACCGCTTACCTATACCGCCTGGAGGTTAAAGGTTTCACAAAGAGACTGGCGTTCCAATATGTATAACAGCCGTTGCTGTGAAGAGAGTTGGCGCCAACCAAGGTGGTTGGCGGACAACTATTTGTAGCGTGGAGCTGGGGGCGCGGCCGGTGGTGTCGGCGGTCATGTGACCGCGTTCCCCGATACCCGGAAGTCACTGCGCCAAGTATGGCTACGCAGTGGAACGCACGTGCGTTCCACCGACCAGGAAGCGTCAGGAATTAAATGAAAGGAGTGGTGGAACGCATGTGCGTTCCACTCACGGATGAGGCCAAATCGTCTATATTATAAAGGATACTCCAGCGGCAATAGGTATGGCAGATGGGTCCCAGACTGTTTAGGTGGCCTGTAAGTAAGAAAACAATCATTAGTTCCAGATAATTATCACCGTAAGAACAATTGTAATGAGGAGAATAATGTTATACCGAGACATATAGCAAGAAAAGCATTACACAGGAAAATGTCAAAGAAATGTCACTTTCTCACAATATTGGGTAGCTTGAGAGTTCCAATGGCGCATAATAAATTATGCAAGAGTGGGATAAAAGAAAATTGTATTATTATACAAATGCTTGTAGCTCGTATTCGCGGTTAAGACCTCTGGGTTCAAGGCTGTCCAGCCTATGGATCCAAAAGGCCTCCCTCTTCAGCAAATTTTTGATTCTGTTACCTCCTCTCCTTAAAGGTGCTACTCTTTCAATTACCTGAAATCGGAGTTGTGCAACCGTATGATGTGCCTGGTTGAAGTGGAAGGGGACCGGTAAGAGGAGATTGGCTTTCCTGATCTGAGATTTATGTTGACAGATCCTATTGCGTATTGTCTGTGTGGTCTCCCCCACATACACCAAGCCACACGGGCACTTGAGTATGTAAATGACAAAGTCTGTGTCACAAGTATAGTATTCCCTAATAGGATAGATATGGCCTGATCTTGGATGGTGGAAGCTATCTCCTCGTTGAATATTTGAACACTGTGTACAGTGATTGCACGGAAAAGTACCCTTTTTAGGCGTATTGAGAAAAAGTTGTCGCGGAATTTTTGTATTAGAGCCGATGTCAGCCCTTACCAATAGGTCTTTAATATTTTTTGAACGTCTATTACACATCAAGGGTGGGGATTTGAATTCATCAATGTCTGGATGGGCTCTGTGAAGTATGTGCCAGTGCCCACGTATCATATTTTCAAGTTGTCTCATGCTAGGGTGGAATGTATGTACGAATGGAATGCGTTTCTCAGATTGTGGTTTTTTAGTGGCAATATAAGGTGAAGGTGGTTGTAAATGGTTTTCGGGATAACCTCTCTCTCTAAAACGAGTCCGCATTTCCTCAATTCTCTGTGTGTAGACTGTCTCTTCTTTAACAATCCTACGGATTCTCTGAAACTGGGATTTGGGGAGGGACTTCTTTGTACTATCAGGATGGGCACTGGTGTAGTGTAGGAGGTTGTTACGATCCGTGGGTTTTCTATATAAGTCAGTGGTTAATCTACCTTCATCTGTTTTAATGACAACAGTGTCCAAAAAATTGACACTGTGATGGTCATGTGCTATAGTGAATTGTAGTTCGTGATCAATGGAATTCAGGAATGTGTGAAATTGCAATAGGGATTCTGTAGTGCCTTCCCATATACAGAACACGTCGTCTATGTAGCGTTTCCACAGGACGACGTGCTCTGTATATAGGGCGCTGGGGTACAGATGGGTTTCTTCGAAATGAGCCATGTATCCATTGGCATACGGTGGGGCCACATTTGATCCCATCGCGGTGCCACGCTTCTGGAGGTAGAAAGTGTCTTGGAAAAGAAAGTAATTGTTGTACAGGATAAGCTGTAATAGGTCAATGCAGAATTCAATTGTATCGTAGTCGATATTGTGAATGAGTAGTAAGTGTTTAATTGCTAGCATCCCTTTTGTATGGTCAATGGAGGTATACAGGCTAGATACATCCCAGGTGACTAAAATGGTATCCATTGTAAGTGGTGGTAGTTGTCTAATTATATCCAGAAAGGTAGAAGTGTCCAGTAGAAAAGATTTAGTTTGAGTAATAAGTGGTGTGAGAATTTTTTCAAGTAGAATGGAACTAGGTGAAAGTATGGAGTCTGTGGACGCCACAATAGGACGTCCTGGGGGGTTCTGTAAATTCTTGTGGATTTTTGGCAATGTGTAAAATACTGGTATGACCGGATTTGTATTGACTAGGAAGCGGGCCGTTGATTCGTCTATGGTCCCTTTGTTTAAATGATGTTGTATAACCTGCTGTATTTTCTTTTGAATTGTGTTAGTAGGATTATGTGGCAGGGGTTCGTAGACGTTTCTGTCTTGTAGTTGGCGGGTGATTTCATTAATGTATTGTTCCTGGTCCATGACCACCAATGCGCCCCCTTTGTCCGCTGGTTTAAAAATAAGTTGTTTTAGTGAAGAGAGATCCTTGAGTGCCTGTCTTTCTATGTTATCTAAATTGTTGGGAAATCTCAGTGTTTTTTGTTCTATGGATTTACGAAAAATGGCAGCATCTCTGGTCACTAGTTTGATAAAAGTTTCTATTGCTGGATGGTTTTTTGGGGGTAAGTATTTACTTTTATTTCTCAGGCCTAATGTAGAAATGGAAATTGGTGTGGTTGGTTTCTGTGCATCTATGGTTGATAGGGTCACTGATTGGGTAGTTGGTGAGAATTGTGCAAAATGAGCCTTTAGTCTTATATTTCTAAAAAAAAATTTGGAGATCCAGTTCAAGCTGAAATGTATCTAATGTGGTTGATGGACAAAAGGATAAGCCTCTCTCTAATATTGAAGTTTGGGACGGACTAAGGGTATAGGAGGATATATTCACTACCAGTGATTGTGACAATACCTGAGATCTAGTGGTCATAATGGATGAAGTCGGAGGTGGTGGGCCTCCTCGATTGCCCCCTTCGGTTGTAGCGAGGAATAGGATGGGTGGGTCTCTGTGATTCTGCTCCAGAGCCGGAACGTACGGAGTCTGATGAGGAGGATCTCCATCTTGAGCCCGGGGGACGGTTTTGTGAGTCTGGCCATTTATATACTCGGTTGAATCGGTAGTCCTCCGTGTCTCTTGCGAATTTCAAACGTTTGGTAGTTTCTAGTTCCTTGCGATGTTTCTGAATCATAGTAGAAGTGCGTTCCAAAAGGGTCTTAAGATCCTCCGGTTTCAAGGAGTCACGTAATTGTTGTTCGGTATATGGGAAGGCACTACAGAATCCCTATTGCAATTTCACACATTCCTGAATTCCATTGATCACGAACTACAATTCACTATAGCACATGACCATCACAGTGTCAATTTTTTGGACACTGTTGTCATTAAAACAGATGAAGGTAGATTAACCACTGACTTATATAGAAAACCCACGGATCGTAACAACCTCCTACACTACACCAGTGCCCATCCTGATAGTACAAAGAAGTCCCTCCCCAAATCCCAGTTTCAGAGAATCCGTAGGATTGTTAAAGAAGAGACAGTCTACACACAGAGAATTGAGGAAATGCGGACTCGTTTTAGAGAGAGAGGTTATCCCGAAAACCATTTACAACCACCTTCACCTTATATTGCCACTAAAAAACCACAATCTGAGAAACGCATTCCATTCGTACATACATTCCACCCTAGCATGAGACAACTTGAAAATATGATACGTGGGCACTGGCACATACTTCACAGAGCCCATCCAGACATTGATGAATTCAAATCCCCACCCTTGATGTGTAATAGACGTTCAAAAAATATTAAAGACCTATTGGTAAGGGCTGACATCGGCTCTAATACAAAAATTCCGCGACAACTTTTTCTCAATACGCCTAAAAAGGGTACTTTTCCGTGCAATCACTGTACACAGTGTTCAAATATTCAACGAGGAGATAGCTTCCACCATCCAAGATCAGGCCATATCTATCCTATTAGGGAATACTATACTTGTGACACAGACTTTGTCATTTACATACTCAAGTGCCCGTGTGGCTTGGTGTATGTTGGAGAGACCACACAGACAATACGCAATAGGATCTGTCAACATAAATCTCAGATCAGGAAAGCCAATCTCCTCTTACCGGTCCCCTTCCACTTCAACCAGGCCCATCATACGGTTGCACAACTCCGATTTCAGGTAATTGAAAGAGTAGCACCTTTAAGGAGAGGAGGTAACAGAATCAAAAATTTGCTGAAGAGGGAGGCCTTTTGGATCCATAGGCTGGACAGCCTTGAACCCAGAGGTCTTAACCGCGAATACGAGCTACAAGCATTTGTATAATAATACAATTTTCTTTTATCCCACTCTTGCATAATTTATTATGCGCCATTGGAACTCTCAAGCTACCCAATATTGTGAGAAAGTGACATTTCTTTGACATTTTCCTGAGTAATGCTTTTCTTGCTATATGTCTCGGTATAACATTATTCTCCTCATTACAATTGTTCTTACGGTGATAATTATCTGGAACTAATGATTGTTTTCTTACTTACAGGCCACCTAAACAGTCTGGGACCCATCTGCCATACCTATTGCCGCTGGAGTATCCTTTATAATATAGACGATTTGGCCTCATCCGTGAGTGGAACGCACATGCGTTCCACCACTCCTTTCATTTAATTCCTGACGCTTCCTGGTCGGTGGAACGCACGTGCGTTCCACTGCGTAGCCATACTTGGCGCAGTGACTTCCGGGTATCGGGGAACGCGGTCACATGACCGCCGACACCACCGGCCGCGCCCCCAGCTCCACGCTACAAATAGTTGTCCGCCAACCACCTTGGTTGGCGCCAACTCTCTTCACAGCAACGGCTGTTATACATATTGGAACGCCAGTCTCTTTGTGAAACCTTTAACCTCCAGGCGGTATAGGTAAGCGGTGGCCATCCTTCTATGTTTACGAATTGGATTCCTTTACAAACAGGCTCAGACATGCCTGGTGCAGTGGTCCTTTGTCTACTTATATATATAAAACGATTCATTGCATTTACTATGTGACATACTGCTAGTGTATTACACCATAGATAGGACTGTCATTGTACTAGATTAGCTCTTGTACCGTCTTTGTTTTTGTTAGTGTGTACTAATATATGTTTCTTGTTACTTTTTTGTCACAGTCTGAGGAAGGCTTATAAAGCCGAAATGTCACGTGTTGTTGTGACAACCTTTATACCGCAATAAATAAATACTTACCTTCTACAAATCGCATTGAAAGCCGGAGTTTTCATTCTTATTGAGTATTTGGGGTAGGAACCCTACTACCGGCTACTAATAGTAGTAACAGCCAAGTTATCCTACCTAAAATGAAAATCAGACATCATATAATACATGATAATCTCTAACAAACCTAGAACCAGACCTATACCTCACACCCATGTCTCTCCATGTCACAGCTTCTAACAGAAGATAGACTGGTGGCAGTTGAGGGATGGAACTGAGCATGTGTGACCACCTATCAGATGTTACTGAGGTGGATGGAAAAATAAAGAAAAGAACAAACACCAGGTGGCGCTATACAGATAGATTTTATTAAGTAACTCAGTGGCTCTACTATATTTTTAATTACGTGCAATTGCAAAAGTATTCAGATGCATCGTGATTGATGGGGACACTAGGACAGGATCTGATATTTATCCCCTATACTGTGGATAAGGCATAACTTTTGCCTACCTGAATACCCGTGTAAGTAGTCAGTAGACGACTATGAACATGACCTTACCAAAAGATTGTGAGTCCCCACCATACATTTTCAATGCTCATATCTTAGGATAAATCACCCTGTCTAGCAGCCACAGATAGTGGATGCAATAACGCCCATTGATGTCAGATTGCAAAGCTTTAAGGAAGTACAGATCGTTTTAATACTTCTTAGGGCTGATTGTCAGACAAACATCAGTTGACTAGATCTGGGGATCCTTCTGAATCAGACAAGAATTAGGCCCCTTTCACACAAGCAGGAGACTCTGACGTCCCCCGCATCGTGTGCAGTGTACTGAACTGCCGGCACTGAACGGGGGTTACATAGCATTATACTGATTCATGATGCTATGTAACCCTTACAGTTCTGGAATGTGTTGGGTAATGCTGACAATGTTATCCAACACATTCCAGAACTGTAAGGGTTACATAGCATCATAAATCAGTATAATGCTATGTAACCCCCGTTCAGTCCTGGCAGTTCAGTACACTGCACACAATGCGGGAGACGTCCAAGTCTCCTGCTCATGTGAAAGGGGCCTTATGCTATTTTTACATACATGTTTCCTTAAAGGCTATGTACACCTTTGGGGGCATTTTTTTATTATTGAATTGTACTTTTTCCAATTGGTCTTTATTAACCATATGGAATCCTTTTTTGTGTACTGAGCTGACATGTTCCACTAGCTGCCTGTGGATTTTTTGTCTTTTCTGTCATCTGAGGAGCAGAAGGACTCCTTATCTCTGCTCTCTCACATTATAAACAATCATTAAAGCTCCATCCTTATCCTACTGATAAGAATGTGGCTTAAATAAGTGTTTATGACCTCTTAGTACTTTAGAGATAAGGGTTATTAGATGACAGCGCAAAGTGAAAGTACCAGGCACACAGCTAGAAAAACAGTTAACCCTTTGTGACAGAATGGCTCAATATTTTTAATAAAGGCCAATTGAAAATATGATTTTTAGCCAATAATGAGTAAAATGCAATCATTAAAAAATTGCATCCGAAGGTGTACATAGCCTTTAAAGGCTCCAGTAGGCCATTTGGCAAAAGTGGCATTGAGAGGATTGTTTTCCTAGGTTGACCCTATAGTGTAAAAGAAATCCAGAAGATTGCCAATGCTACATGAATGCCCCATTAATTATAATGGGGACCGGCTGGGATCCGGCTGCAACCCGGCAAATATGCCAAGAATCGGCCAGACAAATTCCACTGCCGGAACAGCCTTATGGATCTCTTTACCACTATTGTGAAACTAGCCAGAATGAAGCCTTGATCTAGCACGCATTCAGACTATATGGCCATGACCTGTAATGTATTCCATGTTCTATTTCCAAATCTAGGATGATCAAATACATTTGTTTCTGTAACCTGGCAGATAAAGAAAGCCACATGCAAATCATTATATAAAGATAATCAATGGTCACCATTTGCAAAGCAATAATCGGTGTCATCCTCATTATGTTTCAGATATTGCAATTTCCTGTTTAGAGTTTGCCTGGAAATAATCACATTAATTAGCACGAGGCTAAAAATACAATATTGTTAATGCATTTCTGTTGCTCATGAGCATAACACTATTATATATTCACAAATAATTCCATTATGTAGAGCACAGAGCAGAGCCTCTGTGATATAAATATACACCTTGGTGACAGTAGTAAATGTATTGTCCTCATTTATTGTATCAGTGCCTTTGGTGGATTAAAAAACCCACATCATTATCTGTATAAATGTATAATCTCTTCCTCCAGCTTGTATCCCACAGCTAATGCCCACTACGTCCTGATCTAAACTCTGACATTCTCATCTGGTCATGCAACATGATACATGGACAATTTATGTCAGATAAGTTTTGTACACTTTTATATGTATGTTTTGGTACTAAAATGCAAAAACAGTGGACTGCTTTCATAGACAGAATATGAAAAAGCTTTCATATGGTCCTATATTTGTGCATACTCACATAACACTCACATATTATCCAGCCCTTCACTCCAGAAATCTGGCTTCAAAAAGTTGCAGACAAGGGCTTTGCAACTTTTTGGGCTTATCTGCAGAAAAATGATGTAACATTTTGCATTTTTACACAACTTATGTTATGTCCAATTATGGAAAGTGGGGAGGTTAGCTTGTCGAGCTCATTTAAAGAGCTTCTGTCACCAGAATGATTGTAGTGAAACAGGCTGACCTGTGACTTGTGTGCAGGTCAGCAGAGGCTAGCAGCCTTGGTCCCATCCCCATCTGCGTCTTTATTTTTGAGAAGATTGAACTTTTAATATATGCAAATGAGCCGTTCTCCCAAATGGCTCCATTATCCCTGTTGCCACCCTACCCCCTGAACTTTGCTTGACAGGGCCAGGCAGTGTAAATGTCATCACGCATGGCCCTGACTTCTCCTAGTCTTGTGCTTTTGCCGTATACCTTGCTACCTGGCGCATGCACAGTATAGTACAGAGTCTCGCTGACAGTTCCCCTCTGTACTGTGCCAGATACTGAAGCGCATGCGAAAGGTTAGAGACTAGGAGAAGTCAGGGCCAGTTGTGATGATGTTTACACTGCCTGGCCCTGTCAATCAAAGTGCAGGGGGGCAATGGAAGCTCATTTGCATATATAAAAAGTTCTGTTTTCTCAGAACTAAAGCCACAGATGGTGATGGGACCAAGACTGCTAGCTTCTGCTGTCCTGTGCACATGTCGTGGGTCAGGCTGTTTCACTACAATAATTCCGGTGACAGAAGCCCCTTAAGCCAGTGATTTGCAAAGACAATAACATTTCAAGAGAGAAAGGTTAGACTTAAAGATGCACCATTTTATTTTTATCAACCAACGTGCAGCATTTTATACATTTCGTGCATATTAGGGAAATTCAGACTCCTGCAAAGCTGACTTTAAAAATTCCTCTCATTATAAATCTCCCCTACAGTGTTCTTTTCTGTTAAAGGTGAATATATGTGATTTTATTATAAAATGTGATTAGTGAAAATTTATAGCTTCAAATGCACCAAAGATATCCAAGATGTAGATTAATATTCATATCATGTTGCTTGTGGTACAGTCCTCCTGGGACTAAATCACTGATGATGAGCAACTCTGAAAATGAATGTGCCTTTCTTGTATTTCCACAATGAAATGAAATTAAATGCAAGATGTGTCCAATGTATCTCACCTCTGTATTAATAAATGCCTTTATTGGACAAAGTTTTGTGAAGGATAAGACCTTCCACAAACAGCTGCAGGTAGCAAGCACCAAGATGTAAAGATCAAAAAATCAACACTTTGTGATCCGCTCACTGTCAAATGTTTCTGTACCTGTATTCGGCTTTTACAGAGGAGTCATGGAGGGATACGTACATCACAGTCTATTCACATGATGAGTGCCCCAATTGTATACTAGACACTCAGGAATGGAAAGCAATTTGGTGGCCTGACAACTCAAGGTAGAACAAGCCTACAAATATTTTCTATACATATCACTGTGATTTTCAACTGGGATGTTTTAGAATAGTAACTACTCATAGAAGCTTCCTATGGAAGTTTCAAGGAAACCTGTCATGTTGAACATGGTGCCCGAGCCACAGGCGCCATGTTGTAGAGCAGGAGGAGCTGAGCAGACTGATATATAGTTTTATGGGACAAGATTCTGTATAACCTGTATTGTATTCATTTCAATTCCTGCTCGTTCTGGGCTTTGAAGTCCAGGAGATGGTCCTATCAGTGACTGACAGCCTACCCTCTATGACTGGGCATATAGAGATATCTTTCAACCAATTTGACTTGTAATATGTGAATTTTGTTGTATATTTTGAGCAGATTTAACCCTTTGCATATCAGTGGATGACATCTATGGATACCTTTTCGGTAATGAAAATATCCACCAACACCTTTACGCCTCTGCAGTGCACAGTTGAGGGAAATTTATAAAGTCACAACTTTGAGGTGGAGTTTAGTGGGAGACTCATAGGCTATAGAAGAGAAATTGATTTACTTTCATTTACAACTGAAACTGGCAGAACGTATTGCACAAATGTATGCCAGCTTATCGCCAGCATAGATTTGCTTTTCTGGGTGGGGGGGCACATATTTAAAGAAGAACTCCCGCAAAAATTTTTATTCTCTGACCTGTTAGAAAGGTGCATGATATAATCTGTGCATGATATAGTGATTGTCATTTTCATATTAGAGGCAGAAATTGAGAGTTTCCACTCTCTTCTTATTGTAGCTGGGTCATGTGACCAACTCCCTGACCTCCAACTGACCCAGGACAGCAAGCCAGTTACTTCTCTATTTATTCCTATGAGACTGAAAGTGAGGCTCCCATAGGAATGCATAGAGAATTAGACTTACTGTCCACACATAAGGTGCTGTGTGAGTTGGTGGGTCTAATTCCTAGTCACATGACACAGATAGGAAACTTCAGGATGATATAGCTAAAAAATTCAGCTACTGGTAAGAAAATGACATTCACTACAGATTACATCATGTACATTTCTAGCAGGACATGGAATAAAATTTTTTGCGTGAGTTCTTCTTTAATAAATTAGTTGCATCTAACTTTAATGCACTGCGGAATAGGATATGCCCCCATTGTCTGATAAGTGCGGGTTCCACACCTACAATGAGCACATAGACCAGCGCTTTTTCCTAGAGTGTGCAAGCACAACCACCGCTAGTGGATTGCAGGGTGGTCATAACCCCTGTATATGAGCTGTGTGATTGAAAAATGAGTCTAGCCAATGAAGGAAATATGGATAATAACAATACAGTAGTAAGTGCCTTGTATTAACTTGTGAGACTACCCCTTTAAAGATATACGGTGTATCACCACATTATGCAAAGTATGATAAATTTGGTGCAAATGACAGCAATCCAGACTCCTACAAGAAATCTTCCAGAGGCATTTACCCAGCGCGTTTCATCACATATGGAAGAAGTTAGAAAGGCTTTGAAGCTCAGTCCTACTCTCCTGTGCTCACCCCTATAAAGCATGGTAACTGAGCTGTATAGTGTATCCAGTTGTGTGTAATGAAGGAACAACTATATAAAATGTTTTGCAACCAGCTCTATGCAGTTGCAGCCGTTTTCAAATCTTATTATTCTGTCAAGTTGCAGAAGTGACCTCATTTATCCATTGTGTGGCTAGGAGCCAGGATGACTGGATATAAAGGCAGAGCCTGCTTGCATGAGCTTGCAAACCTGACCCAGGGGTTTATAGCAGCTGCCTCATTGTCAGTCTCCCTTACATGTATGAGGCTGCCAGGAATAGGATTACTCACAGGGTTTTAGTAGGAGAACAAATGTTATCTCCCACAGTAATAGCATCTCAGCCTTGCTACGATTCCCACAAAGCACATTACAGCCAGGGAACCTTTCAGTGGTTGTGTTCATCTCCGCTGTGGTGTAAGTAGTGAATCAGCTCTCACTATACATGTGTACGAGTGAAGATCTTACTCAATAGTAAAATATTCTACAGCAATAAAACCGGCCCTACATGGAAAACTACTTTTAAAGGGCATCTGTCAGCAGATTTGTACCTATGAAACTCGCTGACCTATTACATGTGCACTTGGCAGCTGAAGACATCTGTGTTGGTCCCATGTTCATATGTGCTCGCATTGCTGAGAAAAATGTTATAATATATGCAAATGAGCTTCTAGGAGCAACAGGGGCGTTGCTGTTACACCTAGAGACTCAACTCTCTCTGCAATTTGAGTTGACAGGGCGAGGTGTGATCACATTTACACTGCCTGGTCCTATCAAAGTGCAGAGGGCGCGATAGTTGCAGAGAGAGCTGAGCCTCTAGGTATAACGGTAACACTCCTGTTGCTCCTGGAGGCTCATTTGCATATATTAAAACTTCATTTTTCTCAGCAATGCGGGCAACTATGAACATGAGACCAACACAGATGTCTCCAGCTGCCAAGTGCACATGTAACAGGTCAGCCAGTGTCATAAGTACAAAACTGCTGACAGATGCCCTTTAATGGTTAATGTAAACTTTTTGTCCCCTTCGCTCTTTACCTCGGCACACTGCCATACATACACTTGTGGCTGTATCTGCTACTACAGCTCAGTTCCATTTAAAATTCTTTTTTTTAAGGGAACCTGTCATCTCCGAAACACCCCCTGAACTAGAGTAAGCGTTGTATAGTGTAAGTGATGCTGAATCCGAATATGTAAGTTTTATCTTCATACTCACTTCCATTCTGACGCTGTGCTCCCACAAACCTGCAGTAAAATGCACTCAGTGGACTCTTCTTTCAGTCCTCTCCATTATGTGAGTGAGCACCGGAGTCCTCTGAGTGCATTTTACTGCAGGTTTGTGGGAGCACAGAGTCAGAATGGAAGTGAGTATGAAGATACCAATTACATAACCGGACTTAACATCACATACACTATACAACGCTTACTATAGTTTGGGGGGTGTTTCAGAGCTGACAGGTTCCCTTTAAATTTGCACCAAGCCTGGAATAAATGTGGAGAAATCCACACTCCCTACCTGCTCCCTACCACTCCGTTCCAGCTCCCTGCCTCTTTTCACTGGTCTTCTGGCCCACATGTGTCAAATTCTGCACAGATAGGGTCACGTGAGTCACTGCAGCCAGTTACTGTCCTCAGTGGTGATATGTCTCCAATTGGCACGTGACTCCCTGCACAAGGAAATATTAACATTGGTAATCTTACTGTATAGTACCGTGGGTCTATCTTTTATGTACTGTCATGGATCACCAGAAAAAATGCCTCACATGACATTGCCATTGATTTATTCCTTATTATTTAGTTTTCTGGGGACACTCCAGGAACACAAACTTGCATGTTGGTCAGTACTGCTTAAAGGGGTTGTCCAGGTTTAGAGCTGAACCCGGACACAACCCGAACTGCACTCATTCACCATGAATGAGCGTGCTCCCCCTTTCCTAAATCGCACAGGCAAGGGCTGTTTGTTTACATTTGGACACTGCTAGGCGGGAGCCTCCACCTAGCAGTGTCCAAATGTAAACAAACAGTCCTTGCCTGTGCGATTTAGGAAAGGGGGAGCACACTCATTCATGGTGAATGAGTGCAGTTCGGGTTGTGTCCTGGACACTGCTAGGTGGAGGCTCCCGCCTAGCAGTATTCCTCCCGGTGATGTTCCCGGATCTCAAGAAAATTCCCTTGCCCATTGCGATTTAGCACAGGGCAAGGGGGGCATTGGAGTGTAAAAAGCTCTGATGCTCCACTCATTCATAGTGAATGAGAGCAGATGGGGTTGTGTCTGGGTTCAGATGTGAACCCCGACAACCCCTTTAACAAAAATCCAACTGAGGCATCATTCACATTTCCGTGTCCATTTGACGTCTGTGGAAAATCCATCTGTGTTTAGTCCGTGAAGAGTTTGTGTGTCCGTTTTTTGCCCTCCGTGTGACATCCGCCTTCCATGGACACTGCTAAATTCCAGAGCATCTGCCACCAATGGTCCATGAAACACTGACAGAACACGAATGCCATCCATGTTGTGTCAGTGGTTTTTCACAGAATCATAGACTTTAATTGGCGTGCTTGGTCTACATCATGGACCAAAGTAGTGCAAGTCTCCATGACTTTTCCTCTGATACACAGTCAGCACTGATGTATGAACAGACACATTGCGGAATACATGCGTTTTTTCTGCTCAGAAAAAATATATTTCTTCTCCTACCTATAGCTACAGATTGAAGAGTAAGAGGAAAAGTGTACACTGTGAGGGTCAGTGACAAGCCGATCTTTTACCCCCTTTTGCAACGGCTTTGGATGCGCCTAATTTTTGATGAGACGTGCACCTCGTCTAAAAGTAAGTGCACCTTCAGCACTCAGTGCCCCTGACAGAAAAACTATAGCAGCCCGTTATGTTATAAATGTTGGTAAATTTGAAGGGGCCGAAGTCCCAGCCCATCCCCCGGAACACCCTTGACACTCCTAAGTGTTAAACGCAGCACAAAAATGTGAAAGCACTCCAAAATCTCATATACACAAACTTATTTTTTGTCTGTGTCTGTTCCGTTTTTTTTTCGGCCTGTATGCTGGACCATTCATTGCCATGGGGCTGCCAAAAAAAAACCCCAAATAACTCTGTGCATTCCGTATCCGTACGTCAGCAAGTCTGTCCCCCCCACCACCATAAAAAGCAGAACATGTTCTATGCTTGTCCGTTTTACATTGTTACAATGGATCCACAAAAAAAAAAAAAAAAACGATGCAATACGGATGTAATCATTATTTGTTTTTTTTTTTGCAGATCTGTATTTTGCAGACTGCAAAATACATACGGTCATGTGCATGAGCCCTTAGCCTTGGACCTATCCAGGGCAATGGCAGCTCGAATGTCTTAATAAAATTGATCTGTAACCCACATGCTGATCTCGGGGACGTCTGTTCTGAGGGATGGGGTCCAATGTTTGTCTACATGGGTTTCCTATAGGTATTGGATAAATCCCTAGGGACTGTCCACATATCTTGTCCATTTGGAGGAATATACTGTATATGTCATGCATTGCCTGGCCGCTGTGAGATCAGTCTTGGTAAACCAGTCTCTTGACTTGAGCTGAGGAGGATTTCTCCTTTAAAATTACACTTAGGCCCCATTCACACGACTGTATGAATGGGGCCGTATCTATCCGCAAAAATGCGGGAATAGATGCGGCCCCATTCACCTCTTTTGACGCATGTCCTATACTTGTCCGTGTGCACGAACAAGTATAGGCATTTTCAATGGGGCCGCACGGCGTGTGTTCCGAGTGCTGCGGAACACACGCCGGGCGGGCCCCCGTATTTTTGCGGGTCCGCAGTAATGCGGGCCTGCAAATATACGGTCGTGTGAATGGGGCCTTATAATGACAAGGCCCTCCGATAGCATTTAGCTGGGGGGGGGACACAGGGCGGCTCAGTCACGGTCATTATAGTAGTGCCCTGTTCTGTAGGTTTGCTGTTTACCCACCCCCTTTTTTTATTTGTGTTTTCTCTCTGCTGTCCCCCATTTTATATAAATCTGTATTAACTGCGCCGATCGCAAGTGGCTCTAACCGGTTATTTCTGTCTGAACAGCAGGACGATTTGATTTGTCGGATTGGTTGGAAGCGCCAGTGGCGGGAAGCATCTTGTTACCTGTTGAAGAAGACAGAAGATGAGCGCCCCTCCCTTGTGAATTGCTTATGGACGGTTGTAATGTTTATTAGTGAGAGTTATGTCACTGGGTAGACTGGTTTAGATGGGATCTGATGTTTTTTTTTCATTTAGGATGACATGAATATTTATGGTTTTAATTCATTTATTCAGATTAATTATGGTAATTAACTAAAGTATTTATTCCAAATATTCCAAGTATTTCCAACTGAAAACTGGTGTGGAGTGTGCTTATTACTATTGTTAAGGGCTCATGCACACAAACATATTTTCTTTCTGTGTCCATTACGTTTTTTTTTGTTGTTTTTTTTTGCTGACTGTATGCGGAACCATTCATTTAAAAAAAACGGAAGTTACTCCGTGTGCATTCAGCTTCCGTATGTCCATTCCGCAAAAGAATAGAACATGTCCTATTATTGTCCGCATAACAGACAAGGATAAGACTAGTCTATTAGGGGCCAGCTGTTCTGTTCTGCAAAATACAAAAAGCACGCGGACGTCATCCGTATTTTTTGCGTTTTTTTTTGCAGACTGCAAAATACCTACGTATGGTCGTGTGCATGAGTCCTAAGGTTATGGAGGATTTATTAATGAGACTTGAGCCCCCATATGCACAGTGTGACGTGCTATGTATGCAGCAGACACACGAGGGCGCTCCTGAGGCAGCTGGCACAGCAGGCTCGGTGACAGACAGCAGCGTTTGCAGATTTGCAGGGACATTAGAGCGAGGAGGCGTCAGGGAGAAGCCGGCTGAAGATGGATACAGGCAGGTTGATTGCGGTGGATATTGTATGTGAGTGCTGAGCGGGTGCACCGATTAACGGCGGAGAGCGGCGCAGGCAGCAGGTTGGGGACCGGGAGGAGCCGTGCATGCAGTAGAATGGTCGCAGGTGGCTGGGAGCCGCAGGAGAAGTGATGAGAAGCTGCGCTGGGACTGTGCTCGGATGCTGTAGTGCTGCTGTGGTGGCTCAGCCAGGATAGCCGGTGGCAGGAAGGGGTCCTGTCCCTGCTGCATCCTATGGAGACTGTCAATCCTGAGCCCAGGCTGCTACAGAGCCTCGCTGACAAGAAACGGCTCAACAGGGCACCTTCCCCGGCCAGACCCTTCTTGAAAGACTCCCACTCCCGGGCGCCCCCTGCTAAACCCTCCGTGCTGCCCCCTAAGTCTCCCAGCCCCGGTATCAGACACCAGTCCTCTGGACTCCTCATCACCCAGAACCGCCTGTCCAGGCGCAGCGTTCCGGCCAAAGACAAACCAAACCCCGCGAAAGCCGCCAGTGCCAAGGCTTCTCTGAGCAGCAAGAGGGCGTCCAGGCCGAGCCATGGAGCGGCGGAGCCTGGCAGCAGGAGAAGGGAGCCGCTATGTGCCCCGTCCTCCCCTCTGACTGCGGCAGGTGCCGGGCGCAGGAGGGCGCAGAAGCTGGAACCCCCCTCCACAGGAGCCAGGGTCAGCCACACTGACAGCAGCTCTGACCTGTCCGACTGCCCCTCCGAGCCCCTCTCTGATGAACAGCGCCCCCTACCGGCTCACAGCAGTGACAACGAGTCCGGCTGCAGCGAGCGGCTGGTGGCACCATTGCCAGAGATAGTCCTTACTGCGGAATCCAAACATGATGGCCCCAGGAACGAAGAGTCCAAGGGAGCTAGGAGCACCCCAAGTAAAAACCCTGCACCCCCAAATCCAGGACAAGACGAGGAGCTGCTCAGGGAGCTGGAGGAGCTGCGCTCTGAGAATGACTATCTCAAGGTGAGTGTTGGGTGACCATGGTGGTGGTGTCCCTAGAGCAAGGCCACCCCACCCTGGAGGAGACACTGGTCAGCCACATCTGGTTTCTATAGAGCCACCAGGGGGGGTAAAGTGGGGGCCACAAGATTTACAAAAGCCCTAGCCCTGGGTAGACATCTTTTCCTTGGTCCATGGATAATGTTAGAAGCATCACAGCATTGTATCCTAATGTATATGAGTTTAGCTGTAGATATTTAGACGTTCACCACCCCTATAAACAGGATTAGCCACCAAGACAAACCTGTCTGTGTGGAAAGTTCAACCATAAAAGTTAGTGGTTGGTGTTGTACCCATTGAATGCTGCTTTGAAATCTCATGTTGGAGCTGTCCCAGAGTCTGCTGTAATCCAACTAGTTCTTGAGGGACCACATGGCCTGCACTACCACTCCTTTCCTGTAGAGGTGCTGTAGGACACAGGTGATCTCTCTCTCTCTAGCGGTTGCACTACTGGGCTGTTACATAGGAGCAGTACCACCCGCTAGCTTACATTTATTAGTGCTTGTGTATAGATGACTGACTGTAAAGAGGTCTCTCATATATCGGAGCTGTGAGATGGCATCACTTCTGTCTTCTGTGTAGGTGTGACATCATGAAACATCATGGTAGTAGAAAGCAGCACAGTGGCTCATTAACAGTGCAGTATTATTTATTACGTATACAGTGGGACATCAGGTTAGTCTAACAGTAGGAAATTAAATAAAAAATAATCTCATCTGTTAGGGCTCATTCACACGACCGCAGTCCGTTTGTGACCGTATTGCGGGCTGCAAATTGTGGTTCCGCAATATAGGGCACCGGCCGTGTGAATCGCGGATGTTGACCCATTGACTTGAATTGGTCCGGGTTCTGCAACATACAGCACTGTGCGGAGGCAAGGGTCGGAAGCGCTTCCGTGGGCTTTTTGGTCCATGCCTCCGCACCGCAAAACATAGAACATAACCTATCTTTTGCTGTATATTGCATATCACGGACTCATTCAACTGAATGGGTCCATGTCGCAATAGGGGATTCACACGGCCGGGGCCCGTGCATTGTGAACCACAATTAGCGGTCTTCAGCACGAGCATGGGCGCCTTACGTTCGTGTGAATGGACTCTTAAACAGATTTTTGGACTCCTCCTAAAATGTGTGAGGGCTGGGAAACAGAAAGAAAAAAAACACCTATTGAATGCCGCTCGGACTGGAAATGTGACATCCTCCCCGTGGTCAGGTGAAGCTCTGCAAGCCATTCACTGGCCCCAGCATGTCCTTTAGGGCTCATGCACACGGCCATGGTTTCAGTCCGCACCTAGTCCGCGTTTTTTCATCTCAGTGGGACTACAAAAGGTGTGCTGTCCGCATCCGCAAGTCCGTTCCGCGGCCCAGCCAAAAAATAGTTGTCCATTTTGCTGACAATGAGAACATTTTTACAGAAGTAAAAAAAAAAATAAAAATAGTGGCATGTACTCGGCCAGGATCTGTGTTTTTTTAGGGTCACATCAATGTAGGGAAAGCTAGTAAACGGTTCTGAGGCCGCCACAAAATATCATCCTAAAATAAGGACTAAAAAATATAAGAGACAAAGAAGCAGATAAGGCTACTTTCACATCTGCGCTTTCCCTTTCCGCTATTAAGATCCGCTGTAGGACCTCAATAGCGGAGGAGAACGCTTCTGTTTTGTCCTCATTCATCGTCCAATGAACTGAACTAAGCAGAGTGCACCAGAATGTATTCCGATCCGTTTGGCTGCGTCCCCATTGCGGACAGAATAACGCTGCAAGCAACACTTTTCTGTTGGCGATGTGGTGCGGAGCAGGAAGGATCCGTCATGACTCACAATGTAAGTCAATGGTGGCGGATCCGTTTTCTCAGACACAATAGAAAACGGATCCGCCCCATTGATTTACAATGGTTTTAGAGACGGATCCATCCTTGCGATTTTAGAGATCATACAACCGGATCAACCGGACAGTTGTATTATCAGTATCGGAAGCGTTTTTGCTGATCTATGAGCAGTTCTTACATACAAAAGTCAGATCTGCGTAAATGACCTGCAGAGGACAGGAGCATCTTCAAGGCCCATGGTAGAGTTTATCATGGCCTTGGCAGCAGAAAATGTTTCACATTTTTGAGCCTTGCATCATTTGCACAAAAATTTTACAACTTTTTGGATTTATGTCAAAAGCTGACATTTATTATAGTGCAGATCAACACCAGCTCATAGCTGCCATAGATTTGCTTTTTTGGCACCTGAACAAGTGCCGTCACCTGGTGTCCAAAGGAGCGTCTCTTCCTGGCAGAACTGTACTGTGCCGCATGTAGAGAGGCCCTGCTAGCCCTCAGCCTTATTTGCTGGCCACCTGGCCAACTTTCCAAGTGTACGGCCACATGCACGGCTGTACAAGCTTTTGCGGGCTCCAGTTAATTGAATTGTTTAGTATGGTTTTGCAGGGGCAAAACATAATTACATTAATTACATTAAAGGGGTTGTCTCACTTCAGCTAATGGCATTTATCATGTAGAGAAAGTTACTACAAGACACTTACTAATATACTGTGATTGTCCATAATCGCCTCCTTTGCTGGCTGGATTCATTTTTTCAGCACATTATACACTACTTGTATCCATGGTTACGACCACCCTGCAATCCACCAGCGGTGGCCGTTCTTGCACAATACAGGAAAAAGCATCAGCCTCTCTGGTGGCCAGGACCATGGGAGCACACGTATTGCTCTAAATAATAAATTCCAATTGCTGAAGTGACAACCCCTTTAAGAGACAGTTTAGACAGGCTTCTTGCTTTTGGTGACTGTCCCATCAGGAACTATCCAGGTCATTTTTGGACCAGAAGTCTGATGTATACACTTGTAACATACATACCCAGTGGTCACTGTGGGGCAAATGTACGCCCGTAATTCCCTGTACTGAATAGAGAGAGCACTGAAAAGTCAGTGCGAAGAGGCATGTCTGTGTGAACAAGAACCAAGAAAACAGTGAGCACAATCTTTTTTTTTTTTGGACTGAGTCTATGAGGCCATGATGTGTTCAGGATCCTGTGTGGTTTTCTTTGGATGCAATCTGTGGATCTTATCATTTGCATCCTTCTTGGTGCGCCTTGAAAATCCACAGATAGTGCCCATTGAACTTTAAAGGGTTATCCCAGGAATTTACAACTCTTTTTACTCACCTAGCTGGAGGACTTTCCTTCCTTTTTGTGGGAGGACAGCAGCTGGTCAAGCACCTGCATCTCCCAAGATGCCTTACAATTAGCTCTTGTTAACCCCTTCCTCCCCCGCATGGATAATAACCCCTCGTATAGCTGAGATATATATGATTTGTAATGAAATGTGTCCCGTGCCTGATGCGGACACAACATTGCATTTGCCCTTTCTTCCCTGCGGTGCTAGAAAAACGTATGTATTGTCACTTACAGTCATCACGTTGATGATTATTGCTTTCCCAATTGTAGTCAAAGGGGAAATACATATAACCTTATCACAATGGTATAGCGGAGTTAAAAACCACAGAGTGCAATGAAAATGTGCGGATAATTACCACATATAGTGCACTGGATATCTACAAACCCAACACCATAAAGGAATCTGTCAGTGGGTGCGATTATGTGATTATGATACAGAAGCTCGTCTGATGGCGGACCAGTGATCGGCCGAACATTCCTTCAGATCATTGTCCCATAGAAACATGCCCAGCCATGAGCTGTCAACCTAGCAAATGCTCATTCGTCATTGATCATGTCTTTTGTGCCAGCATAAAAATCATTTGTCGGCAGGGCATCCCGATGTGGATACAGGGAATGTGCTGCCCTCAATATGCTAGCTGTACGGCTATAAGTGATAGGTGAGCCTTCATCCCCATACAGCACAGTGATTGCTCCATTGCTGCTGATGCTCGATAACGGACAGATTATCTCCCTATGTACATATTACCCTCAGGTTTATGTGCCAGGGGACAGTAATTATCACGTATAATACTCTGGGCTTTTAATATTGATGACCTATCCTTCCTGCTGCTATATCTATGGCAAAGCAGCGGTGAGCAGGAATGGAGCCGGCACGTGAGCACTGCGCGCACCTTCCCATCATACAGCTGAGCGGACCCCCACCGACCTGATATTGATGACCTATCATCAATATTAAAAGCCCAGAGAACCTCTTTACGGATCTTACCAAGTTCCTGGCCATAATATTCTGAAGTACGTTTGTGGGGCTTGAACATGTATGTACTATAGGCTTATGTGAAACAGAGAGAAACCGTATTCTGAGCAGCCAGTTGCTGAGTCCTGTGTAATAGCAGTGACATTTCTAGGGAATCCTGTCAAAGACGTAAAATGGGCAGAAACTGTGTGTCTGTAGTCTCATCTCTGGTACTCTGGAGGTTTTGGGCATGACTCTTTAATCTTTTGGACTTTTGCTGCATTTGTTTGATTTTGTGTGCTGATGGATAAGAATTATTCAATATACCATATCTAACTTTTAGTGATGCTTAATCCGCCCAAGTCAATTGACTATATACAGTAATATGGTATGGAGGCGTCCGTACTTTCCATGATGAAGTATGATGGGGGGAAGAAGGATAAGGCATTGGATTTCAAAAGGCCGATTGGTTGCTATGGCCAGGTCTGCACAGAGGCAGATATGACTGCACCTTCCATGACAGGACAGTCCACAGTTCTACCATAATGCTAATTTCATATTTGGTGAATTTGTTCTGGATTTTCGGTGCAAAAAGTACAGCACAGTGCTAGTAACTGGTGCTCTACAGAAACCCATTCACACATGGCATAAAAAAATTCTGATTTTATGGCATGCTATGGATTTCCCAATAAGTCATGGATTTGTTGCATAGTTCCAACAATAGACCATTATTATTTTAGTCTTGTAAACCCCCTTAACTTGTATATATATCCCTTAGGGGTATTCCCATTGTAGACAATGGGGGCCAGGCATATCACCAGGATATGCCTCCATTGTCTGATAGGTGCGAGTCCCACCACTGGGACCCACACCTATATCGAGAACGGAGCTGGGAGTGATGTGCCTGGAGGACCCCAGGTTTCCCGGGGTCCTGCCACCACCAGGCACAGCTTCCCGCTGCTCCCATAGAAATGAATGGGAGCGCACTGCGCATGCGCGGCCACCGCTCCCATTCATTTCTATGTAGCCGATAGAAATAGCCATGTGCAGTGCGCCCTTTGTTCATTTCCCCGCTCCGTTCTCGATATAGGTGCGGGTCCTATAGGTGGGACCCGCACCTATCAGACAGTGGGGGCATATCCTAACGATATGCCCCCATTGTCTATGATGGGAATAACCCTTTAAAGGGGTATTCTGGTTTTGCAACTTTCAGCATGAATTGACAGGAAACAGCACATACTATCACTTACTAATCGTGATTGTTTATCTGTAAGGCCCTGTTTTTCTGCACTCCATCGTGGTCACATGCTTTAAGCAGGCTTGGATCCAGGGCTGCCATCAGGAATTTCAAGGCTCCATACAGGCAAACCATATGTCCACAATCTGTAATGTGCACAAGAACACCACTATCTCAAGAATGATACAACAAGTAAAACAGAAGTACTGTAAGATTTCATTTTTACCACAGAGCTTTTCTATAGAGGAGTGGATAAAGCAGCTGTTTACCGTACAGAAGGTCTGGGGTACAAATCTCATTTGGATCTGTAAAATATTCTTTATAGTAAAAATTATGGAAGAAAAATACATAAAAGTTATAATTTCCTGCAATGTTATTGTTATTAGAAAGAACAAAGCAACAACCTTTTGTTTTTGTAACATACTTAGTATGCAGTACCACTAAGCAGTATGTGGTATCCCTGTATTCCTTATAAGAGATACAATATAGTGAACACTTTATTTATGGTGATTGGTAAATTGCACACATTTTCGCCTTCATTTCAGTAATATACTATTTATTTAGTGTTATTCTTGTGAAAAAATAGCTCCAACGGAGCAGGTCTGTAGTGTAATGGTAATGCTTCTGCCCGCTGTACACAAGATCTGGGGTTCAAATCCTAATGACCCATTGAATAACTTTTTTTAGTAAAAGTCTATGTGCTAATGAAGATATATCCAACACACCTTCATTAGTATTCACTGCACAGAAGTGACTACTAATGAGGCTGCTGGCCCTTCTTGGATCTGTGATGTTCCAGCTGGGAGGGGAAAGAGAGGCAGAGACCTTATGCCACAGATACTCACTGTGAGTCTTGCGTTGGGCTGTAAACAATGGGTGCTGATCACAGCTAGGGCTCATGCACATGACCACATGTATTTTATGATCCCCAGAAAATACGTTTGACGTCCATTTGCATTCCGTATTTTGCAGAACGGAGCAGCTGGCCCCTAATAGAACAGTCCTATCCTTGTCCGTAATGCGGACAATAATAGGACATGTTCTATTTTTTTGTGGACATACGGAAACGGAATGTATACGGAGTAACTTCCATTTTTTTTGCGGACCCATTGAAATGAATGGTTCCACATACGGTCCGCAAAAAAAACGGAACGGACACGGAAAGAAAATACGTGCATAAGCCCTTATGCTGGAGGAATCAGAGTGCACTCCAAACTTCATTATCTGACTTATTAATGCAGGAAGGTTGAATGCTGGTAATATTATTTATTATTTGTGTGTAACCGGAAAACCACTTTAAAGAGGACCTTTCACCACTCCTGACATGCCTGTTTTAATAGCTCCATGCATTCCCCACGTACTAACAATTCTGGAACATCTATTCTTATGTCTGTATGTTGTGCCGTTACTTTATTATTTGCACTAGAAGTTGTGAATGAATTGCTATTTGTCTTCAGTAAGGGTACAAAGGGGAGGTGACCAGTTGGGGGTGTGTACCTGCGCAGACTGACTATCCAATCAGTGCTGCCATGTTCAGACTGTGCAGGTACACCCCCCCAACTTGTTACCTCCCCTCTATTCCCTTACTGAAGACAAATAGCAATTCATTCATAACTTCTAGTGCAAATAATAAAGGAATGGTACAACATACAGACATAAGAATAGGTGTTCCAGAATTGTTATTACATGGGGAATGCATGAAGCTATTAAAACAGGCATGTCAGGAGTGGTGACAGGTCCTCTTTAAGGATTAGAAATTGTGTTATATTTAGCGTTACAGTTACTTTTAGTTTCAAATCATATAAAAGTTTAATGAGCATATCCAGCCCAGAGTCCCCACTTCATCCCACACCCCACATCATAATAGTTTCATGCTAACCCAATCTACTTCTGACTCCTAGTGCTTATTCCTATCCATATGAACAACATATGTAGAAGATCTCAATAAGTGTGTCCCATGTTCAGAAAGAACAGTTGCACCCTCCCACAGCCACACTTGGCTGCTATACTCCTAGACTAGCGCTGCTTATAGAAAATATACAACTTTTAGTAGCCACATAGGGTGGAATGTCTGCAGCAGAATTTACATTACTGATTTTGCTGCAGATTTGATGAGGACTTCACCCTATACATGCAAAGGGTGAGATCAGGGGTGAAAATTCACCTAAGACTCAGGTCAGACACCCCAATCTTTATCAAACCCCCAAATCAGACACCCTCAGTCTTCATCAGAACCCAAATCTTTTTCATACCTCAGATCAGACCCCCAGTCTTCAACAAATGCCCAATCTTTATCAGACCTCAGATCAGAACCTGCATCTTAAATCAGATCTCAGATCAAACTAGGGCTGCAGTAAACGATTATTTTAGTAATCAAGTAATCTACCGATTAATCCAACAATTAATCGAGTACTCTAATAAGAAATAGCTAATTAAAAGAACGTTTACCTTTCTAAGTTTAAGTCAGCAGACCTCCCCCCCCGTGCCATCAGTCCTATATGTCATTAGTTACCCCCAATGCCATCAGCTCCCCTGTGCCATCAGGCCCCTGTGCCTTCAGCTTGCCCCCCAGTGCCACCAGGTGCCCCAGTGCCACCAGGTGCCTCCAGTTTGCCCCCCAGTGCCACCAGGTGCCTCCAGTTTGCCCCCCAGTGCCACCAGGTGCCTCCCAGTGCCTCCAGCTTGCCCCCAGTGCCATCAGCTTTCTCCCAAGTGCCTTCATGTGCCCCCCCCATTGCCATAAGATGCCACCAGCTTGCTCCCCAGTGCCATCAGCTTGCCCTCCAGTGCCATCAAGTGCCCCCCAGTTCCACCATCTTGCCTCCCAGGGCCACCAGGTGCTTCCAGTTTGCCCCCCAGGGCCTCCAGCTTGCTCCCCAGTATGCCCCCAGTGCGCCTCCCAGTGCCTCCAGCTTGCGCCCCCAGTGCCACCAGGTGCTTCCAATTTGCCTCCCAGGGCCTCCAACTTGACCCCCCAGTGCCACCAGGTGCCTCCTGCTTGCCCCCAGTGCCTCCAGTTTGCCCCCCTCAGTGCCTCCAGCTTGCCCCCCTCAGTGCCACCAGCTTGCCCCCCCCTCAGTGCCACCAGCTTGCCCCCCCTCAGTGCCAACAGCTTGCCCCCCCTCAGTGCCACCAGCTTGCCCCCCCCTCAGTGCCTCCAGGTTCAGTCCTCGCCCACCATCAGTTCTCCCCCACCATCAGTTCTCCCCTGCAGCAGTTAAGATGTAATACTTACATGTCCTGTAGAAGCGCCTCCGTACACGCCCCGGCTCTTCCATGGTCCCGCGCTGCACATTGTTCCTGACGTACACACTGCGTCATGACGTCGGGGGGTGTACGAAGGCGCTTCTACAGTTCATGTAAGTATAACCTGTTAACTGCTGCAGCCGGCGGAGACCACAGAGCGGAAGTAATTTTACTCCCGCTCTGTGGTCACGTGACACAAACGAATCCTCTGTGTCGAATTCATGGAGTACATCGATGAATCGTTTCAGCCCTAGATCAAACCCCCAATGATCAAAAGGCCCCCAATCTGTATCAGACCTCAGATCAGACTTAAATATAAAACAACTTACCTCGTCTCCTCTTGACAGCGCGCTCTTCCTGTATTCACTACTCCCTGGTGTTCTCCTGGGCCCTGTGCTGCACTGTGACCTGCTGCCACACAGCATGTCCTGATGCCATACTCAGTCTGGACACTGTACAGCGCGGTGGCTGGAAGAAGACCAGGGAATGGTGAGTACCGCCAGCGCAGTGCTACACTCGCTGCTCACCACCCCTCCTGCATATTAGGCCTCTTTCACATGAGCGTGACGGATTTGTCTGGATGTGTTCAGGGTGCGTTCAGGGAAACCCGCACCATTTTGAAAGCAAGTTCAGTCAGTTTTGTCTGCGATTGCGTTCAGTTTTTTCCACAAGGGTGCAATGCGTTTTGATGCGTTTTTCATGCGCGTGATAAAAAACTGAAGGTTTGCAAACAACATCTCTTAGCAACCATCAGTGAAAAACGCATTGTATCCGCACTTGCTTGCAGATGCAATGTGTTTTTCACTGAAGCCCCATTCACTTCTATGGGGCCAGGGCTACATGAAAAACGCAAAATATAGAACATGCTGCGTTTTTCACGCAACGCAAAATTGATGCGTGAAAAAAACGCTCATGTACACAGACCCATTGAAATTAATGGGTCAGGATTAGAGTTGAGCGAACGTGCTCGTAACGAGCACTGTACTACTCGGATCCCCTGCGTTTGTCGGATCACCCGACGGATCCAGATGCCTGCGCCCCTGCGAGCGCAGGGGATCCGAGCAGTACAGTGCTCGTTACGAGCACGTTCGCTGAACTCTAGTCAGGATTCAGTGTGGGTGCTATGCGTTCACTTCACGCATCGCACCCACTAGGAAAACTCGCTCGTGTGAAAGGGGCCTTAGTGAGCGTTTCCACAATGGAATCGCTCATTGGTATTTGATCTATAAGACACACTGCCATTTTTCCCCAAGGTTTTTTTGTGATAAACTTCTAGGCTAGGTTCACACGTGACTGACTAGCTGCAGGTTTGCCATGCCATGGATTTTCGTGTGGCAACTCCACAGCGTTGTAATTCTCATCCACATGCTGCAGTGGAAAAGCCGCGGTATTGTAGAATTGATATCCACAGCATGTCAGCTTCAAAAGTCACAAACTGTTGCACAGATATGGCGAGCGCTATAATACACTTTTGTACACTACTACATTACAAATGCCTCTCAATGTCTCCGTGCAGCGGTTTCTGTCCGGCCAGTTCTCAGCATTTGTGCTGGATTGCCAGATCTCCACAGGACCCCATTATAGTTAATTGGGCCAGCAGACATTCCAGTCGAAGCCAACAGCCCCGGATCTGGAGAACTCTAGCAGCCTACTGGAATCAGTGCGGCACATGTGAAAGTATCCTATCGCTGTGCCTTTACATTGTAGGATGGAAATACCCCTTTAATTCAGGAAGTCACTGCTAATTTCCACGATAAAACCTCATGACTGTATGTGTTTTGTGGTCCGCAAATTGCAAAACATGGATCCTGGCCGTGTACATGTTACAATTTTTTAAAATTCTGTTGAAATGTCCTCTCTTTGTCTGCAGAATGGACAAGAATAAGACATGTTCTGTCTTTTTTGCGGGACGACGAAATGGACTTATGAATGCGGACAGCACACAGTATGCTATCCAAATCTTTTGCATCCCCCTTGAAATGAATGAGTCCACGCCCGATACACAGTAAATAAGGATCGGATGAGTACCGAAAATACGGCTGTGTGCATGAGGCCTTAAATGGGTCATGGTTCCATATGATGTTTCAGAGGCACTTACTATACTGTCAGGATTACTGTTATTGTGCAGATATGAAACATTTTACTGCACTTCTGCTGTGTTGTGCCGCAAAGTGTTAATTTCAGTCACTGTAATTCCCTTTTCACTCAATAAGTCCAGCTGGGGGAGAGAATTCCTCTTGAGAGCATCTTTTCTTTTCTCTAGTGCAATGTCTTGTGGTTACTCCCTTGCAGGGGGTTGACTTGAAAGCATGGTTGTAGTATAATGGGCACTATGGCAGAGATAAATTGACTAAGGGAGGCGAAATCCCCACAGTGTATGTCCTCACATTGAGCATATCTATTTCTCGTCAAGCTCTGGGAGAAGCAGGGGGAGGGTCTGGAATAATTACTAGGTCATGCTTCATTTTATGGTAAAATTAAAGATTAACCCATTACCACTATGGTAGATCCTGTACTGGTGTATCCTGGCTACTTACCTGCAGCAACAGATGAACCAAATTCTTGACTATGACAAAGTCTCTCCTGTTTGCTGCAGCTGGACTATATTCTGTTAGAAAGTAGGTCACCCATTTTGTATACACGTGTATACTGTATAAATAAAGAACGGTATGCTAGAAGTTGCACTATATTCAGACTTGCAGGAAGGGATGATACATCTGCACTAATATCTAGACGATCAGCAGTAATGGTTATTCTGTATCAGCAGTGGATCTATAGTGGGTTTACCGCATATGGATACATTTACATTATTGACGGCATGCTATTACCTCCAGCCGGCTTTATTATCTCATTACACCACCATTATCATGTACAGTAGACAGATCTCTTCCTGTTTTCACATAGAAAATGCAGTTTATGAGATAGGAAGATACTGAAGTGGCCAGAAACGTCATAAATTAATTGTTCTTTTTTCATGTATAGGTCTCTCCCTTTCACACACACTGTATTTTCACGCACCTGCCCATGAGACACACCTAGGATTTAGAGGAGGAAAATAAGAAAAAAAATATTTTTCATTAGACCTCAGATCAGATCACCAATCAGACCCCCGATGTTAATCAGACCTCAGCTCAGACCCCCAGTGTTAATAAGTCCCCCAATCACACCTCAGATCAGATCACCAATCAGACCCCCGATGTTAATCAGACCTGAACTCAGAGCCCCAGTGTTAATAAGTCCCCCAATCACACCTCAGATCAGGCCCCCAATGTTAATAAGACCCCCATTCAGACCTCAGATCAGACCCCCAATGTTAATAAGACCCCCATTCAGACCTCAGATCAGACCCCCAATGTTAATAACACCCCAAATCACACCTCAGATCAGACCCCCAATATTAATAACACCCCCAATCACACCTCAGATCAGACCCCCAATGTTAATAAGACCCCCATTCAGACCTCAGATCAGACCCCCAATGTTAATAACACCCCAAATCACACCTCAGATCAGACCCCCAATATTAATAACACCCCCAATCACACCTCAGATCAGACCCCCAATATTAATAACACCCCAATCACACCTCAGATCAGACCCCCAATGTTAATAAGACCCCCATTCAGACCTCAGATCAGACCCCCAATGTTAATAACACCCCCATTCAGACCTCAGATCAGACCCCCAATATTAATAACACCCCCAATCACACCTCAGATCAGACCCCCAATGTTAATAAGACCCCCATTCAGACCTCAGATCAGACCCCCAATGTTAATAACACTCCAAATCACACCTCAGATCAGACCCCCAATATTAATAACACCCCCACTTGTATGGTTGCAAATTTGACCAAAAATATATCTTGGCTCCTACATTTTTAGAATTACTGTATGAGCCAAATGCATTTAATTTTTTTCTTTTTTTGGCATGGATAGGAGATAGCTTGAAATTACTGAAATTCTAGTTGATATCATAGACTGCCATTGCATCCACAGCGTTGCATCCTTGTATAGGAACAAGCCGTCCCATTCAATGATGCCACTCTCGGCTGTGGAATAAGCATATTTACATGGCCGGATACAGAATGATAATCGCTCTGAGCACAAGCTGCTGAATTATTACATTGTCATGTTTTTTAATTTGAATAATGATGTAATTTATCTTTATCTTTTTATCTTTATGGTTTTAGGCATTGGTTATGTGTTTTTAATATATGCATCAGTTTAATCATACTTTTTTCTGTGTGTACCCCCAGTATTTTATTGATCACTTAGTACTACCTGCTTCACAGATTGCACTTTTCGCTTGTATTCATTCATGTATTAGTAGTTCTCGCTTGTTATGTACTAGTGTATCCTTATATCGGTTTATATCTCTGTTGATTGCTGCCTTTTTTGTGTCTGGTGTTGAAACTTGTGGCCTTTGTATTGATATTGATAATAAGAATGTTGGCCTCAGCTGTGCTCGTGCTATGTTCTTCTTCTCTTCGATCGGTGGTTCTCACATCATCCGGTCTGGAAAGAAGCTGCGGCTGACAGTCCTCATATATGCTGTCATTAGGGTTGTGCCTGCATTTGCCCTGCTCCAATTACAGGATGTCGGTATGATAAGGTGCTGTGTCTTTTTCATGATAAGAAATTTGGGCCCCATTCAGTGGGGCTAATCAGCCTGTACCTACTCACTATGGTATCCTTGCAGAACCTGCTTCAGTAAATCATAATTACGGGGATTTTGCGTGGATCTCAAAACCCACATCTGTATGAACAGCAAAGCAGATCTCCCATTCAAGACAATGTGACACTGATTTTCATGCAGAATACAATCCAAAATCCGTATGAAATTTTTGCTGTGTGAACATGCCCCGAGATTTATCCAGAGTTGGCTTTCTGGGACAGGGTCAACGTTAGCTTTTTAAAGAAAAAGATCAAATGTATAAAATGAAGTTTAGTGAACAGTTAAAAAAAGTGAAAAACTTTGGAGAAGATTCATCCTACCCCCCCCCCATGTGTTTTTTTTTTTTTTCTACAAACTTGACTTTTTCAATGCCATTTTGACTTTTTTTAGTTCTCGCCAGGTTTCTAGAAGGAGCATGCTGAGGTCGGGATGTGGTTGGGTCCATCAGCCTTGGCACATTGCTTACGCCAAACAGGCTCTGAGCCTCCGTAGATTTCATTCTGGCACATGGACTGACAGAGGAGGTATGTCATTTATAACGAGGCCGCACCTTGTAAATTACATACCTCCTCTGGCAATGCAGGCCCCATCTAGACCTCCGATGCCTTGATACTTCAGGGCCATGATATCTTCTTTCCTGACATATCATTACTTGAAGTGTTGGGCGCAAAGACTGAGGCTGTACTATGAATATTTAAAAAAAAAATACTGTTTTATGGGGAACTTGTGTGGATGAACATCAGGATTTACATCTTATTTCATTTAAAAAGTGAAAAATATGAGAGGAATTCATCAAGCCCTGCTTTCCAGAATCCTGGCTTTAGAATGTCACAAAATAGGGCTTTGTGCTTATTGTTGGCTCACTTTTGCAGAAATTTAGCATTTTTACACCACTCAGGGCTCGTTCACATCAGCGTTATGCTTTCCGTTTGTGTTTTCCGTTATAACATGGTTATAACGGAAAATAACGGAAACCATAAGACGGAAGTCAAAACGGAAGCCTTTAGAGGCATTCCGTTTTAATCCGTCATAATAGAAGCCTATGAGAATCATAACGGATCCATTTGGTTCCCGTTATGCAAAACGGAAAACAAAGTCCTGTCGACAGGACTTTGTTTTCCGTTCAGCATAACGGAACTCAGACGGATCCGTTAT
Organism: Rhinella marina; assembly: GCA_900303285.1. Lineage (NCBI taxonomy): Eukaryota > Metazoa > Chordata > Amphibia > Anura > Bufonidae > Rhinella > Rhinella marina. The sequence continues at coordinate 863,003 of ONZH01004598.1, read as the reverse complement.
GATTCTCATAGGCTTCTATTATGACGGATCAAAACGGAAGCCTCTAAAGGCTTCCGTTTTGACTTCCGTCTTATGGTTTCCGTTATTTTCCGTTATAACCATGTTATAACGGAAAACACAAACGGAAAGCATAACGCTGATGTGAACCCACCCTCACTCCAGTTTTGGGAAGTGGATGGGAAAGTGAGTGTGAAGCTGCAAAAATTGTCACAATCCTTCACACTTGTGTTGTTAATCCGGCAGAGGATCTCAATACCGGAAATTAAACCGATCCGTTTTGATTTTGCCCATCAGGAGGACTCGGTTCCGTTAGGATGCGGTTGTGTGATATCAAAACTGAAAAAAAACGAAATACATTGAAAGTCAATTGGTGACGGATTTAGTTTTTTAGGGTCCATAAAAAAACGGATCCATTACCATTGACTTACATTGTTTTCAATTTCGGATCTGTTTTTTCCGTTTTCCGTTTTTATCACCAGTGCGGTTTTAGTCCGGTCACAAAACGGAATGCTGCCAGAACGGGAGACTTCCTGATTAGAGATGAGCAAGCAGTGCTCGTTACGAGCACTGTAGCGCTCGGGTCCCGTGTGAAATGCCCGCAAGCATTGCGGATCCGTCCTCATCTGCATGTGAGTCAATGAGGACGGATCGTTTGGTATGAGTGTCATACCAAACGATCCGTCCTCATTGACTTACATGCAGCTGAGGACGGATCCGCAATGCCTGCGGGCATTTCACACGGGACCCGAGCGTTACAGTGCTCGTAACGAGCACTGCTCGCTTATCTCTAGTCCTGATGCATTCTGAGCGGATTTCTTTCCATTCAGAATGCATGAGAACTAAATGAAAACATTTTTTTTTCCGGTTTTGAAATCCTCTGCCGGATCTTAATACCGGAAAATAACAGCGCAAGTGTGAAAGTAACTTACTCCAGTAAAAGGTGGTGTAGAAAGTGGAATAACCAATACAGAAGTGTTAAGTGTGAAGTCAGCGTGCGACATTTGATAAATTTGGTGCAAATTCTGGCAGACTTCTGCAAATCTCCTCCGAGGTGTTGATGAGCAGACCCTGTGGTGGATGACTGCTTGGATCCATACAAGGTCTCTGTGACAATACTGAACTTATCATAAATGTGGAGGATGTGTGGTCACCATAGGCAATTTAATATATAATAGCAGTAATACTGGTTCTGCTGGTAGATCTGCCGTTTGATATGATCTGTGAGCAAACTTAATGATACATATGTAGTTTATATATAAATCTGCCTCCTGTTTTCTTTCTTTATAATTACGTTACTTCACATCCTTTTTCCTTAGTTTATCTCCCTTGAAAATGGTCCTGAAGATCTCTGATCTGTTCTTCACCTGCTAATACCCCTTCCTAGTGACCGGGGAGGCAGACGGGACAGAGGAATGATAAAAGACTGCTTAGGTCTATTATTCAGAGAAGCTAGTGGGGGAGTGCAGCTCTCTTTATTTCAGGCTTCCAAACAAGACAAAAAAGGATTTCTTTGTGAAAGACGTATTGCTGTTTCATTTATTTTTCCTAATATAGGAAGAATAGGGACAGTAGGACACAATTTTATACCAACCAGTCGTCGTAATTTTTTTTCTGGCCAAAAAGGAGTTCTGAAGTGAATGTCACAATGGAAACTATTGCTTTCAATAAATACTTTTTCCAGCTTATCACTTCTTCGGAAGGGCCCCAGGCCCGTCTTGGGGTAATAATAGTCTTGGACAGGAAGGACCGTACAGTTAAAGGTTGAACCAAGACAACTCATTGACATCATGTGGACAGCAGTTGACCTCTGCAGCTGTCAGTGGTCTCAGCTGTGTTGCAGCGGTGGCTTCATATTGACAACAAGTGACTTCTGCAGCCAATCACTGGCCAAAGCAGTGCACTGTAGAGGCAAGTAATTGGCCTCAGCGGTCACGTGTTGTTGAAATGATATCACCACTGCAGCTGAGAAAACAGGGCAGTGCCTGGAGAACCAGATTGGTGTTGGATCTGCCAACTCAGGGTCGATCCCCTGAGTTGTCCACACCTTTAAGGCTCTCTGGTCAGGAGCAGAATATAATACACAACTGTAGTGTGTCTCAGATATCCATAATTTAAAGGTGTTTTCCAACTATTTGTGAATGATGACCTATCCTCTGGATAGGATGGGTGGGGGTCTGGCACCTGGGACCATTGCCGATCAGCTGTTTCAGAAAGCCTGGTGCTGCTGTGAATGCTGCAATCTTCTCGCTAGTTACCCTGGGACAGCCCATTCTTATTCAAGTGAATGGGGCAGAGCTGCACCCAGGCCACATGACCGGCCAGAGGATAGGGCATCAGTTATATAACCCCTTTTAAGCTGTAATACCAGGCACAACCGCTTCTAACAGTACAGAGCTCTGCCTGGTAACAATAAGGGGAGCATGAGGGCCCTTTCAGGTAACCTATAACCACGTACACCTCCCCAAAGCACAGGCCATCAGGTTTCAAGTCTCGGATAACACCTTTTAGCCCCTTGTGTACTGCAATCAAAGTTGATTGCTCCATACAAAGGAAAACTCTAAGAGAGGAGCCCCCTTTGAACTCATCACAGTGATATTCTATACAGCCACTCGTCAATGAAGGACCTTAGGCCTCTTTTACATGGGTCACGGATTCAGTCCGGATGCGTTCTGGAAAATCCGCACGCATCCGCACCAATCCGCACTCAATCACAGTCAGTTTTGACTGCGATTGCGTACGTTCATTCAGTTTTTTCCGCGTGAGTGCGAAGCGTTTTAATGTGTTTTTCACGCGCGTGATAAAAAACTGAATGCTTACAAACAACATCTCTAAGCAACCATCAGTGAATCACACATTGCATCCGCACTTGCCGTTGCGTGAAAAACGCAGAATATAGAACATGCTGCGGATGCAATGCGTGATTCACGCAGACCCATTCACTTCAATGGGGCCATGGCTGCGTGAAAAATGCAGAATATAGAACATGCTGCGATTTTCACGCAACGGCGAACTGATGCGTGAAAAACATCGCTCATGTGAAAAAACCCATTGAAATGAATGAGTCAGGATTCAGTTTGGTTGCAATGCGTTCGCATCACGCATTGCACCCGCGTGGAAATCTCGCCCGTGTGAAAGGGGCATAAGGCCGCTTTCACAGTCAGTGTTCGATCAGTGATTTCCATCAGTGAATGTGAGTCAAAAGCAGGTGCAGGTAAAAAAAAACATAGACCAGGTTCAAATCTTTCCATTATACCTTATCTGTACGTAGCCTCCACTCCTGGTTTTGGTTCACTGATCAAACACTGACCATATTCTGACTATATAAAGCTAGTTTCACATATTCATTAAAATTATCCGGCAGGCTGCTCCAGCAGAGTTCATTGATGAGGCCGGAGCACTGCCAGACCCCTTTGACTATAATGGGACCCTGCAGGGATCCATCCAGTTTCCGGCATTGGTGCAGAGATTCGGCTGGACAAAAACCAGTGCTTGCCCTAGTTTTGGTCCAGCCAAATCCTAACACTGATGCCGGAAACTGGATGCATCCCCACCTTATATATACACCTTATAGCTGTTGTCAGATGGCTCATTCTCTTGACAGCTATTCTTCCCGACTCCCCCATGGTCATGCATACAAGTGTCTACATGTCTGGCCATAGGGGAGTTTGTCATCTCATTGTGCTTCTTATGCTTGTTATGCATCGCCTGTCTGCTTGTTACGGAATGATATTAAGTTGTGCTTTAGGTGTCAGAATGGGTAAATCGTCGTCGTGTACAAGCAGAAGGCATTTTAATTGACATAGAATGGTTGTACATGTTTCTTGTGAGATTCATTTCCACGCTGTCACAGACGTTTAGGTTCTTCTGTGTGGCTCTCAGGATGCTCTGATATGAAGCAGCACTGTTCAGCTGGAGTGTCGCAGTCAACTAAGGTGTCACGCTTCTCAGTTCTGTGTAGTTTTTTTTCGTTGAAGATGTGGTCACACAAGTCATTGGTGGACATCATGGAGCTAAAATCTTCTGAACTGGCAGATCTATAGGATGGTTGCCACCAATGTTCTGAAGAGAACGCCACAGCAATGGTCCATGTGTTCAGAAGTGGTGCTGCAGGCAGGAGCATGGCATCTGAAAACTATTGCAAAACTCTGGTTTTATTCAGTGATGGGCAGTGACTCTTTTTACAGGCGAAATGTCTAATATCATTGATGGTGACAATAATACAGCTAATACCTCCAATGTCTTGCAGTATGTTCCCTCATCTATATTAATTATAATATAACCTTATCAGGGGTGGTCTGGCCATAAACCCTGCAGGGAAATTTCCTGGTGGGACGATGCCCAGGGAGCCATCTGAGTCCTCATCACTGCCACTGGCTGGATACATAATGATCTAATGCTCTTAGCATTAAAGGGAACCTGTCACCTCCTTTTCTGAAAATGAGCTGTTAACAGTACCTTAAAGTAGAGCCGAGTGTGATCCTAATGATGTTGTTGAAACTGAGAACTGCCGGATGAAAAGGCTGAAAACAGAACTTTTAATCTTGCTGCGCTGGCTTTCCGGTGTGGGCTTGAAGTCAAGGGGGCAGCGGCCTCCTTGCTTCAAGTCAAGAAAGCCACTCCCCACTTGCGCTTGACTGACAGCCCGGGTGCCGGGGATCGCAGAAATCTCGCGCATGCGCGTTGCGCGACTGAGTACTGCGCGATCCCGGCACCCGGCTCTTCATGTTGCCGGCGCTTCAGTACTCAGTGCGCATGCGCCGCCTTACTATGCGAGCGCGCTTGCGAGCGCGCTTGGGAGCTCGCATAGTAAGGGGTTTTCCGGGATGTTACTACTGATGACTTATCCTCAGGATAGATAATCAGTATCTGATCGGTGGGGGTCCGACACCCGGGACCCTTGCAGCCTTCTCGCAGCTCACCAAGCACAGTGCCGTAAATTGTACAGCGGCTGTGCTTGGTATTGTGCTCAGCCCCATTCACTTGTATGGGACTGAGCTGCTCCTAGGCCACGTGACCGATGAACGTGACATCACTGGTCTAGGAAAAGCTAAGAGAAGGCTGCGGCACTCACAGGAGCACCGGTACCTTCTCAAACAGCTGATCGTCTGGGGTCCCGGGTGTCAGACCCCACCGATCAGATACTGATGACCTATCCTGAGGATAGGTCATCAGTAGTAACATCCCAGAAAACCCCTTTAATTAACACTGAGAGCATCAGGTACCAGCAGCCACAGGTGCCCACCTGAATTCAGTTGTATCGCTGTCCTCATGACGGTCACAGAGCTGAATACTGTGGCGGGCCATGGGAGCCCATGGCCCTCTGCCTTGCTATTCACCCCCATAGGCCACAGGTCTTTCCTTACCATACTACTGGGGGCACTATAGGTGTCTTTACTAGGGGAAGTCTGGGCAGCATGCTGAAGGTATGGTTGGCTTCAGTTTTGTATTTTGTGCTGCACTTTGGTATTTGGTTTTGCTGGGACAGTATTTTGTGCTATGGTATTGCTGACCCCTCCTACTTGTGTTTCCCCACTTTCTGTCAGATTTGGACCCACCTTCAACATGGGGGCCACTTTTAGATTTTTTTTCCAGGGCCACTTTAGGTTCCCAGTCCACCGCTGAATCTTATAATACAATAGAGATGGCATCAACATAGTATAATTGGTGCATAGAAAAGTACAGTGGCCATTTTTTAGTTTTTTAAAACTACTGTATAGTCCCTGTGTAATGTGCATTTAACATTTTGTTTCACTTATGTTAATTAGGATCCAGTCTGTTCAGGGACTGTTTTCAGGGACAACGGAGGTATACTCCAGGAGTATTCCCTAATATATGCCTCCAAGGTATGACCACATATTTCTATACAGTTGAATAAAACATGGAAACACATACCAGGCCAGCGTATGCCGAAAGGACACTGTTTTGGCATATACTATGTGCTCAAGGGCCTATAGGCACGTCAGAGTATATGTCTGGGAATACTCCTGGTTTATACCTCTGATATTCCTGAAAATTTGGTTGTGAACAGAGCATAATCAGGAGTGACATTTTATAAGAATCCAGTCTGACTCACTGGAGGCACATAACAATGCCTACTATAAGTTACCATATGCTGCGTATACTTAGAAAGTAGTTGAATGGATACACACATTTCTTCCAGTCTATAGAAAATGTCCCTCATTTGCATTGATTATTTGGGATTCCTGGGCTGTGACTGTCACTTACTGCAGGAACCTTATTAATCCCTAATAAATGCTGTGACGTCACTCGTGCCCTACCAGATGGTGTGACAAAAGGTACTGCAGGTCATTGTCTTCTAATTACACGCTTCCCACTGAGCCTTATTAGCATGGATGGCTCCTTTCTCTTTCCCTAAATTCTGAATGTTACTTCTGTACCTATAGTTATCAGATACCTAAATGTAACTTCTTCCAGAGCTTTCCCTTTGTATATGAAAGAGTTCATGCCCACGTATTATTTCATGATTCACAGTAGTGGGCTGTGGGGCACAGAATATCTTCTATGTATAGTGCAGTAAGGTTGTGGTCACACCGTGGAAGTTTCCACATGCAGTTTACACCAAGAAGTGACATTTCACCTCCTGACACAGATTCTGTGCATCTGTGTACCAGATTAGGATTAGCGCCATTGAATGGAGCTAACACACTTGCGGGCACGTGGCAGATCTGCATCATAAATCTGGGAGTCACCCTCATATTTCTCCCCAGAGGTCACAATGGGGCCTGTTTAAACGTTATAGACGCCTGTAGTGGCCATTTTACTTTTTAGTAAAAGTCTCATGCATATTCCTGCTCATGAGACTTTCTTTTGGTCCGGAGCGCTGAATTAGTGCAGCCTGTGTAGTCTGCTCAGTCCCTGCCTCTGCACCATTAATCTTGGTGCGGGTGGCAGGCACTGAATAGGCCTCAAAGGCTGCTCTGATCTCTGGACCGCAGCTGTAACGGCCAGGATTGGAGATAACAATGACCCAAGTTCCTCAACTCCCTAGATATCACTGTCAATAGCGACTGTGGCATCTAGGCATTTAGAAGGGAGGGTCCTACCTCTGCTGCAATCGCGGAGTTTCAGTGTGATGCCATGGCAGCTGGCGGCTTAACAAGGGCCCCCAGACCTTATTTGGCTGTATGTCTATTAGACAACCCCTTTAACTCAGAAGTCCCTAATAGTGTGCATAAAAATGGGCTTTCCAAAATGGACAACTCCTTTAAGAAAATTCTGGAGTTCTGTTCTACCAGTTTATGATGCAGTTGAGAAAATAAAACCTTAGGTTGAAGGGTAAGGGTAATGCACACTTTTTGTCAAGACCATTTTCATGGATCGCCCCCATTGTGCATGAGTGGGCCAAATGTAAAAAATTACATTATACCCTTATACATTCACCAGGTAAACATCTGCATTGTGTTTTTTCTGTTCTTTTTCTTTTCTATAATTGAGCCACCATGCCGTGCTGTATCCATTGTAGTACAGTATCCAGTGGACCCCAGTACTCTGTACTAGACTGCCTGTTGTCTAGACTGCAATAATAACGCAAGCTGTGTCATTCTGCCAGAAGATGTGATGGAACTGCTCTTAATGGAACCTCTAACAGAAGTGCAATCTAAGCCCATGTTATGTGTAGTGGGCACCAGACAGTCTTATACCATATGTCTCCACTGGCACTAGTGCTGGTAGTACATGCTAGTGCTTCACATACTAGATTACATATGAGATGAAGACTTGTACTGCATTATGTGTAAATGTTTGCTGGATATGTATTGGTAACGTATTCCACTGTATGTTTATACGGAGACATACTTGTAGCCTTCCTTCACAGGTATTTGTCGAGAAATCCTCCCGAGGTATACCTATAACTGCTGGTTATTTTTCATCTAGAAGCTCTTTGAGATCCCTCTGAACAGTTGTCAGATGAGCTTGTTAACTCTAATGTAAGCCTAATATTAGTTGCCTCCTCCATTCATCCTTTACTTATGGTCCATTTCCTTTGCTAAGAGCCCATCTGTGATGCTCCATCTGTCTTCCACCTGATGAATAATCTCCTGACACATTTAAAGCTTGTTTGTTAAGACCAGTTATTGCGGTACCATGTACACAATGCTGACAATGGCTGACAGTGGACTCACCTGAAGGCTGCTGGTGTTTGTTCGCATTACGTCTTTTATTTGCATTTTGAGATCCACAAACCTCATTTTCCAGACTTTAACTGGAATTGCAAAGACTAATTGAATGGTGACTGTGGAGAGGTTCTGAAAATGAATGTTTGCCCAGATTGGATTTCCCACTAGCTCTTACTAGCCGAAGGAATATTTCCACCAAGGTGGAAAATAACAGAGGAGCAGCTCATCAAAGATTTCTACAAAAAGATGATCCAGAATAATTAGAGAGATGTCAGGAGAACGGTGTAAGATGCAGTAAACGCTAGTGCTCAATGCCCACAACTGGCTTTAGCGCTTTATGTTCTTAGAGGACTCTGTTACGTGGCAAAGTTTCCTTGAAAACCGTTCTCATTGAAAAGCTAATGCTTACTCTATACAGTTACCTAAATTTTAATAGCAGATTACACATCTAGTATTAGTATTATTCGCATTTAGGGCCCGTTCACACGGCAGAATTTGGTAGAGGAATTTCATCACGGCCGCATTGTGTTGAAAACAATGGCTGGCAGCGCTGCAGTTTGCCGGCCAGCTGTTTAACGCCACGACCACACCAAGAAGGGACATTTTTATGCTTTTTAAGCAGTCCCATTAGCATTCTCATTCTGTCTTTACATGACTGTCACTATCCAGGATATCACCACACACAAACCCCCAGTATACCCAAGTTATATTCTCAGTTAGTTGCCATCAACATAACTGTAAATAGTATTATTCTGCAATTTTCCTAACTCCTATTAGAAGTGTAACAGAGACATCTGTGTCTTGTGTGTCCATTGCTAATTACATTGTGTCTCCAAAAATGCCATTGAAAGTACACATGATCTTTAGGAGGATACATATTATAATGAATATCCATTGAAGGGGTTATGCCATGGTTGATGTAAAAGATGAAAATCAGACATCATAGAAGCTAGAACCAGCCCTGTACCTCACATGGATCCAGAGATCTCCACATTCATTGCTCTGATAGATTTATATCAAGCTGACAGCTCAAGGGGAGTGTCTTCTCTGCTGCAGCTAAAGGGGCGTGTCCATTCTGTGGCAGCTCCCTCCCTATCATAGCCCAGGAGGTAGTTGAAGGATGAAACTGAGCAGGTACGGCCTTCTCAGTGAGCCCGACAAAGAAATATGAAAAAAACAAACAGCAGGTGACGCTATACAGATACATTAAATGCTACATTTTTAATTACATGCAATTACAAAAGAATTCATATCCAGGTGCTGGTTTGAGAACTGTAGATTATTTTTCATGGGAGAACCCCTTTAAGGGAGCCAGCAAATGGTGTTGGGGAGTGGACAGTCTGGCCTCATCGCTTTTAACATCTCAATAGCACAACTGTGGCTTTTCTTTTGAGCAGGCACCTATAAATCTTATTTATGCACGTGACCATATTTTACGGTCTGCATTGTCCAATGCGCATTATTCACAGATACCCATTCATGTCTATGGGTGTGCAAAAAAGAAAAAAAAACAAAAAACAGAGCCTACAATGATGTCACCCGTGTGCTGTCCGCATCAATATAGAACATGTCCTATTCTTGTATGTATTGCAGATGAGCGTGCAAAAATTCAGATTGCACACGGAAGGTGTCTGTGTTTTGAGGATCCGTGGTTTTCAGACCACAATACAGACATAGCCGTGTGCATGAGGCCTTTAATAAAAAATTCAACTGATCTAAACACAAAATATGAATTATTATAGACGTTTTTCAAGAATTAGCTTTTCAATTATATCAGTTCTCATTTTCAGTTCTGCATTGATACTTGAACAGCTTTTATAGTCATTTTTTCACATAAATACTTTCCGTTAGATTTTTGTATTGAATGTTCTGTGAATGGAAATATCACCAGCCATTGTTATAGTGCACAGTGTAATCCATTTGCCTGCTCTTCCCTAGAATACAAAGTAGCTGAATGAGTTGTATAACACAGTGACAGAGACCAAATCATCCATTACCTGCACGAGCCAAAAAATATATTCTGCAGAGGCACTTCCTTCTACAAGGCATTAAGACCATATTAATCTATGTTTCTCCATTCAGTGTCGTCAGAGATGTCTTATTTGGCCAAAATATGAATGGCCTGGTACAGGATATTACAGAATAAGCTTATTTTATAAGGATCTTTCCGTTTACATGTTATACTTTATGTACTTATGTTAATATTGGGCTTTTAATGCTCCATGTATCATTTTAAGCTGGAGGAATATGACCAAACACCTTCAGTAGTTGGTGAACACTTATTCAGCTCCCCATATGTTATTTCTAGGCTTGAGCGAATCGAGCTTCGGATCATAGATCCAAAGTTGATTCGTTGTAAAACTTCACACTTTATCGCTGTACGGAGACCTGTCTCCGTAAAACACAAGATGTATTGCCTCTGTGAAGGCAAAATTAATTTCACCCGAAGTCGCGTGAGACTTTGGTGAATGAATTCGGTATTTATTTCTACATCTTTAAAAACATTTCAAATTCAGAATTGTAAATTTGAAATGTTTTTAAAGATATAGAAATGAATAGCGAATTCATTCATCAAAGTCTCACGCGACTTCGGGTGAAATTAATTTTGCCTTCACAGAGGCAATACATTTTAGTGCTGTACCAACACAGGTCTCCATACATCATTAAAGGGGTTCTCCAAGTTAAATTTATTGATGACCTATCCTGAGGCAGGGCACCCCTGCCGATCAGCTGTTTGAAGAGGAGGGGCGCGCCGTACCAGTGCTGCCTCCTCTTCATTGTTTACATCCTAGCCGTAACATGGGTAGCGGAGAGGAGGTGTAATTACACCTAACCGCCCCATTCATTTCAATGGGAAGGATCGCTCCCATAGACTTGTATAGGAACGAGCCTTCCCATTGAAATGAATGGGACGATTAGGTGTAATTACACCTCCTCTCCGCTACCCATGTTACGGCTAGGATGTAAACAATGAAGAGGAGGCAGCGCTGGTACGGCGCGACCCTCCTCTTCAAACAGCTGATCGGCGGGGGTGCCGGGTGTCGGACCCCTGCCGACCTGATATTGAGGATAGGTCATCAATAAATATAACTTGGAGAACCCCTTTAAACCAAAGTGTTAGACCGAATTGACTTTGTATCTATTATCCAAAAAAACACAAATGATTTCTCTCTGATTAGGATATTGGGAGTCAGCCACCGCCGGGCACCTCTGGTGTTGTGCCTTGAGAATAGTAGGATCAGGCATGTTGAAGACAAAATGCCCACCCATTCTTTCCCTTGACATCTACCTTTAGTGGCTAATTAGAACACTTACATTTGATGGTCGGCTGGTGCCACCAAAATCAGCAGCATATGCAGCAAAGAAAATGGGTGTATGAAAGAGACTGAATAAAATATTTGGTATAATAATAAAACAATGCAGTGCGAATGTTTTTTAGGATACAACCGATTTCTCTAAGTCATTAAGTTGGACTCTCTTTACACCTCAGTTAAAATTTCCATTTTTCTGCTGTGCTATCGTATCAGAAAAAAACAAGTATCACAGAGTGCTGGGCACCAATGGCACCTGATGGTCTCCATTGGCTTTTAATGGGTTCATAGGGTTTCTGTCACAGTGTTCCTTAATTTGAGGCAAAGAATAGTGTAGTATGCTGCAGTATTATTCCTCTCCAATATGCCAGAATTTCCAAATGGAGCCTCCAATGCAAATCATAACGGAGCTGAACTTGTAGCACATTTTAGAATTTATTATACTATTTGAAAAATTGTGGGTCATTTATCAAAGTGTTTATGCTATTACTGTGGGGTAAAAAAAGTCACAAATTATGGTTCACGCCATTGTAACTTCTCACTTTTTAAAAGTGGGTGGGGCTTAACAGGATCCCACAGATTTGCTATAATGTACACCAGAATCTGACTGTGTAGATGGCCGGTATAGATTTGAAAGTCTAGCACACGGCCTGCCTGGAAACGAGAGGCCTGTGCCTCCTAATAAATTTGGCACATTCTGCATCAACTGACTTTATACTAAGGCTGGCCTTTGTAACGCCAATCCTAGCATGTCTGCCCGAGTGTCTTTTACATACTTTTTAATGTCACTGCTCCATTCTCATAATGTATTGCTAGTGCTCTAAATTGTATTAATTTGTTAATGGGATATATTGTGAATACAGAGGAGAGACGCTGTGTTGAATAGCTTTGCCTCTTTGAATTTGCCTTGGCATACTGTACCTCCTTCCTGCCTTAAAATGAGTGCAAACCTAATAATAGTGTGTTCATATCCCAAGGGCAGCAGGCTGGTAATGGAATGAGTGGGTCTCTGAGACCGAGTTCTATCTTAGGAAATACATTTGAAACTTTATATTCTCGCTTAGTTGCCATCAACATAACTGTAAATAGTATTATTCTGCAATTTTCCTAACTCCTATTAGACGTGAAGTGTAACAGAGACATCTGTGTCTTGTGTGTCCATTGCTAATTACATTGTGTCTCCAAAAATGCCATTAAAAGTACACATGATCTTTAGGAGGATACATATTATAATGAATATCCATTGAAGGGGTTATGCCATGGTTGATGTAAAAAGTGGAAACCAGACATCATATAATATATGACAATACCTTTCTAACAAAGCTAGAACCAGCCCTGTACCTCACATGGGTCCAGAGATCTCCACATTCATTGCTTCAATTGCTCTGCTAGATTATCTTCATCCATGCATCTCAGGGCGCATGTCCTTTCTGCTGCAGCTCTCCCCCTGAAACTGCCACAACTTGTAACAGAACATATAGCTGGTGAGAGTTGAAGATTTAGGGCCCTTTCACACGACCGTATGTCCTCCGAGACATACGGTTCGTGAGTGGGCCATATGTCCCGGAGCGGCATTGATCATGCGCATGGGAGCGCACAGCATCATTGATTACAATGATGCTGTGCACGCAGGGCCTCCCGCGGGACTATTGTCCCGCACTCATATGATTTTATGCGTGCAGGACAATAGCCCTGCGGGTGGCCCGGCGTGCACAGCATCATTGTAATCTATGATGCTGTGTGCTCCCGCGCTCACGGACCGTATGTCTCGGAGGGCATACGATCGTGTGAAAGGGCCCTTAAACTGAGCATGTTCAACCAGCTCAGTGAGATGGCCAGAAAATAAGAAAAGAACAAACAGCAGGTGGTGCTATACAGATACATTTTATTGAATAAATCGCTGTACAAAATTTTTAATTACATGCAATTACAAAAGTATTCAGATCCAGGTGCTGGTTTCCTAGAACCAATATGCATTTCCCTGAGAAGTGACCCCCAAACTAATAGTTAGCAAGAAAATCACATATAGTGTGGTTCTATACAATGTCATCCATAGCTGCTTTTCCAGTTCCGAAGTTCCCTGAGTTAAGTTATCCCAGGACAGAGCTTGTGTTGCAGTTTGGGAAGTGCACCAGGAGTTTATAGGAATGTGGTGTACCAAGAACAAATTTGCTTAGTATACATTTCAGTAATCACTTAAAGGGGTTGTCCACGAAAATTATTCTACATTTTTTTAAACCAGTACCTGGATCTGAATACTTTTGTAATTGCACGTATTTAAAAGTTAACTGTAGTTATTCAACGGAATGCATCTGTATAGCGCCACCTGCTCTTTTCCTTATTTCTCCATCCATATTAGTATTTGGGGGGTTACTATATCTCCTTCGGGAGACAGCGCCTTAGTCGGTGTGAAAAGACTTATAGGCCATTCATGCTCCTTTGGAAATCTGGAAAGAAAAGGGATGCAAATGAGTTCCTAACAAGCTCTGCCTCTATGCCACCAAATGTAAGGCAGCTATCATGTAAGTCAATGTTCGACCCTATAAATAGGCCTTGAGACATGACTCGGATATTAAATAAGCCAGCACCTCATCAGCTGTTTTGGGGTGATTGCCCCTCATCAGTGCAGAGCAGAGAGTAGTGGCATAACTGGGTGAGAGGCCAAAATCAGGATTTGGGGGTTACTATCCCTCCTTTGGGATAGAGTGCCTTAGTTGGCGTGAGGAGACTTATAGGCCATGAGAGGCAATCACCCTGAAACAGCTGTCTGCAGATGAGGTGTGTTAACACACATCTGAATGCTCCAGACCAACAAACTGCCAAAACTTCTGGTTTTATAGAGGTGGTCAAGCTGGCTGATGATGAATTAAACAATGGCATTTGATTAGCAGCAACTGGCAGCTACGTACCATTTTAATTCCTATGGATGCAGTAAAGGTGTACATAATTATTCATACACAGATTCTGCACTTTAGCCTAGTTTTTGTAAAATGAATAATGACATGGTGTAATTAGTCCTGTGCTGTGGATGATCTGAGGTTGTACTTACCTAGATTTAAGACCTTTTAAGGGCCATTTTTTTTATCCATGTCCTGATATGTAAATCCATAGGATTTAAAGAGGGCGTACATTGCTTTACCCATAATAGTACAAAGTAAAGTAAGATAAGATAAAGCAATCTATTTGGAAAATTACTAAACTTTATGTAGAGTACATCTATATAGTTACACATCCCAATTTTTCATAAAGATAAAAATCGATTGCTGATGTGCAGTCTAGTATGGAACATAATCATGAACATTTGCACGCTATTCTGATCTGTCAGATATGTATTTTATATGACTCATTTTTACGTACCGTGAATGATTAGTTATTAGGCTTAATTAGTACCGTTACACACGTCTACACACAGAAATTTACTTTGGCATTTTCACTGCTAAAAAACCTTGGTAGAAACGTTGTTTTTTTGCATCATGTGTTTTTTCCTTAAACAGCATCTGTCAGCAGTTTTGTAGTTATGAAACTGGCTGACCTGTTGTATGTGCACTTGGCAGCTGAAGGCATCTGTGCTTTGCTGTGAAAAATGAAGTTTTAATATATGTAAATGAGCCTCTAGGAGCAATGGGGGTGTTGCTGTTACACCTTGAAGCTTAAAGGGAACCTGTCATCTCCGAAACACCCCCTGAACTAGAGTAAGAGGTGTATAGTGTAAGTGATGCTGAATCCGAATATGTAAGGCTTATCTTCATACTCACTTCCATTCAGACGCTGTGCTCCCACAAACCGACAGTAAAATGCATTGAGAGGACTCTTCTTTGAGTCCTCTCCATTATGTGAGTGAGCACTGGAGTCCAGTGAGTGCATTTTACTGCTGGTTTGTGGGAGCACAGCGTCAGAATGGAAGTGAGTATGAAGATAAAACTTACATATTCGGATTCAGCATCACTTACACTATACATCTCTTACTCTAGTTCATGGGGTGTTTCGGAGATGACAGGTTCCCTATAACTGTCTCTCACAACTGGCCTTAGGGTTGTGCGCAATACCAAACACAGCCCCTATACAATGTACAGCGCTGTGCTTGGAAAGCACAGAGAAGACCACAGCGCATACAGGAGCGCTGGTGCCTTCTCAAACAGCTAATCGTGGACGCCCACCAGTTACATACTGATGACCTATTTAGAGGATAGGTCATCAGTTATAAACTCTTGGAAAACCCTTTTAACAGTCTGAATTAATATAAGTTATTATATTTTTCACACTTCATCTTCAGTCTATATTCCCTGACATTGTTTTTAACAGGATGAGCTGGATGAGCTGCGAGCTGAAATGGAGGAGATGCGTGACAGCTATCTAGAGGAAGATGTTTACCAATTGCAGGAGCTCCGAAGGGAGCTTGACCGAGCCAATAAGAACTGCCGTATTTTGCAATACCGCCTCAGGAAAGCAGAGCAAAAAAGCTTAAAAGTTGCACAGACAGGCCAAGTGGATGGAGAGCTCATCAGGAGTCTGGAGCAAGACTTAAAGGTAGGAAAAAAAAAAGTTTGGTACCGTGTTAGCCAGTAGTGAAAAATCTTGATTCTCCAAAAGAGAAACAATATAAAATATTGTAATTTGATACCCTTTCATGGCTAACTAAAATACATGATGTTATAAGGCAAGCTTTCGAGACTTGAGGTCCCTTCTTCAAGGCCAGGAATGTAGGAGAAATATTATAATGTATTAACCTTATTTATTATGTAGAAGAATACTCAAAGTGGCTCCTCCAGCCTTCAACAATCATAATATATGGTGCAATAAAGGAGTCCTCTAATCCAAACCTAAAATTTGATTATACATAACACATGTCTAGTCAACATATCTGGTGCTGTCTATTTCTCCTATGATGCCTTTGTTCCTATCCCTAATTGGTTGCCTTTGAAGTTGGCCATCACCATCAGACTTTTGCATGCAGAGCCCATTAAGAAAGTATAAGACTCCACTGATCTCAGATGTACACAGTATCTATATGATTGGTACTGGTCCATCCAACAGCAGTGAAAGGAGGAGTGTCTTACATCATCTGAGATGGTAGTGACCATCTTTAAAGGTATCTAAAGGGGGACCAGAACGGGAGAATGCAGGGCACCAGGTATGTTGACTTTACATGTATCATGTATAGTCAAATTTTAGGTTTCTACTAGATGGTCGGTTTAGTAAAAGTCATAAAATTGTATCCAGTCATAATTTAACTAAATTTATTTCTGAGTAAGCTAGATGACATGCAATATGGCCATCATGTGAGTCTGCTTACTTTTGTAGAAGTACCTCCACTGGTCTCTCACTGCTGCTTTAGACACTGTCTAAAAAAAGATTCTTTGCAAAATGGAAAGAATATTTCAGTCAATTTTTGTATTCATTAATTAAAAATGTCAACTGCCAGATTCCCACAGCCAAACAAAGCCTTCAGTTCTGGCCAGGTCGGACCATGTTAGGATCATATACTGGATGCTTAATTACTTTAGTTAGGACTCTCGCAGCAAATAAACACTGGAGTGCTTCCTGTCAGCTATAAAAAGACTTCCTAGGAACCGGGAGATAAACAGCTATGACATATTTTGTACAGCATTGTAGCTCATTAGACACTGGGTCCAGAATTAGGCTCAAGTGCCAAGTCCCCTACTGAGCAAGGAGCTTTATCATATCAAGATCCTGAATATTTTTCTTTACATTGCATTTATGAGATCAGTTATTGGTAAGAAAAAAACAGATTGCAATAATCTAATGATTTGTGATTGTTGCGCAACTTGATAAAAGTTTCATGGAAATGTAAGGGAGTATGATAAATGTGGATTTTAACGTCTCATGTGTGAATACCAAGGGGGAGATTTATCCTGGTGTAAAGGAAAATTGACTTAGTTGCCAATAGCAACCAATCAGATTTCCACTTTCCAAAAATGAAAGGTGGAATCTGATTGGTTGCTATGGGCAATTAAGCCAGTTTTCCTTTACACCAGTTTTGATAAATCTCCCCCTAAGTCTTTTTAAAAGCAGTCAGTTTTATGTTGCCCCACTACACAGTTATAGGGGTTCGCCAGGAATTAAGAAAATGGAAATTCTTAAATATTACTTTACATTATTATAAATATATTCCTAAATATTTTTCATTAGTTATAATAGATTTTGTCTGGGGAACAATCATTTGGGGAAACAAAATGGCCACCTATTAGTACACACAAAACCTGTCCTAATCACACAGCAGGACAAGTTACTTCACAACACTGAGCTAAATAGCTGCCTCATCCTCCTGTCTGCTCTACTTGTCAGGGATGATAATCCTGAATACAGTTTATAAGAACCTTAGATGAGTCTCTGTGGGAAAAGAAGGAGACACGAAGTACATGACAGACTGTGGTAATGGAGACAGCATACAAGAGCTGCTGCTCATCAGCCACATTCTCACCCTCCTCTCTGTACTTCATGTCTCCTCATGAGCTCCATTCCTACAGAGATTCATCATGTCATCTGTATTCAGGATCATAATCCCTGACAAGTAGAGCAGACAGGAGGATGAGGCAGCTCTGTAGCTCAGTGTTGTGAAGTAACATGTCCTGCTGTGTGATTAGGACAGGTTTTGTGTGTACTAATAGGACAGCGGCCATTTTGTTTCCCCAAATGATTGTTCCCCAGACAAAATGAGCCGTCATAACTAATGAAAGTTATTTGGGAATATATTAATAACAAAGTAACTTTTAAGTAATTTTATTTTCTTAATTCCCGGAGAACCCCTTTAAGTACCATACTGAAGTGCATCTAACACATCCAGCCAATATTTCCATTGTCCGTTGGTGATTTCACTGTTTATATACTATACCAAGTCCAGTTTCTGTAATCTGCTCGAGAAGTGTTTATTGCCTGTACGGCAATTATACTGGTAATCATTCTTAAATGGCAGGTAGCATTCAGGCAGAAATCCTAAGTGACCTTTTCAGAAACTGTGTAAAGAACTGTCATCCTGGAGCCAAATCATATCCTGATTGTGCCATACATGAGCCTTTTACCTGTAAGGCCCAGAGACCTTAGGAGAGAATCTCACCATGTTTGGTTGTCATGGGCAGATTGGCCATAGACCTTACAGGGAAATTTCCTGGTGGGCCGATGCCCAAGGGGCCGCCTGAGCCCTCCTCACGGCCAGTCAGTAGAAGTTTTTGGGGATATATTTTGTGCTGCTGGCAGTATTTTGTGATGGACTGTGGTATTTGGCTCTGTTGGGATGGTATAATGTGCCACAATATGGTATTGCTGGCCCTGCCTTCCATCAATTTGGACCCGACTACAAAACAAGGCCACTTTTAGTATTTTTTCCAGGGCCACTTTAAGTTCCCAGTCCGTCCCAGTTGGTTGTGGTTCTCTATTGTTGTGACCCGCAGATGTATCTCTAGGTCCTGTAGAATTTCAGGTCCCAGACAGCGGCAAGACTCTTAGCACCATGATGGATGGAGTTGTGTTCAAGTTCCTCTGCCACTAGGAAAGTTTGTACCTGGCACAACCATTCTCCAGGGTCTCCATGTTTTGATTTCTATCATTGCTCACTCATTAAAGTGAATGGGAACAGTGCTGCAGGTACAAATTCTGTCCACTGGACATTGGACAGAGTTGTGTAATTCTGATGTGACTTCTAGTGCCAGAGGTACTAGGAAACAGCCAATCAGCAGTTCTGCAGGGTGGTGGACCCCCACTAATATATTGGCTTATCTGATAGGCCATCAATAAATAAAATCCTGGACAACTCCTTTGAATTTAGCACAGCAATTGGAGCAGTGAATAGAGGAGCTCTGGATCCATATTAGGTATCAGGCTGGTTCTAGCATTGTTAGAAAGACACTCATGTACTATATGATTTCTGATTTTTTACATTAATCATGAGATAACCTCTTTAAAGGGGTATTCTCATCTTAGACAATGGGGGCATATCGCTAGGATATGCCCCCATTGTCTTATAGGTGCGGGTCCCACCGCTGGGACCCGCACCTATATCCAGAACGGAGCGGGGAGCGCTGCGCCTGGAGGACCCCAGGTTTCCGGGGGTCCGGCCACCACCAGGCGCAGCTCCCCACGCCGCTCATAGAAATGAATGGGAGCCGGGCCGTGCATGCGCGGTGCGCTCCCATTCATTTCTATGGAGCCGACGGAAGTAGCCGAGCCAGTGCTCGGCTATTTTCGGCGGCCCCATAGAAATGAATGGAGGGCGGCTGCGCATGCGCAGTGCGCCCTCATTCACTTCGGGGGCTCCGTTCTGGAAATAGGTGCGGGTCCCAGCGGTGGGACCCGCACCTATAAGACAATCGGGGCATATCCTAGCGATATGCCCCCATTGTCTAAAATGAGAATAACCCTTTAAGAGGATCTGTAACCAGTAGCAAAGGCTGCTATTCTCTTTAGTGATTTTAACTAGCTCTGTAATATAAAATTTGTTGTAGTCATTAGGAGGTAGGATAAAGTGGTTACTGCAACTCATGGTGTGCACAGTAAGGGTTTTAGAAAGTGCCCTCTACCCTCAGTCCCTAAATTCAACCCCCCCAGTAACGCACATTTGAGCGATTTTGTTTTGTCTGGGTGTACAATGTCCATGTATGTATGTATGGTTATGTCATACCTGTGTCAAACTAGGCCCCACCCTTGTCAGTTGCACCCAAGGTGGTCACCTACTCTGTTTTTCCTCTCTCTGAGCCCTGAATATAATTATATCTGACTGTTTTTCTGAAGGCATTTCATTGGCACCCTACCAACAGTAGTGCCGTGTGTGCAGGATATATGATTATATAATACACTCCATGCACAAGTAGGCCGGTTTCCCACAGATAACACACAGGTATGTATGCCTATATGATATGTTTCAAGGTGCAAATGCCTGTTTATGTAGCTGTGGGATTGTTTTTTCCTTTTTCTGGCATAATCTTTGATTTATGCCAGAATTGTTCAACCCACATTGTGTTGTCCAGAGCACTTAGGTACAGAGACTGAACACCTGCTGAATACTCCACAGGCCCCTGATTCATTTATTTCTTATCTGTGCCCTTGTGTTACTAGGTAGCCAAAGATGTATCTGTCAGATTGCACCATGAGCTGGAAAACGTGGAAGAAAAGCGAATTAAAGCAGAAGATGAAAATGAAATGTTGCGTCAGCAAATCATTGAAATGGAGGTGACTAAACAGGCATTACACAATGAGCTGGAAAGAGCAAAAGAGGTAAGAGCTTCCCGTTCTGTGGAGAAATGTGAAATGTATTCAAGAGGCCATGAGAAACATGAAAACTGTGTTAGGCTAGGTTCACACTAGCAAGGATTTTGACAAGGATTCCGCGCCAAAAACGCATGCAGAACTTCCCCATTGATTTCTGCAAGTTAAACCATACAAAGCGTTTTTTTCCGCAGAAAAAAAGAAGTGTCCTGTCCATTCTTGAAACCAGTTCCGCATGGAATCCAAGTCTAGAATTCCATTGATAATGGCCAGGAATGAAAGTCCTTGCCGTCCTTGCACCCAAAACTGCATTGAAAAAAAGATCGGGGAAAAAATGCATGGAATAAAACCTGATGTAAATTCCGCATTAGATTTTTTTTCAGCACTGAAAATACTCAGTGTGAACCTAGCCTCATAAGGCAATAGCTAATACAAACAGATATCTAAATCCTTTTAATTATCTTCTGAGAAGCTGGTGATACAAATGTCACATTGTCATTAGTTGCATGTGTTGACAGAATTACTCAGTGATTTCTGTCACAACCAATATGGCTGCACCACCTACTGTAACTTTCACACCAATTCTCACTTCAACTGAGGAGAAAAATATATCTTTAAAGGGAACCTGTCATCTCCAAAACACCCCATGAACTAGAGTAAGCGTTGTATAGTGTAAGTGACGTGGAGTCCAGTTATGTAATTTTTATCTTCATACTCACTTCCATTCCGTCGCTGTGCTCTGACAAACCTGCAGTAAAATGCACTCACTGGACTCCAGTGCTGACTCACATAATGGAGAGGACTCAAAGAAGAGTCCAGTGAGTGTATTTTACTGCAGGTTTGTGTGAGCACAGCGTCGGAATGGAAGTGAGTATGAAGATAAAAATTACATATTCGGATTCAGCATCACTTACACTATACAACGCTTACTCTAGTTTAGGGGTGTTTCGGAGATGACAGGTTCCCTTTAAAGGGGTCGTATGAGTGTTAAACCCTGATGACCTAATCTCACAGTACGTCATCAGTATGTGATTAGTGGGGGCCTAACTCCCAGCACCCCCGCTGATCAGCTGTTTTAAGTGGCCACTCTGGTGAGCGCTGGGGCCCCTGCGCAGCTTACCAAGCACAATGTCATCTATTGTGTAGTGGCTGTTCTTGGTACTGCAGCTCAGCACAATTCATTTACATGGGACTGAGCTGCGCATAGGCCATGTGACCAATAGATGTGGAGTCACTGGCCTACAGCTGATCTGTAGGGGTGGAAAGAGTTGAGCCCCCACTGATCAAATACTGAGGATAGGTCATCAGTATTAAACACTTAGGGTCCTTTCACACTTGCCCTCCAAGACATACAGTCTGTGAGCGGGCCATATGTCCCGGAGTGGCATCGATCTTGCGCAAGGGAGCGCACAGCATCATTGATTACAATGATGCCATGCACGCTGGGCCGCCCGCGGGGCTATTGTCCCGAACTCATAAAATCATATTGTAATCAATGATGCTGTGCGCTCCCGGGCGCACGATTGATGCCGCTCCGGGACATATGGCCCGCTCACAGACCGTGTGTCTCGGAGGGTATACGGTCGTGTGAAAGAGCCCTTAGACAATTCCTTTAATTTACAGAAATGTAATTCAGGGTTTTGTAATGCTTTATATAAACTAGTAAATCATTGGATTTGTAAAATAGTAAATCCCCGGATTTGTTGTACTGTTGCAATGCTTGTAGCCATCTACGTTTTGTGAAGATTTTGGTTGACCAGCTCAGGTTGCTTCACAAGTGATGTTGCTTCTGCAAAACCAGGAACTGTATGTGCACTCTATTTTTTACATCTTGCATTCAGTGTGGATTTGCTGCGAATTTCACCCTCTTTAAAATCCGTACTGCAGGTCAGTTTGTCCTAAGGTATGTGCCGCAGCATGTGGAGGAGATGGGGCAGCCGGATGATGAATGCTATTATTTTTTGAGTGTGGATGGATGGTTCATGCAGAAACTTATGACCTGAACCATTGACTTTCAGGTACCTGCACACATTGCGGGTGTGCGTGGTTTTTCAGTGCGGATTCTTGTGCAGAAAAACCACAGTGTTAAGCCTCATTCACACGTCCGTGTCCAAATCCGTGAGCAGGTGGTCAGTGAGGCATCCGTGAAGGATCCGTGTTGGGTCCGTGGGTCCGTTTTTTGCTGTCCGTGTTTCACTGACACTGAACAGCTGAAAAATAATTTTCAAAGCATCTCTTCTTAATGATCCGTGAAACACATTTTTTTCACAGACCCATAGACTATAATAGGCGTGAGGGATCCGGGAACACGGATGAAGATAGGACATGCATCCGTGCTAATAAAACGGAACCACGGACCGTGATGAAACACTGATGCCTGAACACACACATTCAAATGAATGGGGACGTGTGCTGTCCGTGGAGAACACGTACAGCTTACGTCCGTGAAACACTGACATGTGAATGACGCTTTAGGCTACATGCACACGACTGTATGTGTTTTGCGGACCCACATAAAAAAAGGATGACGTCCGTATGGCATTCGTTTTTTTTTTGCGGATCCATTGTAACAATGCCTATCCTAACGGACAAGATTACGACATGTTCTTTTTTTTTGCGGGGCTACGGAACGGACATACTGATGCGGATAGCACACATTGAAATGAATGGGTCCGCATCCTATCCGCAAAAAAAAGGGAACAGACACGGAAACAAAATACGTTCGTGTACATGAGGCTTTATACAAAGTGCTTGAGAAGTGACATTTCTGAAGTAGAGTTTGTTTTTTTCTTCCATGCAAAAATTGACCTGCCGTGCGGATTTAGAAAGCTGTAGTTTCTCTGATTCTGCACCTTCTATAGAGTGGTTTTCCCCATAGACTGCAATATAGTTGTTAACAAACACCACACCGATAACGCACCTAAACCGCGATAAACAGTGCAGTTTTTGGTGCTGTTTCTGGTGAAGATTTTCCTACAGATTTTCTGCATTCAAATCTGCACCATGTACAGCCACCCTTGCTACTTGAACATGTTGCTGAAACCTGTTTTTTCCATGCAGATTCTTGTGTGGATAAAACGGAGCATAATACAGTACCAAAAAGTGTATGAGATCAGACAAATGTCATGTACTCTGTGCTTTTTCTGTGCGGAAATTGACCTACTGTGTGGATTTCGAAATTACCATCATGTCAGTTCTCTGTGTGGTTCTTTTGTACAGAATTCACTCTTTTCAATGCAAGGGTGAGATCAATGCAAAACCTCATCAAATCCACACCAAAAAACGCAAGTGCGGAAACGCATAGAAATCAGCACGAATTTTCAAGACAGACTGTGTGCAGTTACCCTTAGAGGGCAATTGTTCAAGGGGGCCTAAGTGGATTACTGAATCTTACCCGGCATCTTTTACCACCAGACAGCACAGGATCATTATGCAGCACTGCCAGATTGCAGCCACACTGAGGAGGTTACAGGAGGTTATCAATGGTCGTATCTTGCAGCTGCCGCCCCTGAGAAAGTGATGTAGACTGACCTTAAGATCCCATTGTATAACACAGCAGGTGGAAACTGATCTAAGCCATGAAATCCTAATGAGAACATTAAGGCTAGGGCTACACGACGACATTTGTCGCGCGACATTGTGTCGCACCAATGTCGCGCGACAATTTTTATATGGAAGTCTATGGTGTCGCACTGCGACATGCGACATGCTGCGACTGCGACACGACAGTCGCAGAAAAACCCATCCTGGATGGACTTCCATTATAAAAATTGTCGAGCGACATTGGTGCGACACAATATTTGTATTATAAAATAGTCTTTATTTATAACCATACTATACCTAGTGCAGTTTTTGGTAAAAATGGCTCCAATTAAAGGGTTTATCCAAGAGTATAAAATGTCCCCCATATGCCGGGCCCCCCACATGGAATATACTTACCCCGCTCCCTGCACCGCTGCTGGTCCCCGCACCGACCGCTGCTGCTTCTCCCCGTGCACAGATGAAAACATCCAGTGTCGGGAGGAGCAGCCAATGGCAGAGGGGATGAGAACAAGCCCTGACACCGGATGTTTTCATCTGTGCACGGGGAGAAGCAGCAGCGGTGGTGCGGGGACCAGCAGCGGTGCAGGGAGCGGGGTAAGTATATTCCATGTGGGGGGCCCGGCACATGGGGGGACATTTTATACTCTCAGAGAACCCCTTTAATCCTTAATTTGCTTCAGCACAGGGTATATCAAATGCTGGTATTTTGATAAATCTCCCCCCAAGACTTGATAGATAAGCCATACATATGTAATTATTATCTGTTACCGACAGACTAGAATGACTTTGCATGACTTTTTTCTTTATTATTAGCCTTATACGCAGTAATCATTAGGTCGGCGTCTACATACGTAGAAGATAAAGCACAGTCTTCCGTCATTGTGTGGTTATCAATAGGAAGCAGAGAAAATACATGGCTCTGGCTTTCTCCTAGCAGCTTTGTCTTGCAGTGATGCGCAGCTGCTAGAAGTTACTTTGTGCCTCTTTGTGTCGGCCTCATGCTGTTTATATTGCCAAGAAGCCTTCAGACAGTTGCCTGGCTGGGCATCACAGAGGATTGGGGCGACCTGGCTGAAGAGCGCAGCGTTGCAGGAGGATTAAGCGCAGGGGAGCAGCTGCACTGGGATTTGCCATGAATAGTTTAAATGGTTTTGTTAAAAGAGTGAATGGATCAGGGCTGGCGTGAAGAGAAAAGGAGGAGAGGGTGTTGTCTCCACAGCTGACAGCCCTCATTATTTCTAATGGAAACAGACAGCCTCGGTGACTTGACATGTCAAGAACGTTCATTGCACATTAAACTAACCAGCAATAATTTACCAGTTTCCCACAAAATATATGGTTTCATGTCGTACTTGTACAATGTTATTTTCAAGAAAGTATTATGGGGTTAGTCAACCCAATTGTATGTCGTTAACAGCACATCTTTTTAGGACAGATGATCCATGGCATTTAAAGAGCACCTGTCAGCAGGACCAACCCATTAAAGGGTTATTCTCATTTTAGACAATGGGGGCATATCGCTAGGATATGCCCCCATTGTCTTATAGGTGCGGGTCCCACCGCTGGGACCCGCACCTATTTCCAGAACGGAGCCCCCGAAGTGAATGAGGGCGCACTGCGCATGCGCAGCCGCCCTCCATTCATTTCTATGGGGCCGGCTACTTCCGTCGGCTCCATAGAAATGAATGGGAGCGCACCGCGCATGCACGGCCCGGCTCCCATTCATTTCTATGAGCGGCGCGGGGAGCTGCGCCTGGTGGTGGCCGGACCCCCGGAAACCTGGGGTCCTCCAGGCGCAGCGCTCCCCGCTCCATTCTGGCTATAGGTGCGGGTCCCAGCGGTGGGACCCGCACCTATAAGACAATGGGGGCATATCCTAGCGATATGCCCCCATTGTCTAAGATGAGAATACCCCTTGTGGAGTTTCCAAGAAAAAAGACTTTTATCCTTCATGCAGATGAGGATTCAGATGCCCTTTAAAGGGGTTTTCCGAGTTATTTAAAAACTTTGGCAACCCATACAAATGTCTTAAAATAATGAATGTATACTCACGCGTTTCGTCCTCTTTATGGCTGCAGCGGTGGTGTTCTATGCACAGGTTACCTCTGCAGCCAATCGCTGGCCTCAGCCTTGCACGGGACGTCTCTACTAAAGCCAATGAGTGGCTGCACCGGTGACCTATGTGCACAGAACGTGACAGCTTCAGCCAAAATAAGAGGAGCAGAGCGCAGTGCAGGAACAAACAGAGAAGATAACTGGTGACCATTCATTCATTTCTTATTTTATGCCGTTTACACAGGTTGCCTGAGTTCATATATAACTTGGACAACCCCTTAAAGCGTGAATTCTAAATTACATTGTGATATCACATTGAGTATTAGCTTATGAGATCTGATGACATTGCTTGTGTATGTGTGTGATATCATGCATCTACGGTTTTACAACAGCAAAAAGATCCAGCAGACATTAAGTTTAAGTCCCTCTCCCTAGAACCAACAAACAACTCATTGATCGTATGTGAAATTGTGCTGCAGCCTTGCATGAAATTGTAGAGCAGCAAAGCATGGGCACTATGACTCCATGGAGGCCCAGCCTTAGATTGTGATTTTACTACAGAATAGTGCCTATGGGAATAACAAACTAACCCTATGTAGTGAGGCTGCAAAGGCTTATAAGTAAAAATGAGGGGACAGATGGAAAGGAGTATGGCTACAGGGTTTGTTTGCTATGTTACCATGGAGACGCCCGGTTCTGCATAAGAACTGTAGGCACAAAATAATAAGAGGTTTGTTAAAGAGGACCTGTCACCACTCCTGAAATGCCTGTTTTAATAGCTTCATACATTCCCCATGTAATAACACTTCTGGAGCATCTATTCTTATGTCTCTATGTTGTGCCATTCCTTTATTATTTCTACTAGAAGTTATGAATGAATTACTAGCAGTCTGCAGTAAGGGTACAGAGGGGAGGTAACCAGTTGGGGGTGTGTCCCTGCACAGTCTGACTCTATCCAATCAGTGCTGTCATGTTCAGCCTGTGCAGGTACACACCCCAAACTGGTTACCTCCCCTCTGTTCCCTTACTGCAGACTGCTAGCAATTCATTCATAACTTCTAGTAGAAATAATAAAGGAATAGCACAACATAGAGTCATAAGAATAGACGCTCCAGAATTGTTATTACATGGGGAATGCATGAAGCTATTAAAACAGGCATGTCAGGAGTGGTGAAAGGTCCTCTATAATGCAGACTTTTGCTTTATTTTTCATTTCACTTGCATTGCTGATTGTTAACAGGGCCATTCCAGCCAAAACATTCCTCAACCATCCTCATAGGATAGGTGATAAACGATAGATTGATGCCAGTTTTCTACAATGCCTACTCATTGCTAGATGGGGGCACCCCAGTCACAAACTCAGACGTCCCCACCATACAACTTTATGGGAGTCATGGAGACCGCATCGGATAGCTGCTCGTTGTAAGGCTGTTTACTAGGTGAATGTATTTAGCTGTACATAAACAATATGTTTATCCTCCACATAATTCATATCGTCATGATGTGTTCATTTACATTCTGCCTTGTTGATGCAGGCAGGAGATTTACGCCACAGCTTATAGCCTACCCATTCTTATATCACTTTGCCTTTTTGACATAGAGCAGAAAACGTGAAGGTCTTGTCATTTCACATCATCAAAATCTAATGCTAAATGCCAGGGATCTGGCTGAGCAGGAGGTGCAGCAGAATTCCACTGTAGTCTTCTTGGCAGGAGCAGATTGTGTGATCTCCCCTCCTGCTTGCAGAATGGAAATAAGACCGTCAGAGGGAAAATGTTTGACAGCGTTATTATACTGCACTTTAATAACATTTATACACATGAAGAGCCAACGTGAAAGCGTCATTCATTACAGATAGTGTCTGCCTGCTGAGAATGAAGAAGAAAATGCCTTCCCTTATACAGGATTGCACTGCAAATCCTAATCCACTAAATGAAGGGGGCAGTGACGTCATATCTACTGAGATTACAGTTTTCTCTACTTTTTACCTCTCTCTGTGCACATGAAAGGAGGATATATGTGAAATGTCTAAATAGCAAGGAAGACTGGGGCAGATATTAACATAGTCTAATATTTAGGAAGTGTAAACTTAGTTGAGGCAGTCAGAAGTTGTGCCAAATGTAACATGTGTAAGGCCTGTTTCACATACTTCCCCTGATCTGTCTCAGTTCCCCTCCGGCCTTACCTGCACTACTGAAATCAGAACTGACCCCATAGTTTTCTATGGGATCATTCACAAATATTTGGCACATTACTTATGACGCCATATGTCAAGTAGCGCAGGACAGAAAAACACTGCGTGCAACTTTTTTCTGTCCTGTGCCGTCCCACTGTGGAAGGCGTACTTGTGCACTAAAGAGTAGAACACATGTATCAGTTGTGTCCGGTTCCTGGCCTAAAAGAACTGGTCATGTACAGCTATGAAGCGGGTCTTACATCTTACAAGAAATTAGCCTTTTTCAACTTTTTTCAATAGCATTCAGCCCAAAACAGCTGAAGGTGTGCACTAAAGGTGATACTAAAGGTATCTTTAGTATTAGAGACAATGCATCAGTGCCATCAAGAGAATCAGTGCCTGTCATAGGAATACAGCCTCTGGTTTATTCACAGATGGTACAGTCATAGAGAAAAATGTAGAATATGAAGTTCTCCACTGCCGTGTATCTTAGTTTTCAGCTTGATTACTACATTAAAGCTTCATACTTGTGCTTTCTAAGATCTAGAGTAGATTCATTTGTTGATTACCCATCTAAAATGATATTGCACCTATGAACCAGTAAAGAAAGCTTAGGGAACATAATTCCATAAATAAGGTTTTAGTCAGCAAAAGCCATATTGCATATTGGCTCATATGGTGTTTGCAGAAGAAATCCTTTTTTTTTTTAGAGATGGAGCATTGTTCCCTATGTTTTCTTCTGGAGGAGGTTTGACTGGTTTTGGAGACAGGCCACCTACTGTATCAGGGCATGAGCTGTTCTGTTTACTAATTTTGTTGGATATCATACCTATGATGTCACATAACAAACTAACTGCCAGTGATGTCACATACCAGTTTGATTGTCTAATACAGGAATCAGCAACCTCCAGCACTTCAGCTGTTCTCTAACTACAACTCCCAGAATCCTCCTTATAGTTCTGTGGGAGTTACAAGAACAACCAAGTATGTGTGCCTGCTAAGAATTGTAGTTTCACAGCAACTGGCGTGCCAATCCCTGGTCTAACATGTCTCATACAAATCTTTTTATCAGGGATTTCACATGCCATGGTAATTGTCAGTGATGTCACAGTGACATAACAAGCTCCCTGCTTATGATGTAACATACAAGACACCAAGGTAAAAACTAGAGGTGTGACATAACAAGCTAACCACTACACATGCCAAGTTGCTTGCCTATGATGTCACAGCTAACTTTCACTGAGGTTATATACTAATGTATCTGTCAGTATTGTCACATAAAATCTGGTTGCTTATGTTATCACTTAAAAACACTAAGCAAGCTATAATATATATAAAAACACTCTACAGAACTTGGCATGCAGTTATGTCTCAGTCAGATGTGTGAATGATTACAGTTGTGGTCTGATCAGATACTGGGTGTTGCCACAAGAGGGTGTAAAAGTGCATCCCCCCTCTTCTCTAGAAAAATGCTCTCAGAAACTACTTTTGGGTAGTGTACCTCTTGATGAGAGATCTTTGACTGCTAGACATGACGCTACAATGGACTCAAAGACATTTTGCCCAGTTGACAGACTTTGAGAGGGGGCATCAATGGACTGAGAGAAGCAGAATGGACATTCTGAAGAATTGCTCGCCATCTATGCCATTCTGATCTGGCTGTTAGGAGGTGTTTTGGGAGTAGTGGTTACGTGAGGGCATGCACACACAGTGAGCAGGCTCTGGACGGCACAGATAGACCACAAATAGAGCAGATCATTTGATCCTCCGACCAGCATGAGCATCTCCCACAATTTCATTGTCCATAGTGGTGTTGTAAATGAGACTGGAGTGCTACGGACTGAAGCCGTACCATCTTTAGCGACAACTCCAGGTTCTGTTTTGGAATGCTATGATGTTTGGGTTCAAGTATGGAGGCCTCCTGGTGAGCGTTTCAATTCTGCCTTTGCTGTGAAGCGACACACTGCCCCAACTGTTGGTGTGATGATCTGGGGAGCCATCACATACAACAGTCAGTCATCCCTAGTAGTAATATGAGGGACAGCTCAGCGATATGTACAGAACGTCCTGCATCCACATGTGCTGCCTCCCGTGGCAGGGCTTCCGACTGGCATTTTTCAACAGGATAATTCCCTCCCACAAACAACACAGGTTTCCCAGGAATGTCTCCTTCAGATTAAAACACTTCCTTGGCCTGTCTGGTCTCCAGATATATTGCCAATCGATTATTTATGGAACCAGCAGGGACGCCAGCTTCAGCAACCTACAAGTGTGCAGGATCTACAGGCCTAGCTGCAACATCTGTGAGCACAAGTGCTGCAGGATACCATAAAGAACCTGTACGCCTCTATGCCCAACTATATCTCATCTTGTATCCATGCTAGAGGAGGCCCAACAGGATACTAAAGCCACCTTTCACTTGTACAGTTTCCCCAATAATCTTATCCTTTCACTCTAATATTGTAATCACTTGCATGTATCATCACAAAGCTTGCAATACTGTGTAGTATTGTGCCCATATAATATTAGTATATAGCACTGCTGTTCTATATGATGAGGATGGAAGGCCAAGTTGCAGACTTATCAACCATTGTTGCAGTTATCATCATGTTATTCTTCTTGACTTGTATAATCCCTGCTGTATTTCTTAAACCTCTTGGTATATTTCTATATATATCGGCTGGCTGCAGATAATTGTAATTCACCTGAAGAGACAGTTTATGGATTCTTTTCTCTACAGTGAGTAACCATGTGTGACAGAGTAAATAGGACAAAGAAAGGGGCAATGCAGTATTCATAATTTAGCAAATATTTTTAATGCTAAAAGTAAAAGATAATGTTTCCCAACGGCTGTAATACTGTGTAAAGTGTGTGAGAAAACAACAATAACAATACGAGAGGGAACAGCTCTCTGTGGACTGCAGAGATACATAGATACAAGCGGTTATTTAGCTGGTGATGTACACAAATACAGATTTATATATATATAATGTATATTAACTCTACATTATGACATATTTATAACATATTTATAACAGATCAGAAGACTCAGGAGCGCTCTAGTCGTGCTGTTCCCTCTGCCATTTACAGGACGTGCTCATAAATCAGTGAGCCCAGGGGTTCAGTGCTCTGATGAGATTTGTCTAGCCAGGTCACATAGGTCTTGCTGTAGAAAATCCTGGTGTGTACGTGTACAGATAATCACAAGTGCCTGGAAAGGCTCTGTCTAATCCAGAGATCAGAACAGAGTAATGTTCTGTCCTATGTTCTCTACAGAAATGAACATCAAGACTGAGAGGTGAAGATAGGTACTATAGACAGTTTTACGGTACATTCACACAACGATTTGTATTTTGTGGTTTGCAAAACACAGACCTGCAAAATATGGATACCGTTCTCATGACTTCATGGCCTCAAAGGGTCCATGGTCTGCATTTGCAGCCAAGAACTGGACATGTTTTATCTCTTACAAAACGGACATACAGATGCGGGAAGCACATGGATGTCATCTATTTGCTTTCTGCATCCGTATGTCCGTTCCGCAAATGATAGAACATGTTCTATCCATGGCCGCAAATGCTGACCATGGACCTATTAAAATCAATTGGTCCATAAAAAATGTGGACATCATGCGGATGGTGTCCATATATTGCGGACTACAAGATACATGTGGTCGTGTGAATGTACCCTAAGGATTCCTTCTCATGTAGCAGATTTTGTTCTGGGGGGTTCGTTTTTGTTTGTTTTTTGGCAGTAAGCACTTTGATTTCTGCAAGTGCCATTCAGTTGACAAGAACTGATTTTCAGTCGCAGCTACGTGTGAAGGTACCCTTGGTTTTCCAACAAAAGTGTGGGAAATATACAGTAAATTTAAAGTGGCAACCCAGGTGGCCATAAAAAATACCATACACTCATGAGCCTCTGATTTTATATAGAACACATAGAGGTCCAACACGGTTGGATTTCTTGTGACTGCCGCAGCATCCCATTCATCTCTATGGGATCCCCGCTACTCAGGGATCCTGGCTGCGACGGGTGTCGCGCGACAACTGTCGCCGTGTAGCCCTAGCCTTATTCAATCAAATCCGGCTCTGGCTTGAGAATCTATCAGGGTTACATAATTACATAGTATAGTTAAAAAAAGACACAAATCTAAGGGATGGGTGGTGATGTGAATTCACGTGTTTTTGATTCTGACTTCACACATAGGTTTTTGCTGGCATTTCATGCACCTTTGTTTTTGGTGTGTTTTTTTGCTGTAGAAGTCCCAGCTCCAGATAATATCTGAAAGTCTATGCGAAATATGAAACACAGGGCTCCAACTACATAGATTGGTGGGACGGCCAGCTCTAGGAAGAGTCCTGGTTGTTTAAAATGTCTTCCATGTAAGAATTATGGAGGCCACTGTGGTCTTGGGAACTTTCAGTGCAGCAGAACGTTTTTTGTACCTTTCTCCAGATCTGTGCCTCCACACAATCCTGTCTCTCAGCTCTACAAGCATTTCTTTCCTCCTCATGGCTTGGTTTTTGCTCTGGTATGCATTGTCAGATGTGAGACTTATATAGACAGGGGGGGGGTCTTTCCAAATTATGTCCAGTCAACTGAATTTACCACAGGTGGACTTCAAACAAAGTGTAGAAACATCTCAAAGATAATCAAGCAAAATGGAAATTTGCATACATTTTGAAAAAAGTCAAATGCATGACTGCTATACTTACTACGAGACAAAGTAGAAGCTCTTAGCACATATATGCTCCTGCTATCGAAAATATGTCGAGATAAGCTTGTTTTTTTATTTTTATTTTAGTACAAAGCTGCAGCATGACAAAGGCTACTTTCACGCTAGCGTTTCTATTTTCTGGTATTCAGATTTCGTCATAGGGTCTCAGTACCGGAAAACAACGCTTCCGTTTTGTCCCCATTCATTGTCAATGGGGACAAAACGTAACTGAACAGAACAGAATGCTCCAAAATGCATTCCATTCCGTTCTCATGCTGTTGTTTTCTTTCCGTCCTGGGATGCAGAGCAAGACAATGGGGGATGGATCTGTTTAACTCTGACACTATCTGACATAATAGAAAACAGATCCGTCCCCTATTGACTTTCAGTGGAGTTCATGACAGATCCATCTTGGCTATGTTAAAGATAATACAACCGGATCTGTTCATAACGGATGCAGACCCTGTAAAAGTAACCAAAATGTGAAAAAAGTGAAAGGGTCTGGAGACTTTCCGAATACATTTAATAGTGCAATGCTTCTAGGATAAAGAATATAGTGCTGTACTGTGGCACATGGAGTCTGTGTATTTGCACGCATGGTAAATATTGAGCAGCAGCCCTGAACACACAAGTCTAGGGAGATCCAGATATATTTTTAAGTAGATCTATGGCCTCATTTAGATGGGTGTATTGTAATCTTGTTTTTCACAGTCCATATTCCAGATGTAGCATTGGATCTTTTCTACTCAATCAAACTTACAGCACCATCTTTGATGCTATAAATTTGGTTCAGAAGAACTGTGGGAGGGTCGGCATTGCTTCCTGAGTACGATTAGAGTAAGGAATCGAAGTTATACATTGCATGCACATAGATTTGTCTGCATACAGTATATCACCGCTAATCTAAGCTCTGCATGTGCAGCCACTTTTTTGCCACGGCTCTGAATTGTGTAAAAATAGAAAGAGATTGTTCTCATTAGAAACATAAAGTTTAATCTGCAGTGGAGTCAATAAGGGGCCTTGCTGTTAATTATTGTCGCCTGCTGTTTTACATAATTGTAGCGCACTGATAGACTTCAGCGTAGAAGGAGCTCATTATTCTGTCTACTGCTATGTTTGCCAATTCCAATAAAAACAAGGTGTAACATGTAATTATAGTTTTCTACATATGAAGGGAATGTAAAAGCTTAACAGAATCCTGCCTGTGCATACTAGTAGTGATATGTATACAGGGGAAGTACTGGGCACTGGCAGCTGTTGTTTATGGCATCTGATGTGTTCTGAGGTTAAGAAATAAAAGTATCCTAACTACAGTGATCCTTCAAGATACAATGGCCTCAGGATATATTTTCAACATACAATGGTCTTTTCTGACCCATCGTAACATACAATGTCTCAGACTTGGATCCATCCAATCAAGACCACTTCTCTGGTAAAATATCTGCATTAGTTTCTAGTTAGCAGCTATTCCTAACTGTTATATGTAAAGACTTGTCTTATCTGTCTTAGTTATCTGCTTATTTTTCGTAAATCTTCATTTTCTCTTATCTTGGATGACATTTTGGAGCTTTGGAACCGATTACTCAACATACAGTGGTCGTCCTGGAACCAATTAATATTGTATCTTGAGGGACCACGGTATTAGGGAGCATTCAGAAAATTTCTGCAACTGAAAATCAGTTCCTTTTACCTGAATGCAGCTTGCAGAAATCCATGTGCTTCCCGCCAAAACAACCCCATTCAAATGAATGGAACTGATTTTTGGTTACATACATTTTTTACAACAAAATCTGCACAGTGAAGCGTCCTCCCTTCCTCACAGCAACGCAGCCGGCCACTGCCACCAAAGAAAAGAAAAGTATATTCAGTGTGAGGGGCTCAGGCATATGGGGACATTCTTTAGTCTTGGAGAACCCCTTTAAAGGAGTTCTCTGGGCCTATACTTAAAATGCCTCTTTCAGCTAACCTGTGGAGAGAAGACACTTTAATCAGTACTTACTCCTCATCCACGCTGCCAATTTTGTGATCCTGGGAGGGAGGCAAAGGGCTCTCATTAAATTAGTCGTATCTTTGGCACTCTGTGCGGCAGAAACTCGACTACATCAACCATGAGCTGGCATAGACTTAAAGGGAACCTGTCATCTCCGAAACACCCCCTGAACTATAGTAAGCGGTGTGTAGTGTAAATGATGAATCCGAATATGTAAGTTTTATCTTCATACTCACTTCCATTCTGACGCTGTGCTCCCACAAACCAGCAGTAAAATGCATTGAGAGGACTCATCTTTGAGTCCTCTCCATTATATGAGTGAGCACCGGAGTCCTCTCAGTGCATTTTACTGCAGGTTTGTGGGAGCACAGCATCAGAATGAAAGTGAGTATAAAGATAAAACTTACATATTCGGATTCAGCATCACTTACACTATACAACGCTTACTCTAGTTCAGGGTGTGTTTTGGAGATGACAGGTTCCCTTTAAGCAGTAACTGATGCCAGTTATTCACACAAGATATAGTAAATCCGCCGAGCAACGGGAAGCTCCCACAAATATGAGGCAAAAACCTTGGGTGGCAAAAAACCTCAGGTGGTGGAAACTATGCAGTGAATAGGAGGCTACACTAAAAGGGAAGCATCAATGGGAGAATACCTTGGTTCATACGGAGTCCTGTAAAATAACCCACGATTTTGCATGGAATCTGACAGACCAAACCTCTCTATATCTGCGGCTGAGATCGGAAGCATACATAGGAACAGTAGAGGCTTCAGGGATATCTAGAAAATTCCTATTATGGATGTTTATAAATCAGCATGAGATCTTACTTGCATACATCAAAGGTAGGTTCACACTAAGTTTTTTGGAGGAGGTTTTGAGACTGATTTTTTTTCAGCTTTTTCAACCAAAGCCAGAGTTGAATTTGAAAGAACTATAAAGGAAGGACTTCTGGATCCACTTCTGGGTTTGGCTAAAAAGCCTACAGGAAAATCTGCCTCAAAACCGCCTCCAAAAAGCTCCATGTGAATATACATAGATTGCAACCGCACACTGCCACCAGATAAAGCACAAAATGCCCTCACAGTTCTGGTGTGCTTTTCACATATGAGTAGACACAGTAGACCTGCAGATTATTCTTTTCCTCAGGGGGTATTAGTCCTCAGACTTGCTGCTCCGGCTATAGAGTAAATTGGCAGTCATGTAGCGCTACAGGGGGAATTAGTTGATTAGAGAAATGTGTTATTCATTATTCATTACACACTTCTGGGTTTCTCTTCTGGCTCAGGAAAAGATTTTAATTTTATAATAGGGTGTTAAATTGTGTTCAGGTTTCTAGACATAATCATTCAAAAAATCTGAGGTCATCCTTAATGAACTGGTGATCAATAGTCATCTGTACGGTAAAGCGTCTCTGCACTGACTCTGGGATAATGTGGATCCTCATAGCTTAGTTGTGCACGGGAAGTTTCCTAATGAGCTGACCGCCATTGTGTGTGATTTCATTCTGAAAATCCCATAGTATTAACAGGATGTTTATCAGTGGCGTAACTACAACTAACTGGGCCCCACAGCAAATTTTTGAATGGGGCCCCCCCAGAAACTTCCTCACAACCCCGAACTCACATGCAACCCTCACTCTTGTGGCTAGTCAAGATTGAGCTCTCCCAGACAAGGCCTGACAGCCGCTCCATCCGCTTTCTATAGTGTCACTCTATATAATGTCATTATATAATACTGTTGAGGGGGCCCTGACAATAAAATCTTTTAGTCTCCCTCCTGAGTGGGCCCCTTGTGGGTCTGGGCCCCAAAGCAGCTGCTTCCCCTGCTTCCCCTATTGCTACGCCCCTGATGTTTATATTGATCTCCCTGCTTGAGAAATTCAGACCAATTACAGTTTAATGGCATAACTAGTATTAATATTACATGTAAGAATGTATTGATTCAGCTGTGGTATTAGTAGACTCATGCTGGCATATAATTTCCTACATTTAAATTTCCTACATTTTTTACTAAAATGTGGCACTGTGCATGGCATTTTTCAGTGAAATTATTTCTAATAATACACTGCATCGCAATGCCCACGTAATAGTACCAAATACCACCATACAACTGTATACAATTAATGCTGCATGGTGTTCACATGACAGGCTGGTTTCTTATCTTTTGCTTTGGATACCCTACAGCAGGGATGGGGAACCTTTTAGACACCAAGTGCCCAAACTGCAACCCAAAACCCACTTATTTATCGCAAAGTGCCAACAGGGCAATTTAACCTGAATACCAATATGGTATGTCTTCCATGTACTTTATCATTTAGCTATAATAACCTGCCTTCATTCAGTGCGCTGCCTGTGCTGTTCATAGTGTGCCCTGTGCTGATGAATGTCAGGAAAAGTCTAAGGCATATTGGTACACCATGGACTTTTTCCAGGGTGCGAGTGCCCACAGAGAGGACTCTGAGTGCCGCCTCTGCCACCCATGCCATAGGTTTGCCACCACTAGCCTAGGAGGTACACACCGCAAGTCTTTGAGTTTTGTGTGATGCCCTCCAGCCATTCTCGTGGACTTATTCCTCCTCCTTCTCAGGCCTTGCTATGTGATTATTTTTAACATTCTATAGGTATATTCACACGTCCCTTTTTTCATGGGCCATAAATAAAGGGCATACAAAAATTGGGCATGTCCTAGTTAGTCTGTTTTCATGGCCTGACAGTCACCATACAATTCAAGAGGGCCATTTTTAATGGAAAGGTATCCCTGAAAAATGGACCTTTTTGCCATGTTTAATGTCGATTATCACAATTATGTGAATGAGACCTTAAAGGGGTTTTCATACCTCAGACCTTGGTGGCATATCGCTAGGATAATCTCTTTAATGGGACCTCCAAAGTGAACGAGAACACAATGTGCAAGCTCGGCCATCCTCCATTCATTTCTATCGGAGTTCCAAATATAGCCGAGCGCTTGCTCAGTGATTGACATCTGTGTGAAGTCTCTGTTCATCATGAACAGCCCACAGATCCATCCAATTCTATATGTGTACTCAGACATCTGTGTTCTTCCATGGACCTTTGGTCTCCAGTAAAAATGTGGGTCCATGCACTACATTGTCCATGGACAGAATGCTCCCATTCTACTGACTGTGGTCTGTTTTTAATTGATCCGTTGATGCAATCTTGTTCTATCATGTGGGTCTTGTTGCCTTCAGTTATATATGCTGTGTTGCAGGTTGACTTTTTAGGGAAAAGATTTTGCCTTTTTGAAATTAATCTCCATACCTCCTCCCCTCTCCCCATAATGATGTGACCTCCAGGCACCACTCCAGACATCAAGTAACACAGCACCAGTAGGCCCATCACAAAATGATGGGATACTTGACTAAAAATGTTTTTGACTGTGGCTTACTTAGCTAAGACCGGGTAAGAGACACTGGTATACAGTAGCTGGGAAAGATATGTGGGCTGTTTCCATTCATTTTGTGACTGCTGGGCTTACATGCAAGCAATCTATAAAATTTTAATGCTAGTTTCTTTTCATGGGCAGTTAATTGTGGCCATGTTACTTGAGAAAGCTCCTTGATTATGCCTTGTATTATAAATAAATCAGCATTTTAATGTGTTTTTCATCTGCCGCTGCAAAGTATGACATAAACTGAATTATTGATTTCTTGCTTTATGGAAAAATCTAAGTAACGCACAAAGTACAAGTGCGGTATTGGCGACTAAGATTATGTACCGACATTCATGTTACTTTGACCATAAAATGAAAGACTTGGCAGAACACCTAAAAATGTTGAGATTACTTCATTACATATAGAAGTGTCTGTGTTAGAGGCTGTAGGCACCCTTGGGTCCTTATCTTTTGTATAAATTCATATATTTTGGCCCCTTTGTACCCTATGGCTTCTCCAGTACATAGCAGAATGCTGTTCACAGTAAAATCTAGTCCCTCTCTGTCCTCTCCTGAATGATCTTCTAAGCTGAGTTCTGGATAAATCAAAGTGTGGTTGGTTTAACTGTGTTGGTCATTCCCCTTTAACTTCTTAGCCACAAATCATTTTGTACACAGCTTTTATTTTCTCTGGGCTTTTATTTTCTCTTTTAAGAAGCTGCAAAAAGAAAGTCCATATCCTGTGAAAGCAGAGTTACTCTGACAGCAGACAGAAGGTCTCTGTGATGTGTGTTCACAGTCTTGCTGATGTCCTTAAATGGAAACGTTAAATTGTTCTTTAAAAAGAAAAAAACTAAAATCTATTAAGTAGACTGATTTCAAAGCTGCCCTAACTCTGAGCGAGCACTGTTTATCCCAGCCACTTCTGTGATGATTGCATTGCTGCATTGAATTTCAAGACCTAGTATTATGTCTACAGCATCCACTACTTACAAGTAACACAGCAGCCACAATGTGTTTGAATAAAATGTTTTTCTTGTATGGTTACAGCATATTACTAGTAATGTTCCCTTAGATGGAAATGGAATACATTTAAGTCTTACAGATGTTTTATTTCCGACTGATTGAGAAAAAAACATTGCTTGTATTTGTATTTTTAGGACATATTTGTGAGTGTAGATTTGGGTATTTAAGCTAGCCGCCTGAAGAGTGTTACTTTGAAGTGTTATATAATGTAAAACTGTATTGTTAGTTGTTTGTTTGCCTGTTTAGTTCACAGAATGATGCCTTTGCCATAAAAACGAGTGTTCTTGAAGAGGTTGTTCCATCTCAGCCTTTCATGTCTCAGATGGGAATAACACTGAATGTTAGCTATCCAAATAGCCTACCACAGCAAGCTACACTGTTTCCGTAACTCAGGAGTTAAAAATGTAATGTTAAGTTACCCCCCCAAAGATCTTGTATGGGGGGGCACAAGGTGTAAAATGAAAAAAGTCACCACTAGCCAGAATTGAGGCTTTTAGCCCCACCCCATCTGTGATAAACTATATATCCCCTATAACAAAATGACCTTAAAGGCGTTTTCCGGGAGTGAACT
This sequence comes from Rhinella marina, assembly GCA_900303285.1. Classification (NCBI taxonomy): domain Eukaryota; kingdom Metazoa; phylum Chordata; class Amphibia; order Anura; family Bufonidae; genus Rhinella; species Rhinella marina. Next base: position 822,864 of record ONZH01004598.1, on the reverse strand, counting down.
TCTGATGACCTATCTTCAGCATAGGTCATTAATATCTGATCAGTGGGGGTCCGACACCCGGGACCCCCGCTGATCAGCTGTTTCAGAAGGCATCGGCGCTGACGGGAGCGCCGAGGTCTTTTCTCAGCTTTCCCTAGGCCAGTGACGGCAGTTTCATCGGTCATGTGGCCTAGGAGCGTGATACCAAGCACAGCCGCTGTACAATGTACGGTGCAGTGCTTGGTGAGCTGAAAGAAGGCCTTGGTGCTAAAGGGAGTGCTGGTACCTTCTCAAACAGCTGATCGGCGGGGGTCCCGGGTGTCGGACCCCCACCGATCAGATACTGAAGGTAGGATAGGTCATCTGTAGTTAACTCCCGGAAAACCCCTTTAAAGGGGTTGTCCGAGTTATGAAAAAAGTATATAGCACTGTAAATCTGATGGGCAGCAAAAACTAAGTTAAGCAAGTTTTAGGCAAAAAAATTTGCAGACGGAGTGAATAACAGTGCTGCCTGCTAGGATACTCAGCAGCATGTTGTATGTGTAGGACTACAAGTCCCAGCTGTACAGTGACAATGCTGATACACACAAGATCTTCTCCCTACCTGTTCTTGTGCAGTGCTCTGCAGTACTCCTCTAGTCTGTCAGCTCCTGTGCCCAGCATTTGTCTCCTCACTGCCTGCAGCTACACAGTAAAGCCTTCATCCCTGAGTCTGTGCTACTGAAGGGATTAAAGTTTTCCCTGAAGTATCCAGGGACAGGGTAGACGGCAGTGCAGGGGGCGTGGCCAGCACAGTGAAGTCTGGTGTACAGACACATATCTGTTCCCTCAGGCTTGTGCACGAAACATCATCAGAGCAGGGAGAGAAGCTGACATCACAGGTCATGTGACCCTCAGTGAAATCGAAGAAAGCAGCAACTACGGATAAAGTAAGTGCATGGTAAAGCTGTTACATTAGATTAGTTATAGACATACAAAGAACAAACAAATAACTCAGACAACCCATTTAATAGAAAGGAGACACAATTAAAAATGTATTTTAGTTAGACTTTGTGATATTAAAAAAAAAATCAAGAAAAAGACAGACACTTGCTTTCCTTTCTTTACATTTTCTAAGGTATAAAAGGTACAAACAAAAAATACTGTAGTTAAAATGGCATAAAAATAAAGCCCCATGTGTCACCGAAAAAGACACAACAAATATTTAAATGACCAAATGAAAACAATTACGGCTTTCGAAGATGCATGTGCCAAAAAAATAAAATAAAATATGTAGGGTAAATGACTCGGTCTTCAACTGACTAAGGACTGTTATATGATGTTAATCGTTGAGACAACGCTATACAAAGCTCGTATTTCATTTCCCGGCTTCATGGACACACACATATACACATGCAGGACTATTAAGTAATTTCCTAGTAAACTTGACTGTTTAAACTTTTAGGTTTCTTTCACACAAGCGACTTTTCCGTCCAGGTGCGATGCGTTTTTCACGCATCATTTCTGCATTCAGGAAAAATCTCTGCATGTTCTATATTCTGAGTTGTTTCATGCCGCGCAGCAGCTCTGGTTCCATAGAAGTGAATGGGGCTTGCGTGAAAATATCCGGATGCAATGCATTTTTCACTGATGGTTACTAGGAAATGTAGATTGTTACTCTTTATTTTTTTTTAACACACGTGAAAAACACATCCAAAGCTGCACCCACGCGGAAAAAAGTAAACACTGAACGCAATTGCAGACAAAACTGACTGAACTTGCGTGCAAAGCCATCAGTTTTTTCCTGAGCAAATCCTGATACTATCCGTATTGTTCGTGTGAAAGAAAACTTTTATACTTTTATTTACTGCAACAAAATCTCATTAAAAACATATGATAAGACTTGAAGGGGTTATCCAAGGTGTAAAACATCCCCTCAATGCCTGGGCCCCTCATATAGTTGGTACTTACCCTGCTCCCCGGCACCCGTGTAGCTCCTGCTCATGGCCGCCTCTGCATCTCCCCGTCTCGCGGATTAAAACCTCCAGCAACAGTGGGGGGACTGGCAATAGCAGGCTGCGACGGGGACAAGCCTCCCTAGCATAGCAGGAGATGCGTTGGGGGAATGTTTAACGCCTTGGATAACCCCTTTAACCTGCTACATAGAGTCATCATACAAGGAGGGCCATGTACTAAATCCCAAAATGGGTACAGCTCAGTGCAACCACAGTGTTGCAGCTATGTGAGTATGAGCAGGATGATGTATGTGTGGGCATTACTCAACAAACCAGGCAGCTGATAGCTCTACAGTGAGCTGAGAACTTTCCTGGACCGTCTTCCACTATTACTCAAGTACCTCTATTATATTACCGCTCCAATGATTGTGGTTGTCTGGAGCTGCATTTGAAGTACAGAAGGACAATATCATAATTCTAAATTGCATTAAAGCTGAGGAATAAGAGGATATGACTATACGGCTGGCATCATAATCTCTTGACCTATTGATTTTGTCTGCTTCTATGAGTCTCCTTGAGGGTTGTTGAGTTTCAGAGGGCTTTTAAATGGTTAAAAAGATGATCCTGGCATCCATTAGGCATCTCTTCCATTTATAGCATAGAAGAGCACTCAGTGGCTCTGCCGATACAGCGCTTTTTCTTTTACCAGGGGAATGATTAATTCCCATGTTGTATATCCATTTCCATGTTTTTCTACATGTCTATAAATCATTCCGGGAGAAGGCCAGATCTGCTCTGTGCACATTCACTGAAAATACAATTTTACACTAGGTGCCCGTGTAGTGAGCAGTGACGTTTAGAGTAATTCAGTCAGTATCCGGGACAGTGCTGCTTGACTAGGAGACTAATGGCAAAGTCATTGATCGCTCATCCCAACCACAGGTAACCTTGAATGAACATTGCAAGGTCATAAAGCAATGGAAGCTCCCATTTTTAGATAAGTGATAGATAAGATGTGAGTTGCTGTGGTTCTTGGATTTGTGATACTTACGGTTAATGTTCTGGATGCTTTTGACTTTTGGGAATGGCACAAAGATGAATATTGATTTTTGTCATTGTGCATAAGAAGGCCGTGTCAATTATATGGAATACATAACACATACCATATTTGTAACTATTTCAGGCAAGATTCTAGATGGCAATAAAGGGGTTTTCTGGGTGTTTAATACTGATGACCTATCCTCAGGACAGGTCATAAATATCAGATCTCTGGGTGTTTGACATCTGTCACCCCTACGGTTTGAGGAGGCTGTAAGGAGCACCGTGTCTTCCTTGCAGCTTGGATAGTGGCTGTTCATGGTATTACAGCTCAGACCCATTTACTTGAGCTGTGCCTAAGCCATGGAGCCAATGAATGTGACTTCACTGGTTTATGAAGAGGCTGCGGCGCTCACTGGAGCGTGGTGGCCTCTTCAAAGAGCTGTTTGGCGGGGGTCTGTGAGCCTGACCCTCCCCAATCTGTCCATCAGTAGCAAAATCTCGGGCAACATCTAACAAGTATATTTTTTCTGTTGATGCCTATGTTTTGGCTACTGTAAAATCAAACTGGCTCTTGGATTTTTCTTAATGATTGCTATGGTCTGTAGTAACTTTTTCACAATCCTATATGAAAGTGGACATCTACATCTAAAGACAAGATGGTTGAATGTGGTCTGTTACATAATTTTGGAACAGTAGGATACATTTTTAAAGTGGTATCTTGGTTCAATGACTGGTAAAATTCTGTGTAGGGCATGTTCACACGTGATGGATTTCACATGGATTTCCACTTAAGAATGTGAGTGGGGCTTCTCCAACCCTCTTCATTGAGAGATTTTCATGTGGATTCTGAGTGTGCAGTGGAGAAAGAAATCTGCTGTGGAAATAAGTGGCATGTCACATATTTCAGATGGAAATGGCAAGAATTAGTCCCATTGAATGGCAGTGGGGATGACTCTTATGCGAATCAGCTGCATACACACAGCACATCTGCAGAAAATCTGCCGCAGAAATACACCGCAACCCCCATCTATTAGGCAGGAGTCTCCAAGAGAGCATTGATTAAAGCTAATAAACAGCCCATGGATTTTGTGTAATGATTATTGTCCTCTGCAGCATTAGGGGAAGCAGGATGGCAAAAATAATTGCACTAGGATCTATTAGTTATTCGATTCATATGCATATAGCTTACGTACATACTGTATGACATGAGAAAAACATTATCTACATTTATCTAGAACATGTAGAAGGAGGAAGTGATAATATGCTGGATATGTTATATGTGACTTTTGCTTTGCATATTGCTGCATCTGTGTGATAGCCGTACTTACCTCTTCAATAAGGTTGGCTGTAATGGTTGGCTTCCTGTATTAAGTGCCTATGATTAACATCAAATTATCATCTACAAAGCTTTTCCTAATATATTTTACTGTGCATTTAGCGGTCAGAGCTGTTTTCCTAATACAGATCCAAAGTGGACATTAACCTTAATCAATGTTCTCCAACCAGGGGCTTGTGCTTCACATGTGGTTCTCATGCTCATTGGATGTGACCCTTAGGCTGATTACTGCAGTTATGAAAGATGTATATCCGGCATATCAGTCGGATTATTACAAAAATTACACTTACAAAATTTAAATAAATGTAAATAAAAGTTCTTAATTAGAACTTGATGGCAGCAATGCATCTCATAAAAGTTGGGACAGGGGCAACAAAAAGCTGGAAAAGTAAGTGGTACTAAGAAAAATTGGAGGAGCAATTTGCTACTAAGTCACATGATTGAGTATATAAAAAGAGCATGTTATAGAGGCAGAGTCAGAAGCAAAATGGGCAGAGGTTCAACACTGTGAAAAACTGCATCCAAAAATTGTATAGCAATTTCTGAAAAATGCTCATCAACATGAAATTGAGTTTGAATATTCCAACGTCTATGGTACATAATATCATCAAAATTCTGAAAATCTGTAGAAATCCATGTGTGCAGGGAACAAGGCCAATGGTCAATATTGAATGCTTGTGATCTATGGGACCTTACGCAGCACTGCATTAAGATTCTGTACTGGAAATCATTGCATGGGCTCAGGACACTTCCAGAAATCATTATCAGTGAACATTTCAGTGAATCCATAACTGCAAGTTTAAAGCTGTATCATGCAAAGAAGAAGCCATATGTCAATACGATCCAGAAACGCCTCCGTCTTCTCTGGGCCTAAGGTCATTTTAAAATGGACTGAGGCAAAATGGAAAAACTAGTCTGTGGTCAGTTGAAATTCTTTTTGAAACCATGGACTCAAAAGGAGATGGACTATCCAGCTTGTTATCAATGCACAATTCATGTGTGTTCATTAGTGCCTATGGTGCGGGTATGTACTCCCATCCAGACAACATCTCTTTCAGGTAAGGCCTTACATATTTCAGAAAGACAAAGCTAAACCACATACTGCTTCCATCACAGCAGCATGGCTTCACAGAAGAATAGTCCGGGTGCTGAACTGGCCAGCCTGCAGTCCAGACCTTTCTCCAATAGAAAATATTTGTTGCATCATGAAGTGAAAAATCTGGCAAAGATGGCCCAGGACTGTTAATCAGATAGAATCCTACATCAGACAAGAATGGGACACCATTCTTCTCCCAAAACTCCAGCAGTTTGTCTCCTCAGTTCCCAGACTGTTGTTAAAACAGTGGATGCTACACAATGGTAGACATGGCCCTGTCCCAACTTTTATGAGATGCGTTCTAAAGTTCCAAATGAGTTTTTTTAATGAAATGGTAAAATGCCTTGTGTTCAACATCTGATATGTGCTCTATGATCTATGAGATTTATAAATCATTGCATTCTGTTTCTATTTATTTAAATTCTACACAGTAACCCAACTTGTAAAAGCAATGGTGTTTCGGCTCTGATTACACTTGGGTTTTTCATACTACTGCTATTAATATTACTTGAAGCAAACATAGTTTAATCCAGTGTTTCTACTGTCCTAAATAATGAGAATCAATCTTGTCTAGAATATCTTGTCTAGTCTGAATATGTAATGTTCCTAGGTAAAAATGACTATGTGCTCTGTAAACCACCTCTGCCTTCAGCGCTTCACCTTATTAGTGTCATGTCCTTGGCTCGTCTATCTATTTTCATCTACTCAGTTTTCTTGGGGAATTTGATTCTGTTATTGAGCTGCTTCTCAAGATACCATCACATTTTACCACCTTTCAAGGGCTGATCCAGTAAACCATTTAAAGCTTTATTGATCGGGTGCTCTGTATACCTCTTGTTACTATCCTTTATAACCTACCAAGGTATTACATGTTCTGCAGTTCATTATACATAGTACTAAGGCACAGTGGTAAATTGTGGTAAAATAATGGTGACCGTTACTGGACTCGTGATCATATTAGGACGCCCTCTCTGATCAATATATCCTACTTCTTCCCTGAAATAGAAAAAGGGACAGGTCAGATGTTTGAATACCTCAAATTTCTGTTTTTTCAATTCCTTTTAGAAAGAAATTATTAAAACTATAAAATAATTCATATGGCCATAGCTCAAAATGTCAAGCTGTACATGACCAAAGAGTATGGCCCAAGAGTTAACGTATCATGTAATCAGCAGACATTTATTTAGTATTTATTTATTATACTCACTTATATAGTGCTGACATATTCCTCAGCACTTTAAAAAAACATTAGCATCAACCTGTCCCCAATGGGGCTCACAATCTAAGGTCCCTATCAGTATGTCTTTGGATTGTGGGAAAAACCAGAATACCCAGAGGAAACCCACGCAAACACGAGGAGAACATACAATCTCCATGCAGATATTGTCCTTCGTTCGATTACTATCCTTGTCATCTGGCTGCCATTTGGTCCATAATAAAATTCTCCACCAAACAGGTAGTAATCTGTAAACTTTATAAAACACGTACAGTATATGTGATGAGGCCTTCTCGAATCCCAAAACAAACAGTTTAAGGGCATAGAATTCACTAAAGAGTCATTGAACCCACATTTACCATTAACTCCATCTGGTCTACTATAGGATAACACAATGTATCTTTGTGTTTAGGATTTGTTACTCATCTACATCTCTTCAAAGAATAGACAGGAAGGACTCTGAAGCTTTCCTGCAGTGTTTCTGACCCAATGCGCGCGTTTAGCTGATTAATCGAGTAAACAAGCTTAATTAGCCATAAATCTAAGCACACACTGCCTTATAAAATTAGACATGGAATAGCGTTGGCATGAGTGCTGGGGATGGTATGAGGACAGAAGTTGTTTTAGGCAGTTTTGTCATTGGCAAAGTGTCCTGCAGTTAAACATGGCAGTTAGACAGGGCAGACAATTCTCAAACACACTTGCTAATATCTCAATGACTATGTTCATTGTATTTATGTCCATTTTTATTATGTGCTGTTTCCCTTCACACTTACTGGCCTGTTACCTCTCCACTGCATCCACAAAAAGCACTGTTACAAATTACTGAACTATTTGCTGTTTCTTCTCTATACTTTTGCTTTTAACCAGGGGGCATCTTTCCTAACTCTGGTCTAATTTATGCTGATTTTAACCTCTTCCCCATCTTCCCTCTTTAGCTGTTCGATCTGGAATTCGCGGTCAGTGTGCAACAAACTCCCTTATATTCATAACTTTTTTCTTTCAAGATCGCTTAACCTACTGGCCCTCACAGAAACTTGGATGCAACAATCTGACACATCTTCCCTTGCTTCTCTATCTTATGGTAGCTTCCATTTTTCTAATAGCTCCAAGCTGGTTAATAGGTATGGCGGTGGAGTCAGCATACTTCTTTCCACATAATGTACCTTATAGGTCATTCCCCCAGTATCATCATTCCCATTGCCTTCTTTTGGGGTCCACACCCTCAGACTGTTCCACCTACTCTCCCTGAGTTTGGCGGTTGGCCACCCACTCCCTGACTCACCCATGTAGTTCCTGGATCACTTTGCTGCCTGGCTTCCACATTTCCTGTCTTGTGAATTGTCAACTCTCATTTTGGGTGACTTTAACATCCCCATAGTCAGTCCAATCTCCCAGCTTCAGTCTTTAACCTCCACTCTTGGCCTTTCACAACTTTCTAATTCCCAAATGCATAAATAATACACTTGGTCTTCTTCCGTCTCTCCTCTCTTTCTGACTTCATTAAATCTCATCTCCCGCGCTCTGATCACAACTTTCTTTCCTTCACTGTCGCAAATCCTCTTTCATCCCAGCACACTCCTACTTATCATTTATTTAGAAATCTACATGCCGTTGACCCTAAGAAACTTTTAGATGCATTCTACAATCACTTTCTCCAATCTCTTCCCTTTCCTGTCCAGATCTGGCTGCAAAATACTAAAGTGATACTTTCAGAAGCATCATGGATGAAGTAAGGTCCCCTGCACTTGCTATCAACACATAAGAAAGCATCCCTGGCACACACCTCAAACTCCCTTTTCTTTAATGATGCTGCAGGAGTTCAGAGGAGAATTTTTTTGTGGAGAAAATTTCATGCACCGGAAGATTTCTTCCATTATAACTTTAGCTAAGAACCTATAACGCTGCCCTTCACTTTGCCAAACAGACTTATTTCACCTCTCTTCACTGTCCAATAATTCAAAAAACTCTTTGACTCTTTTCAACCCCTTCTCAGTCCTAAAGTGCAGGTGCCTATTACAGACCTCTGTGCTGTAGATCTGGCCACTTACGTCAAAGAGAAAGTAATTATCTCACAGTGTTCAAGGCATCATCTGCCCTTCTGTCCTGCACCACCTCTGGTTCACTTTCTACATTTGACCAAGTCACAGAAGAAGGTCCCCAGGCTCCTCACTTCTTCTTGCCCTATTACTTGATCTACTGAGCCTATTCCCTCACACCTTCTCCAGTCTCTGTCCCAGGCTGTCACTACTCACCTAACTAAAATTTTCAACCTCTCTCCCTCGTTTGGTATCTTTTCATCCTCTTTCAAACATTTAATAGCCAAAATTCCTGAAAGAAATCTATTGACCCATTCTACACAAATAAGTACAGACCTGTCTTGATTCCCCTAAAACTCTAGAATGCCTGGTCTACTCTCATCTGTTAACTTTCTCTTTGACCCCTTGCAATCTGGTTACGAACTCTACAGAACAAGTTCTTATCAAAGTGACAAATAATCCCCTGAAAGCTAAATGCAACAGTGACCACTCTCTACTCACTCTTCTGTATCTCTCCGCAGCATTTGATACTGTAAACCACCAACTCCGAATGTTGACAATATCCAAGTCGCTTCATCCAGTGTCATAACCCCTGTACTGTCTAAAACGCCAGTGATTGTCTGTCTACAGTCTCCAACATCATGTCCTTGCTCTATCTGAAGCAGAATCTTTCAAAAATTGAACGACTTGTCTTTACCCCATCTACTACCCTGCCTAAACCTGATATTTCACTCTCAGTTTATGGCACTACCATAACTCCTAGGCAGAATGCCAGCTATTTCAATGTCAATATCTGTCCGCCAGCTATCTCAGTGTCAATATATGTCCAACCACTAGTCCAATGATTCCACCTTGTTCTAGTCATTGCACTGCTTGCTCATACAGTATAGGATTCAATTTAAACTTCTCACTCTCACCTACAAAGCTCTCCACAGTGTTGCAGCCCCTTGTATTTCCACACTAATCTATGTCTACCACTGTATTCGTGCTATAAAAACTCTGCAAATTATTTAAAACTAAAATCCACCATTATCTGATCCTCTGGATCAACTTGTAGGAAAACAGGTCGAACTGGATGGACAGATGTCTTTTTTCGGCCTTATAAACTATGTTACTATGTTACTATGTTACTTTCACTCCTGTCTTCGAGACTACTCTCAAGCTGCACTATTTATCTGGACTGCCCTACCTTAAACAATTAGATTAACTCCCAACATCAAAATTTTTAGCTGCTCCCTAATAAGACATATATTTAGGGTAGCCTATCACATATCACATTTCATTTCACCCCTCCCTCTTCAACCAAAATCTTCAGCAACTGATCATCATCTAACAATATCCACCACACCCCATGCACTCAAAAGCACTACAGATATCAGCTGGTGACTGACTCATGCAGCTTTTAAGATATTCCCTGTTTTGTTAAGGCCTCTTTCACATTAGCGGCAGCACGGATCCTGCAGGTGAAGGGTGCTGCCGGATCCGTGCTGCTGCAGGGACATATGTGGGGCCGGAGCCGTGCTCCGGCCCCACACATGTCACACAGTACATGCACACATACACACAGACATATACACATACAAATACACATAAATACTTACATGCTCCCGACAGGTCTCCACAGCACAGTACAGGAGCAGGATGGGTGCACATAGGGCGATTTCCCAGAGCGCCCTCTGCTGGGCGCCGGGTGGAATCGTCCAATGTGTGCGCCGACCTGCTCCTCCTGCACTATGGTGACCTGCCAGGAGCATGTAAGTATGTATGTGTATTTGTATGTTTATATGTCTGTGTATGTTTATGTGTATGTCTGTATTGTCAGTATGTGTGTATGTGACGGATCCGTCATGAACTCCATTGAAAGTCAGTGGAGGACGGATCCGTTCACCATTGTATCACACCAAACGGATCCGTCCCCATTGACTTTCATTGAGGGTCATTCCGGATCCGTCTTGGTGCGGATGCCTGGACCGGAGAGCAAACCGCAGCATGCTGCGGTTTGCTCTCCAGTCTGAAGACGGAACGGAATGCTTCTAGGAGCATTCCGTTGTCTTCAGTTCAGTTTTGCCCCCATTGACAATGAATGGGGACAACACTGAAGCGCTTTATTCTGGTATTGAGCCCCTATGACGGAACTCAATACCGGAATTATAAAACGCTAGTGTGAAAGTAGCCTAAGATGGTTGGACCATTGTTCAAAACAAGCACTTTTTTATCTTTTGTATCACCCCTCATCTCCTCATAGATTGCAAGCTCTTGCAAGCAGGTCCCTCATTCCTCTGAATTGTTGACATGTTTGTTGCTAAGTAATGTACTGTACTGTTATAACCGATTGTGAATTGTGTTAAAGAAACATTAGTCACTTTTTAGCACTGTTTTGAATGAGAAAAATGAAGGCAATGGTTGTAAAAATCTGTTAAATTGGATGTGTTGTTAGTCTAATGACGGGCACAGATAAAAATGCCAAAACAAGTGTATGTAGAAGCTGCCAGGGCAACAGATGGCATTGAAAAATATTTTACAGAGTTTGGCAGTTTCTCCAGTACTCCATTTATGAGCACATGATAAATAATTTATAGGAAAGTGCCTCATAACATATGTCATAAAGAATGTTGTTTGTGTCATGTTGACCTGTAATTCTGATGATAATACAATTCATATGGTGACGCCTAAATTCTACAGCTAACACATATACTGGCTAAAGGACCTATCACAATGACAGGCTACAGTGGTCCATTAGGATGTATAAAAATGATGCAATCCCCATATATCATATGCATGGGCAAAGGATATGATCTTTTTTTCTGATAAGGCTACTTTCACACTTTCACTTTGACTTTCATTGGGGGTCATTCCGGATCTGTCTTGGTGCAGATGCCTGGACCGGAGAGCAAACCGCAGCATGCTGCGGTTTGTTCTCCGGTCTGAAGACGGAACGGAATGCTTTCAGGAGCATTCCGTTGTCTTCAGTTCAGTTTTGTCCCCATTGAAAATGAATGGGGACAAAACGGAAGCGTTTTATTCCAGTATTGAGCCCTTATGACGGAACTCAATACCGGAATTTAAAAACGCTAGTGTGAAAGTAGCCTAAGACAGTACTGTTTATTAAAATGCATTATGAAAAAGCTCTGATAAATATGGCAATAGTGCCATTACCTATGCTGACCTGCACGCTTCATCTATCGTACACATACTAGGATAAGTCTATGTTCACACCACTTTTTTTCAAGAGCATAGTAACAGGTATGCAGCCAACTTTGTTATTGTCTAGGGGACTCTGTCAAATAAAGGGAAACAGTTGGCATCTACTTATAGATTTTTATGTCTGCCTATTTTTTTAAGGTTATACTGTGCAAATGTGTGCAAATGCAAATTACCTGCCATTGACATCCATTATATGCAAAAAGTCTACCTAATCTTTATAAGAGTGAACTATAGCATAGTGTCGTAAGCTGTTGTCTAATAATAAACTACTAATAAAAATGATGCTTGATGTTTAGGACAAAAATATATATATATATTGCACTTACCAAAACTATGGCAAAACCTGTGGCGTTACCACCTTTCACGCAGCTAAACCCATTTCTGTTCTGTCACATTGGTGTCATTGTTGCCTCAGACTGACACGTTAGCTGTTTTAATTTGCTTCCGGCTCTGTTCTCATTACGTATGGGCTCTTTGTTTGCCACATAGGTTATGAAGTGCTCCTGAAGTCTAGCATATTTGTGGCCAGTATACACAGTCAAGCAACAATATTATGACCACCAGCTAATATTCAGGGTAACTGCTGTGTGCAGCATGGACAGCAACTGGATGGGCTAGGAGTGACTCAATAAGGTCCTGGTAGATTCATAAGAACTACAAAGAAAAGGATAAAAAAGTGGCTCACCACCCGATGCTATTGTAATTGGGGTGCTCTATCCAGGCTTACCCAAAGCCTGAAAAAATAATACAAATTGCAAATATTGGTATGGATAGGCACACCCTTATCTGGGTAAGTATGATCTATTTAATGGTTATACTTTGTTGTCTTATATTATGCAAACTTTTTGTATATATGAGTTTCCACTAGGTTATTAGTAATATAAAATGTCAGGAAATTTTATTTTATTTATTATAAAATAAAATACAATAGACAAATGTAACTATGAATCACCAGCGCTGGGATAAAAAACACTTTGAAAAAGTAAAAAAGACCATATATATTGGTCAATATATAAAAATGTGGTAAAAATGTGGTTAGATATACCTAGTGATGGTGTATCTATAAATAATCAATAAATAAATAATGAGTCCAATCGATAATTCATAGGTTCAGATCATCTGGTTATCGTGTGAATCTTTGTAATAATATATAAAGTTACTTATGGGACAAGATATTGCATAAGTTCCTTATATTGGCTATTATTTCTGCCCTTGTCCAAATCACACGATAGGAGATGCTCTGTTGTATTTCAATATATAGAGACCATCAATTTTGTTACAATATGCAGGTTTCAGAAAAGGAACTTTGTTACCCGTAGTGTACGTTACGGGGCGGACACAGACAGCAGAGGGCCCCTGTGCAAGGAGTATGCCTGGGCCCCCCCCTCCCCCCGACATGACACGTGGAGGGACACCAGTGCATTTGCCGACACCAGACATGGCAGCGACTCCCAGACATGTGACGCTCAGCAAGTATCGTGCATAGTCCCTTGTGATTTGATCATTGCTGGGTGTCGGAAATGTTCTTGCTGTTTCTCCATGTCTGATCAGTAGGAGAAACTGAGGGGGTCATTTATTATCCTGAAATATCCCTGTATTAGGCATATTTCAGATGCAGATTGCGGCGCAACAGTTAGTTGTGCTGCAATGTGTGACTTCTCCCCGCTCATGCCAGGTCTATAAAAGTGGTTGTGGCGTGGGCGGGGAGTGGTTGGTAGGCCCATCTCCTTTACCATTTTCTACGCCTGGTTTAGGTGTAGAAAATGGTCTAAATGTAAGAAAGGAAGTTTTATTACATTTAGAACTGGAGCTGGATGCACCAAAGTTATGTAGAGGCTGGTGCCTCTTCATAACTTCAGCGGATCCACCGCCAGTGATGGGGCTTATTAAGAACAGCATCTAAAGCCCCTTAATAAATGACCCCCTGAGCATCAGGGCAACACTTTTAACCCATTTACACAACACAGACCATATGTATTTTGTGATCTGCTAATTACAGATGACGTACATGTGCCATCTGCATTCTTCTGCAGACCCATTAACTGTCTGCATGTTGCGGAGCAGTATAGGACATGTCACATTTTCTATCCTTTGTGGAACAGACATACGGATGCGGAAAGCAAATGACTTCTATGTATCTGCACAAGACAGAAGATGGGACATGCCCTAAACTTTTGTGCAAAATGTGGACTGCAGACCCATTTAGGTCAATGGTTCTGCAAAAATATGTGGATGGCACATGGACCGCATCCATATCTTGCCAATATGCAGACCGCAAAATACATTAGATATTGTGAATGTAGCCTCACAGTGTGTGGGTAAGGGCTCATTCACACGACTGTATTTTGTGGAACAGATGCAAACCTATTCATTTCAATAGGGCTGTAAAAGATGCAGACAGCACACCGTGTACTGTCCGCATCCGTTGTTCCATTCCATGGCCCCACAAAAAAGATAGAGCATGTCCTATTCTTGTCCACAACTGCGGAGAAGTATAGGCATTTCTATAATGGGTCGCGGAATGCACAAGGGCAGCATCCTTGTTTTGCAGATCCGCGATTTGCGGACCACAAAACATGGCAAGGTTGTGTGAATGCACCCTCAGGGACAGTCACAGGAGGGCCAGAGGGGGACAGGGGTCATGGGTGGGGTAAAAAAAAACAACATACCTAGTCAAATTCAGTGCCTGGCAGGGATAGTGGGCACACAGACCTCCTCCAGTTGTCACTCACTTCCTCCTGCTTGCTGGCTTGCTGCACCAAGTCTGAGGTGCTGAACAGCTAGCTGAGGACCAGACGTGGGCGGAGCTATAGGAAGGGGCGGAGCTAGTATTGTTAAACGGGAGGCGGAGCTACCTACCGACAGTGAAGTGGCTCAGCACAGGCCTGGCTGAGCTCATTTAAAACGCTTCATGACGCTGTCCACAGGCTGTAAGGAGGTGGGGCCACGGCAGACTGAAATAAGATGGCGAGACAGGTTGCCAGGGGGCCCTTTCTACGTTCTGGATGGAGTAATGTATGGTGAAGCAAGCGGCCCTGCTTCACCATTATAATCAGCTGTCTTTGCGTCCTATGGACTCAAAGACAGCTGAGCTGGAGGGCCCCCTCACACTCTGGGCCCCTGTGCAGCTGAACCGGCTGCACAAGCAGTATGTCCGCCCCTGCGTTACCCCCTCCTGCTACAGCGTCTGTATATTGGAGTACGGAGTCTCTCAGGTATGTAGTCCCCTCTGATGATATTCGCGCCGCGCTCTACTGGCAGCACGAGGCCGTCGGGCGCACGCTTTTGAAGTGTATCTGGAGAAGCGCAGTAAAGTGGTGTCCCACGCGGTTGCCTGCCGCTTGAGCCGGTCTGCTTTCTTCTCTATTCTGTTATGATTCCAAGAGTTGATGATCTTTGTCGGTTCTGATAAATTGCTCTTGAGGCTGCTTGGGCTCTTATTTTTGTCAAGTGCTTGTTGGAGATTTATACTTGACTGCCACAATATCAATTCTGTTTGATGAGGGTCACGGTCACATATACATAGTAACATAGTAACATAGTTTATAAGGCCGAAAAAAGACATCTGTCCATCCAGTTCGGCCTTTTTTCCTACAAGTTATGGGAGACAAGTCACAGCTGGAGCCAGTCATTGGCTGAAATGACCACGTGTCTCTCATAAATCATGTCTGTAGGTCATGTGAGAGCTGCCTTGGCACAGGGGGAGCCAGAACCAGGTAGAGGGTAACAGGGAAGTATGATTACCTACGTTGGTCCAGCCACGGTGTGGGGTCTCCCTGAAATGTCCCTGGGGTCATGAACCCCTTTAAGCTACTTATTTATTGGCTAAGTATAATCCAAAAAAATAACCAGTTGTTTTGATCTATACCCTTTTCCCACAATTTAATTCCCCTTTACAATAAGCAGCACCCCGTTGTCCAAAGAGACAAAAACAAGTATCTAAAAGTGTTTGAAACAGTTAGGCCCCTTTCACACGGGTGAGATTTCCGCGCGGGTGCAATGCGTGATGCGAACGCATTGCACCCGCACTGAATCCTGACCCATTCATTTTAATGGGGCTTTTCACATGAGCGTTTTTTTTCACGCATCACTTCTGCGTTGCGTGAAAAACGCAGCATGTTCTATATTCTGCGTTTTTCACGCAGCCCAGGCTCCACAGAAATGAATGGGGGTGCGTTAAAAACGCAACGCATTGCATCCGCATGCAATCCGCGCGTTAAAAACGCAACGCATCCGCAACGCATCCTGAACAAATCCGCGACGCTCGTGTGAAAGAGGCCTTAAAGGGGTTGTCCACTCTTTTTTATATTTGTGACCTATCCTCAGGATAGGTCATCAGTATCAGATCGGAGGGATTCCGAATCCCGACACCCCTGCCGATCAGCCGGATCTCATACGAGCACTGACTTCTCATCACTGTTTACCTGTTCGCAGTCACAACTGCAGCAGCAAGCAGTTATAATTACATCTCTGTTGTCCCATTCACTTCAATGGGATAGCTCTTTCCTGTTCAAGTGAATAGGACGGGGCCATCCCGTGAATGGGGATGGAGCACTTATAATTAGACCTGCACACTGCTGCAGTTGGGACGGTGAGCAGGTAAACACTAGAAGATAAGGCAGCTCTCATATGAGCGCTGCAGTCTCTTCAAACAGCTCATCGGCGGGGGTGTCAGCAGTCGGGCCCCCGCCGATCTGATACTGTTGGCCTATCCTGAGGACAGGTCATCAATATAAAAAAAAGCAGCCAACTCCTTTAATAGATTTAGTCATGTCATGTCAGCCATGACATTTGTGTTCCTAGATAATTATAGAGCAAACCAGGTCATAGATGCCTTATGTTGTTGCTACCACAGAGCGAAGTAGCAGCTTTTATATGAGCTGTTTTTACTCAGCATGAACCCACAGCCAGACAGGGTTGTGCAGTATCATTGGAAATAATCGTCCTGTATAGTATTGCAATGGTGCACAGCCAAGTGGGCACACTGCATGTTAAAGGCACACCATATAGACTGTATTTTGTATTACAATACTAAAGAAAGGGTTTGCACATTTTAAGTAATTTATCAAAGTTTTACCCTTAAAATTGTTACCCTTAAAAAACGAAATAAATACCTATTAGGACTTAATATTGATTGACGCTCCTGCACCTGAAATCATCAGAGAAGGCAGAATAAAGGAGCGTATATGTACCTGTTAAAATTATATTAATATTTTGTCTTTTTTTTTTTTTTTTTGCAAAAAGTGACAAGATTTGATTTGGTTGGACTTCCTGTTGTCACAACAAATCAGAAGACTCACAATGTATCTGCAATGAAAGAAATGCGGTTACAAAACTTTGGTATTTGTTCTAATTTATGATTTACATTTTGTGTAGACCTTAATCAAACCCACGTAACAGATGCATTCGGATTTATTAAATGAAACAGAACCTGTGCCGGATCTTAAAACCTGAATAAAAATCGCTGATGTGAAAGTAGCCTTAGACACTGTTTGAACTTATATCACCATTTGGTGGCTTGCTGTGCACCAAGTTCTTCTGGCAACATTGTGGCGTACACTGGCTTAAATGTACTAATCCTGTAGATGGTGTAAGCTTAGACCAGCTGGGTAGACCTGCACCAGATGTATCACAGGGGCTCAGTCTGGAAGATAAATGCGGTGGAGGGATACACACTGACTCTAAGCCATCTATTGGTTGGCTTACTTTGAGACAGATTTTTATGTCAGAATTGGGGCAACTTTTTGGTACAAAATGGGCATCTTAGACCCTGCCCATTTCCCATGAAGCTACACCCATTTTCCATTAAAGGGGTTTTCCGGGAATTAAGAAAATGAAAATACTTAAATATTACTTTATTATAAATATATTCCCAAATACCTTTCATTACTTATATTGGCTCGTTTTGTCTGGGGAGCAATCATCAGGAGA
This sequence comes from Rhinella marina, assembly GCA_900303285.1. Lineage (NCBI taxonomy): Eukaryota > Metazoa > Chordata > Amphibia > Anura > Bufonidae > Rhinella > Rhinella marina. Next base: position 805,088 of record ONZH01004598.1, on the reverse strand, counting down.
AATAAAATGGCCACCGTCCTATTAGTACACACAGAACCTGTCCTAATCACACAGCAGGACGAGATTCTTCAGACACTGAGGTAAAGAGCTGCCTCATCCTCCTCTCTGCTCTGCTTGTCAGGGATTATGATCCTGAATACAGTTTAATATGATATTTAGCCGAATATTTGTGGGAATGGATATCATGAGGAAACATGAAGTACAGAGAGGACGGACAGGACAGGCTGTGGTAATGGAGACTGTATACAAGAGCTGCTGCTCATCAGCTACATCTCCTCATGGGCTCCATTCCTACAGAGATTCAGCTGAAGCTCTTATCATCTGTATTCGGGATCATAATCCCTGACAAGCAGAGCAGAGAGGAGGCAGCTCTTTACCTCAGTGTTGTGAAGTAACTTGTCCTCCTGTGTGATTAGGACAGTATCTGTGTTGATTAATAGGACGGCGGCCATTTTATTTCTCCTAATCATCGCTCCCCAGACAAAACGAGCCATTATAACTAATGAAAGGTACTTGGGAATATATTTATAATAAAGTAATATTAAAGTATTTTCATTTCCTTAATTCCCGGAGAACCCCTTTAAGTTCCTTAGTAAATCTGGGCTATTGTCTCTTCTTTAGCAATGCCCCTTTCCCATTAACCCACACCCCTTTCCAACTATGCCAATCCCCTTGTTGGGCGACTCACAAAATGAGCATGGTCTTTGCACCAGAGTCCTGGCTTAGTTTGATTAGTGTAAATTTACCTTATTGTTATATATTTTCCATTACATTTCTGCCTTTGTTGGTCCTCTTCACCTCATTGTTAAAATTTGGATGTGGCAATATATTGTCAGCAGTGACCAAATGTGCGGCCACCAGCAATTGGCTGTAATCCGACATCTTTGGGCAGGGGCGGATTGGCCATAGACCTTACAGGGAAATTTCCCGGTGGGCCGATGCCCAGGGGGACGCCTGGGCCCATCTAACGGCCGGCCAGTAGAATATTTTGGGGATATATTTTGTGATGGACTGTGGTATTTGGCTCTGTTGGGGTGGTATAATTTGCTACAATATGGTATTGCTGGTCCTGCCTTCCATCAATTTGCACCTAACTATAAAATGGGGCCACTTTTAGTATTTTTTCCAGGGCCACTTTAAAGGGTTTCTGTCACCAGAAATGACCCTATTAAACCAAGTGTCATTTGCAATGAGCAAATGACACTTGATGCCAGTAATGTTACTATTATAGTCCTCAGTAACGCCGTTTTGCTAAAAATTACGATTTTATAATATGCTAATGACCTCCCCTAGGTGCAGTAGGCGTGAACCTGCACCTAGGAGAGGCCGTAATTATGCCTCTTACCACGCCCCCGGTCGCGCTGATTGACAGGGCCGGGCAGCCAGCTCTTTCGGCTCCCGGCCCTGTACGATCCGAAATCCCGCGCCTGCGCAGTAATGAAGCCGGGACCCGGGCGGGCGCCGGCTCTCAACGCGCGCTGATCGCAATGCGCAGGCGCGGGATCAGCGTGCGTTGAGAGCCGGCGCCCGCCCGGGTCCCGGCTTCACTACTGCGCAGGCGCGGGATTTCGGATCGTACAGGGCCGGGAGCCGAAAGAGCTGGCTGCCCGGCCCTGTCAATCAGCGCGACCGGGGGCGTGGTAAGAGGCATAATTACGGCCTCTCCTAGGTGCAGGTTCACGCCTACTGCACCTAGGGGAGGTCATTAGCATATTATAAAATCGTAATTTTTAGCAAAACGGCGTTACTGAGGACTATAATAGTAACATTACTGGCATCAAGTGTCATTTGCTCATTGCAAATGACACTTGGTTTAATAGGGTCATTTCTGGTGACAGAAACCCTTTAAGTTCCCAATCCGCCCCTGTCTTTGGGGCAGATTTACTATGCACCAGAATTTTCTCTCTAATTGAGTGAGAACCCTGATGCACATGTCATATCCACATTTACTAAAAGTTTGAGATACCTTTTGCACCTTGCTAGTCAAGTTAGGCCTTGTTCACACTTCAGTTATTTCCATCAGTTATTGTGAGCCAAAACCAGGTGCGGCTCTAAACACAGAACATGTGCAGATCTTTGCATTACGCCTTATCAATGTGTAGTCTCCACTCCTGGTTTGGGCTCACAAAAACTGATGGAAATAACTGACCAAATAACTGATGTGTGAACTGGGCCTTAGTATGACTTAGTCCTCGTCCACATTTCCGTTTTTCACTGACGCGTGCTGTCCGCATTTTCTGTGAACAGCACACGTACCCATTGATTTAAATGTGTCTGTTCACATTTCAGCTTGTTTTTTACTGACAGTGGGTCAGCAAAAAAATCACAGGGACATGCACTACTTTGATCCGTGATGTGGATCAAGCACGCCCATTGAAGTCTGTGGGTCCGTGAAAATCACTGACACACATCCATGTTGTGTCCGTGTTGTGTTCATTTTTCACTGAAGACTAATAGGAGATTCTTTGGAAATTAATTTTCAACTGAGCAACGTCAGTGAATTACGGATGCCACAAAGATGGTAAAAATGGACACACGGACCAACCACAGATCCTTCACGGACAGCTTCTTGGATGAAATATGTGTGTTTTTTTTCACGGACGTAACACTGACATGGAAATGTGAATGAGGCCTTAGCAGGAAATCAGTGTTGCTTAGGCCTTGTTCACATATCAGTTATTTGATCAGTTATTTTCATCAGTTATTGTGAGCCAAAACCAGGTTTGGGTCAAAAAAACTGAACAGGTGCAAATCTTTTCATTATATCTTATTTCTGTGTAGCCTCCACTCCTGGTTTTGGCTCACAATAACTGATGGAAATAACTGATCAAATAACTGATGTGTGAACAAGGCCTTAGTGGGAAAGGAAATGTCTTGGCTGAAGAAAGGTGTGGCTTAAAGGGGTTGTCTCATCTTGGCTAATGGGGGCATATCGCTAGGATATGCCCCCATTGTCTTATAGGTGCGGGTCCCACCGCTGGGACCCGCACCTATATCGAGAACGGGGCCCCGAAAGCGAACGGGGGCGCACTGCGCATGCGCAGCCGCCTCCATTCATTTTCAATGTGGCCGGCGAAGATAGCCGAGCGCTGGCTCGGCTATTTCCGTCGGCTCCATAGAAATGAATAGGAGCGGTGGCCGCGCAAGCGCGGTGCGCTCCCATTCATTTCTATGGGGAGCCGGCTTGGTGGTGGCCGGACCGGAGTCCTCCAGCCACCACCTTGCGGGGCCCCGTTCTCGATATAGGTGCGGGTCCCAACGGTGGGACCCGCACCTATAAGACAATGGGGGCATATCCTAGCGATATGCCCCCATTAGTCAAGATGAGACAACCCCTTTAAGTAAGCCAACTAATAGGTTAGCCTAGACAGTCTAAAGATGCACCAAATCTATCACCCAGTATCAGCCACTGTGATAAATTTGGCCATTCATTACTCTCTGGTCTAATGCTAAATGTATATTGTCTGAACCCGCTGATTTCCAGTCATCTAATGTGAATGTTGGGGGGGGGGTCTCCAACCTGTCCTGATGGCAGAAGTTGGGGGAAAGAGTAGCTGGATATGTTGTCTGCCAACCGCTCTTTTTTCTCCTTGCCCATGCACAACACATGGATGCTCGGTAGAGACAGTGTTATCTCATGTGAATACAAGTATCTAAAGGCCCCTTTTACACAGACCGATTATTGGAACAAACGTTTTCCCGAATGCACATCTCTGATAATTTCTCTGTTTAGAGGTACACGTACCACTGATGAATGAGCTGGTTCATCAAGTGAAAGTGGTACAGCAATAGGATGATCCAGTATCATGACCATGCTGCCAGCAAATACTCGTCAGCAGGGAGTTGGCTTCAAAAAGTGTCTCTGTGTGGACTACGCACTATGGGGACGGACTGCTCCTTCATCAGGTCCTTCATCTAGACCTGATGAAGGGAGCATTCTGCTATGAGTTCAGTGATTAAGAGGTGTGTCCCTATACTTTTGTCCATATAGTATGTAAAGAAGTCACTATAAAGATATTGTTAGGCGAAAGAGCTCACGCTTCACTTCATAGAATGTTTCCCTAGCACTTGCCGTTTATTGGGTAGAGATTTTTCTATAAAGACCAATATATGTAGATTGATTTAGCTAAACATGGCCATTAATCATATCTATAATGGTTCTTATTTAAAGGGAACCTGTCATCTACGAAACACCCCCTGAACTAGAGTAAGCGTTGTATAGTGTAAGTGATGCTGAATCCGAATATGTAAGTTTTATCTTCATACTCACTCCCATTCCGACGCTGTGCTCCAACAAACCTGCAGTAAAATGCACTCACTGGACTCCGGTGCTCACTCACATTAAGGAGAGGACTCAAAGAAGAGTCCACTGAGTGCATTTTACTGCAGGTTTGTGGGAGCACAGCGTCGGAATGGAAGTGAGTATGAAGATAAAACTTACATATTCGGATTCAGCATCACTTACACTATACAACACTTACTCTAGTTCAGGGGGTGTTTCGGTGATGACAGGTTCCCTTTAAGTGTGAAATCGCACCAGTATTACATGGCCAAGTATGATAAAGCAAAACTGTATACAAATTTCTGGGTTTTAGCCATTTGGTTTTTGGCTTACCAATGTTTTTTCAACTTGTTTTACTTGCGGAAGTCATACAGAGCATTGCAAATCCATAGCAATTTGCAGTAAAATGTGCATTTCTTTGCCACACAGTAATTGGCCACACTGCACAAAGCCAGTGCCATTCATAATGTAAAAATGCACTTAAGGCTAGGCTCACATGAACAGTGCTCTTCTGTTTTCCTATTTCAGTATAGGAATAGAAAAACAACAATAAAAATGGAGGCGTCAGATCCAGCACATGCCGTACAGCAACACTACCCAATGGACCCAATTTCCTATAATGATATCCATTGGGTTTCCATTACGGTTTTCACTGTCAGGCTACATAACACTGAATGCAGCTGTATTTTGCCGTTTTTTTTCTGGAATCTGTAATGGAGGCTCTTGCTGAAACCTCTTTCACACATGTGAACCAAGCCGTATGCCTCATTCACACAGTCAGTGTTCGGTCAGTGATTTCCATCAGTGATTTTGAGCCAAAACCAACCAGGTGCTGCTCTAAACACAGAACAGGTACAGATCTTTCCCTTATACCTTATCCTCCACTCCTGGTTTTTGCTCACAATCACTGATGGAAAACACTGACCAAAACCCTGGCGTGTGAATGAGGCTTTAGTGACCTTATTAAATGGTCATCTGGTGATCCCCAAGAAAAATATAAAATGCACTGTTGTTTAGTATGAAATGTAACAGGTTGTCATGTAACATAATTTAACTTTTGTCACTGAAACCAAAATATCATCTCTTTTGATATCCCCCCTCCCCCTCCCCCCATCTAGACTGTGACAGGGCTTCTGTCTTCTGTGTATATTGGCCCTGCTGTATATGGATTCAGTTGTTTTCTCAGGGCAGATGCCTGATGAAGATATGCTGTATTGTAACAGCAGGCTTGAAATTTCTGCATACGTAAACCAAGTATATTTAGTACAGGGTATATGATTTTTATTTATCCTTTTTATTATTGTTTTAATTTTTATTTTCTTTTACCAAACAGTTAATGTTGGTTCTTTGAACTCTACACTTTTATTTCTATTACCTAGTAAATTGTTAATTTTTTTAATGAATAATTCTAACCCCTAGTGTTTTCAGTATTCCTGAGTAACAGGAGTAATTTTCTTATTTTCAGACCACTCTGAAACGAAGAGGAAGTCGAGAGATGCACAAAGATAAAAAGACCTCCAGTCAGGTATCTGAATTTTGGCTTTTTCAAATGATTTGTGTTAGCCACTGCTTTCATCTCAGTGGAACATGTTAAAGCTTTTGGGGAAAATAGGGCTATGTACCTAGAAACTACCTTCTGAGCAGTTCATTAAAGGTATATTTCATTTACTTCAAGTTCACCCCTATCCACAGGATAGAGGATAGCTATTAGATCAGGGGGGGTTTGATTGCTGGAACCCCAACCATTCAGAAGAATGGCTGCCCAGTACTTAAAGGGGACTCCCAAAATTAATGGAGCGGCAAGTTGAGCATGCGCACTGCTGCTTCATTCATCACAGAGTATGGTGCCTCTGTTCTGGTGATTGGTGGGGTCCCAGCAGTCAAACCACCACTAATCTAATAGTTATCCCCTACCCTGTGAATACTTGATAGCTTTACATAAGTAGAATAGCGCTCTATATTAAAGGCAGTACACTTCTTGGTAAATGTAGCGCATCTTATGCCAGTCTTAATAAATTTCTCCCACTGTTGAGTTGAGAGAGAAAATAATTTCTGCTTGAGAAGATAGTTATATACTGGTTTAAATGGAGCATTATTCATCTCTATGCAGTGAGCGCCCTCTGGTGGTGACTACAGGCAGACAGAATGTTATAATGTGCCATAACACTATGGATGTGTGAAGGGAAGCAGAGAATTTCAGCTCAGTTTTAGAGAAACAAAGCTCAGACTCTATAACCTAAGTTGAATCCAATAAATCTGGACCTACTTAGATTGAATTAAGGGTATAAATACAGTCCAGACATCCACCAAAAGTCACTGAAAGTAATCAAAAACCAAATAAGAGAAGGAACAATGCAACTGAATAAATATATTTCTCCCCCCTAAGATATTAAAAGAGGTTATACAGGAATTAAGAAAATAAAAATACTTAAATCTTACTTTATATTAAAGAATATTCTCAAATACGTTTCATTAGTTATCATAGCTTGTTTTGTTTGTAAGCAATCATCAGGGGAAATAAAATGGCCACCGTCCTATTAGTACACACAAAACCTGTCCTAATCACACAGGAGGACAAGTTACTTCAGAACACTGAGCTAAAGAGCTGCCTCATCCTCATGCCTCAAGATAAGATCTTCAACTGAATCTCTATGGGAATGGAGTTCATGAGAAGACATGAATTATAGAGAGGGCGGAAAAGACAGACTTTGGTAATGTGGTAATGGAGACTGCATACAAGAGCTGCTGCTCATCAGCCAAATCCCCACCCCCCTCTTAGTACTTCATGTCTCCGCATGAACTCCATTCCTACAGAGATTCAGCTGAAGATGTTATCAGCTGTATTCAGGATCATAATCCCTGACATGTAGAGCAGAGAGGAGGATGAGGCTGCTCTTTAGCTCAGTTTTCTGAAGTAACTTGTCCTTCTGTGTGATTAGGATAGGTTCTTTGTGCACTAATAGGATGGCAGCCATTTTATTTCTCTTAACGATTGCTTCCTAGACAAAATGAGCCATTATAACTATATATATCATAGATCTGAAGTTGCTTTGTCCAAAACTTTGTTTGAATGCATTCAAATGTATGGACCCCGGCGAGGTGAAATTCGTTATGTCCGAAGTCGTGCAAGACATTCTTGAATAACTTCGGCCATCGATTTTTAAACTTGAAAGCTATTTTAAAAATTGATTCCGAAGTCAGTTTTGGTACCAGCTGGTACCTCGGTACCGAAGCTGACTTTGGATTCAAGTTTTAAAATGGTGACGACTTTCACCTTGCCAGAGCCCATGCATTTGAATGCTGTACACAGACAGATCTCTGTACAGCATTCAAACGAAGTTTTAACCAAAGTGACTTTGGATCTATCATCCGAAGCTCGCTTCACTCAACACTAATTATAACTAATGAGAGGTATTTGGGAATATATTTTTAATAAAGTAATATTTAAGTATTCTAATTTTCTTAATTCCCAGAATACCCCACCATGGATAATGGATATCTGTATTCACCACATAATCACCATAGACCTGCAGAGAGACTGTATGTACTCTATGTACTTAGATGGCAAAAAAGAGTGTAATTGAGGTTAGAGACAAGGGATGGGAAATGTGCTCTTGCATGTCTCTAAAAATCCTGTATTTGTCTCTTTTGGAAGTTCGGGATATACTGTATTTGGTGGGTTTTATATGCTTAATCAGGTTGATAATGTGAATGTATGAATGGCTATAAGGAAGGTTTGGAATATCGAGCAGTTTGAAGTTAGTGGGTATGAAGTGACGGGTGTCTCAATTGTTTTGGTTTATAGACGACAATACAAAAAGCACTTCAAAAGACAGGTCTTCTGGACCATGTATGCCTGGCTTTTGTGACTTATCCAGTCCTGTTATATAAATTTCAGTAATATAATTGTATGTCCCTAATGATTCTGTAGAATTGGAGCCATTACCGTATGGAAATGGTTTTTACCTCAATTTACATTTGGGAATATTTGCTACTCTGCTCACGAGACTTGAAAGTGCAGGATGGAATCATTTCCTCTGCTGGAACATATGCATTTTGGCTAGTTTCACACTAGGATTCAGAGATCCAGACTATTCCGTCAGGAAACAGCCTATTAGAGCTCTCTGGATCCGGAATTGCCGGATTCTGCCTGAATGTCCGCCGGTCCCCTAACTATAATGGGTACTGGTGGAGATCTTGCCTTAACCCGGCAAATATACCAAGAATCAGCCAGACTAATACCGTTGCGTGCAGCCTGCCAGATCTCCCAACACTAGTTTGAAATTAGTCTTGCAAGTCACAAATACTGCTTAATTTTACCTGTGGTTTGTAATCTGTGTAAGTGAGACATTAAATTGAAATAACATTACATTAATGAGGATGTATATTTCCTAATATGCAGGAGGACAGAGCCGATTTAAAGTGCCAGCTACAGTTCGCAAAGGAAGAAGCAGCATTGATGAGAAAGAAAATGGCAAAACTTGGAAAAGAGAAAGACGAACTAGAACAAGAACTAGAGAAATACAAGTCCGTTTACGGAGATGTTGAAAGTCCTCTTCCAACAGGGGAAACTGGAGGTCCACCCAGCACAAGAGAGGCTGAACTAAAGCTACGTCTAAAGTTGGTGGAAGAGGAAGCAAATATCCTTGGCAGAAAATTAGTTGAGCTGGAGGTGGAAAATAGGGGCATTAAAGCAGAAATGGAAGACCTCAGGTGTCAGTATGAAAAAGAATTTTTAAGCAGGGAGTATGTTTCAAGCATTCCTACCTCACCATATGGTGATTCCATGGAATCCGCCACAGAGCTGCGGCGCCATCTCCAATTTGTGGAGGAGGAAGCAGACCTCTTGAGGAGATCCATTTCAGAGATAGAGGATCACAATAAACAACTTACAACAGAGCTAAATAGATTCAAGTTTGGACCAGTTCAGGACCTTGTTTGGATTGATGACAATTCCTCCACATGCAATGGTTCTACACAGGAGGAGCTAAAGTCTGCTAGACTCCAGATAAGTGATCTAAGTTCCAAGGTTATGAAGCTTCAATATGAAAATAGGGTTTTATTATCAAATGTTCAACGTTATGATCTTGTTTCACACCTGGGAATGCGAACTGCAAGTCCACGGGATAGTGATGCAGAAAGTGATGCAGGGAAAAAAGAAAGTGACAGTGAAGATGGACGTCCTGTTCAACCAAAGAGGGAAGGGCCTATTGGTGGGGAGAGTGACTCCGAAGATGCCTATGAGAAAACTTCTGGATTTGAAAGTGGAAAACCATCAGATTTGTACTGTATGGAGCTGGCTAAAAAGCGAGATGATACCCAATATTACATGAGCATAAAACGTGAGGCCGATCGACTGGGGAAAACTGTAGACCGTCTTATTTCAGACACAGACAGCTTAATCTATGATGCCAAGTTGCAGATGACAGGTGGATCTGTGGAGGAGGTGCTGATGAGCTGTCAAGAGAAAGAAGATACTACTGGGTCAGATGTTTTAAACAGCATCAATAATAAAATGAAATTGTTCAAGGAGGAACTGAATAGTTTTTTAGACACGATTGAGAACTCAGGTGAAGGTCTAAAAGAGCATGTAGAAGACCTCTCCCCAATGCCACATCTCACTGAATCATCAAGCTATTTGTCCAACTTGACTTCAGCATCTCGAGATTCTCCAGTTGGAAATCTTGGAAAGGATCTGATAACTGACTTTCAGGTAACCAGATGTGTATTCACATATTGTTTGCTTTTTGCCATTAACATATGGATACTTTTTCCCCAGTTAACTGGTGTTAGAGGATTAAAACATCAAATTGTACGCTTACCTTTGAACACAGTTTTACCGTTTGTATGTAGTTCTAATCTACTTGTACTGGTCCTGAGTTACAGTTATAGGGGGGAATTTATCATTAGGAGAATATTTGAAGTCAGTTTTGCTTCAGTCTGCGTTGGAGTACTTTGTGCCACATTTATCAAACGTCACAGGTTGTTTGATAAATGTGACTTGTCCTTAAACCTAACACTTCTGTCTAGAGAAGCTACTCCACTTTTCCTACTCCACCCTCCTCCTGGAGTGAGATTGCGACTATTTTGCGACTTTTTTAAAAAAGTCGCAATGATAAATCTGGAGTGAAACTCATTAACATGGCTAACCACACCCACTTTTCCACCCATATTACAAACTGGAGTGAGTTGTGTACACATGCAAAAAGTCGCAAAAAAATGCGCAAAAAAGTCACAAAAGCCCTATCGTGCGACTTTTTGAAGACAGAATTCTGCAGTGAAGGTGTGATAAATCAGGGCCATAGTCTTCTGATTTGCAATGGAAACAGTCAACATTGCCGACATAGGTCTTGTTCACATCTCCACTATTATTTACCGTTAGTTTGCTCCATTATAGGAGCAGAAGAATGGAAGTGCCAGATTCGGCACATAACTGACAGGAATGGAACCTAACATCCCATTGACTATAAAGGGATCTATGTGGTTTCTCTTCTGGAGAACATTTTTTTTTTTTACGGAGAAAAAAGTCCTGCATGCAGAACTTTTCTCTCTGATATTTTTGATCATTTCTGTGATGGAGGCTCCAAATTAAGCCTCCAACACGCATGTGAACGTATCCTTAGCTGGGTTACTACGATTCAGTTACTTTTTGCTATATCAGATTCCCGTATAGTTCCTTGTGTAAAGATGACAATTAGAGCATGCAGGAAATGCTAGGGATTACAGCTCTTTAACTTGTTAGAATTGTGAATGCAGCTCTGAACAATCATACAGCCTGTAACCCAGGATTAATATAAGATATTGATGCATTGTAATTATATTGTAAAGTTATTCATTGGTTTATGTAGATTTTGTTCTGTATATAAGCAACAAAATTATGTTTAAAGGTAAACATACAATTTAATTTATTAAAATGTTTTTATGTGTTAATTAGTTATTAAATTGTAACCCCCAGTAGTTTAAGGGGTTTTCCAGGAATAATTTAAAATGGCCACCAGAAACCTGTCCTAGAATATGAGCAGGATTTTTTGCCTCCACTTGCAGAGCTGCCTAGGGTGGTCAAGGGACATGGCCTCATCACACACTACACTCTAGCACTTACATATACTAAAATATTGGTTTGTGTTGCTGTCAGGCTGCTCAGACATGCTGGCATATCATAGGCAGGATCACATCATTACCATCTATTATAAAGCAGTGTAGTGAAGTAGCATCCCCTCACCCCCTTTGCAGCTCTACAAGTGGTTGCAATCAGTACTGCTCACATACTAGGAAAGGTTGCTGGGGGCCATTTTGAATAATTCCTAGAGAGCGCCGTTAAAGACTTTTTCCTTGGTTCAGTACATTCAGGGCCTATTCTCAAGTCCAGCTCTCAGCACCCTCACTGTTCACCTGTTTGAAAAGACTGCGGTGTTTGTGTGAGATCTGTAGACTCTTCATTGTTTACATGGGATGTCTACCTGTACACCGTGTACTTAGTAATGTCAGAGCAGGGTATTTCCACTTTATCCCATTCACTTGAATGGGACAAAACTGCAGTACCCTGCTCCGCCACCAATAAGTAGATGGTGTGCAACAAGATGGAGCAATGTAACAAATGAAGAGGTTGCAGCACCCTTACAGCCTCCAATTATCTGATGTTGATGATCTTGAAAGGCCATTAGTATTCTGAAACTAGAAAATCCCTTTAAGCTTCGACCAGTACCTTTTTATTATCAGTTGTAATACTTTGTATTTGCATTGTGACAAGCCAGTAAACTATTACAGTGCATGAAGAAATTAGACAGTTGTCTTAACCATTTGGCTTTGAAATGGGGAAAAAGGTTGGGTTGTTGATGTTTTCATTGCCTGCACGCTTGATGTTGGTATGACACATGCATCTCTCATTGCATGCGCGTCTCATAACCAGTGTTTGCATTCTTTTTTCCCCTCTGTTTTTTCTCTTTTGCTTTGCAGATATTTCAACCAATCATTTTGCTTATCCTCTTTCTGGTTTTCTTTTCATCACTGTCTTACGCCACCATTTTTAAGTTAGTTTTCCTGTTCACGCTTTTCTTTGTTCTGTAGTGTTTTAAATCTTTCTCCTTACCCATTTTGTTGTGTATTTGTCTGTTTATTTTGTTTTTCTTTACTCCCCTACGTCTTTTTTTATTTTGTGCTTTTATACTGCCCACGCACTTAGCAGCCCAAGCTGAGGGAACACATGGATTGGCAACTCCATCATGAGCATGAAGAAGATACCCACCGTCTCCATGTTAATCTTGAGTCACATCGCAGAGCAGATGGAGACAGTAAACACTGCAGGACAGGAGGCAAGGGCTGTTTCAGTCCAGAGGTCAGCAATACCGTATAACCCATTCCAACTATATTTAATCACATTCTGTTTATACGACAAGCACAGATTAGAAAGAGATAGATAGATAGATACTAGATGTTTACATGCAGTAGGAGCAGTCACTTACTAATGTACTATGTACAGCTAAAATGCCTCTGTAAGCCAGTCTCACCTGAAGTCACGAGACCATGCTCCTGCTTTTTACTTTCTGCTCGTGTGACACGTAGTACACACACGTTGTTATCTCCCCTCTCCTTGATGTACAGGATGTCACACATCACATGCCTCTCATCTCCACTGCTAACTGGTTCTTTGCCTTCCCCTCTGTCATAGGGAAGATTTTCACAGGTTGGGCAAATAATTCATAGTTAGTGAGCAATCAAACAAATTGCAAAGCAGACAAGGAGTAAGTACAATACTACCTTACAAACTGTAATATAGGGATATTTTGACAGATTATAACACGAGGCAATGTCTACGAAAATGAGAGAGGGCAGCAGAACCATGGGAACTGTAGTCTTTTACATGGTAACTGAATCACAGCAGGCCCTAGTCGCCTCAAAACAATGGTGCAGCACAGTGCTTTGCAAGTTAATGAAAATAGAAAATAACCACTTACGCTCTGTGGTGGCATCACCTGGTGTGCATTGAGCACATATATAGGTATTTTTAAATGTATTCCATTAGCTCTTTAGCATTAAAACCTTTCCTTGTTTACTATACTGCACCTCAATGGATTTAAAGTGCTATCCTACAGAAACTGCCCCACCTGCACATGATGCTGTTTAAAACTTTCGCCACATTCTCATCCTTAAATTTGCAATTCTCCTTCGATTAGAAAATGGTTGCCTGTCAAAGTGAGTACGTAGGAGAAATAGAGGTTAAGGCCCCTTTCACACGATCGAGTTTTCTGCGCGGGTTCAATGCGTGATGTGCACGCATAGCACCCACACTGAATCCTGACCCATTTATTTCAAAAGGTCTGTGCACATGAGCGTTTTTTTCATGCATCTGTTCTGCATTGTGTGAAAAACACAGCATGTTCTATATTCTGCGTTTTTCACGCAGCCCCGGCCCCATAGAAATGAATGGGGCTTCAGTGAAAAACGCATTGCATCCTGAAGCAAGTGCGGATACGATGCGTTTTTCACTGATGGTTGTTAAGAGATGTTGTTTGTAAACCTTAAGTTTTTTATCACACGCGTGAAAAACGCATCAAAACGCATCAAAACTGAACAACTGAACACAATCGCAGACAAAACTGACTGAACTTGCTTGCAAAATGGCGTGAGTTTTCCTGAAGCACCCTGAGCCAATCCGTCACGCTCGTGTGAAAGAGGCCTAACTTTAACAAGAATGCTTGGAGGGGAAGCAGGAGCAATATAAGTGTTCAGTCTGTGCAGTGATAAATTATTTAAAGAGAGTCTATCATATTGAAAATACTGTACACTATGTGGGCATTTTTAAGCAGCAAAGGTAGAGAGTGGAATGGTATATAATTCTGCAGGAAAACATACAGTATAACTTTTATTATACAATTTTAAATTCTTGCTAACGCTTAACTTATGAGTCCAGTGAGCAACTTACACTATGAATGACCGCTATCTTTGTTAGCAAGTTCATGCTGGGAAGGCATTCAGTCATTGAGTGACTTTGCCCACTCCTAAACCCACAGTGCTCATGGATGTAGACGGAATGTATATTGAGAAAATCATCTATTATTTAAGTAAAAATTTTATGTTAAACTTTTTTTATTTTTTTTTCTGATTTTCCTTTTTATTTTCCGTGTAATTTTCAATGTTTAAAAAATTAAAATTCTGGAATATTGTAGTTTTTCACACCAAGCCTCACAATAGGAGGACACTTCCAGTTCTATAGAGGTGACTTTTCAGCAGTTATCTTATCATCACAGGCAGGATTACAATTAAAGGTAACACCTGTATAGATAACTCAGGACCACATAATTCTCAATAGGTTATGGAAACAGGTCACCTCCTCCCCTTCTCTGCACAATGACCTCTGCACAGGTCACAAAGTATGCCTAGAAAGCTATCCCATAGATATCTATGAACATCCCTTGTCTGTTGTGTACAGTGGTCCATGTCGCAGCTTAGGCAAGATGGCTGCCACAATATTCTGTTACAGAAAATAGAATAAAAAAATCTACATGAAAGTAAAAACAGATTAGGATCAAAGAAATCAAAGTTTTAATACATAAAAAAAACATAGGTGACACAGTCAATAAATGACCAGTTAAATTCAATCTTTTACCGCAGAACTATACAATCTGCTCAGCTTCTCCTGCTGTATATGACCGGCTCCCTTTAATATACCCACTAGTGTTTAAAACTGCTCTAAATCTGCTGTGAAATCTTCAGTGAGAATTGGAAAAAAACATAATCCATGGAAAGTCTATTGTCTCCAGCAGGGTGTTGCTGGTCATTAGCTGCAGCACAATTGATTTTACTGCATAATGATTCCAGCTAAACGCTTATTGCTGTTGCCTGTCTATTAAATGTTTATGAAACATCAGGTTCAAGTTGGTAAGAAGCTGAGCAAAATTGTGTCTAAGAAATTCTTCCTCTTTAAAGGGTTCTAGATAATAATGAACTGTCCTCAGGATAGGCCATGTATATCAGATCAGTGGGGGTCCGACACCTAATACCCCTATCGATCAGCTGTTCTCAGCAGCCTTGCCACAGTGGACAGAGCTAGAAGCACAGTGTAGTGACCGTGCCATGGGTACCGCAGCTCAGTTCCCATTCTGCTTCCATCCACTGTACTTTTTGCAGTGCAAGATGGTTGCTGAGAACAGCTGATCGGTGGGGGTGCTATATTTCCAAACCCCACCAATCTGATGTTATGGCCGAGACCCCGGAAATACCCGTTAGATAGAATTTAAGAACTTAAAGGGAACCTGTCATCACCTTTATACTGATCTCACTGAGGGCAGCATAAATTAGTAACATAGTAACATAGTTTATAAGGCCGAAAAAAAGACATCTGTCCATCCAGTTCGACCTATTATCCTACAAGTTGATCCAGAGGAAGGCAAAAAAACCCCTGTGAGGTAGAAGCCAATTTTCCTCACTTTAGGGGAAAAAATTCCTTCCCGACTCCAATCAGGCAATCAGAATTACTCCCTGGATCAACAACAACCCATATCTAGTAACTATAACCTGTAATATTATTACCCTCCAGAAATACATCCAGGCCCCTCTTGAACTCTTTTAGTGAACTTACCATCACCACCTCCTCAGGCAGAGAGTTCCATAGTCTTACTGCTCTTACCGTAAAGAATCCTCTTCTATTTTTGTGAACAAACCTTCTTTCCTCCAGACGCAGAGGATGTCCCCTCGTCATGGTCACTGTCCTTGGGATAAAGAGATCATGGGAGAGATCTCTGTACTGACCCCTGATATATTTATATGTAGTTATCAGATCTCCCCTCAGTCGTCTTTTTTCTAAAGTGAATAACCCTAATTTTGATAATCTTTCTGGGTACTGTAGTCCATCCATTCCAGCTATGACTTTAGTTGCCCTCCTCTGAACCCTCTCCAGCTCTGCTATGTCTGCCTTGTTCACAGGAGCCCAGAACTGTACACAGTACTCCATGTGCGGTCTGACTAGTGATTTGTAAAGTGGCAGGACTATGTTCTCATCACGGGCATCTATGCCCCTTTTGATGCAACCCATTATCTTAATGGCCTTGGCAGCAGCTGTCTGACACTGGTTTCTGCAGCTTAGTTTGCTGTTCACTAAAATTCCTAGGTCCTTTTCTATGTCAGAGTTACCCAATGTTTTACCATTTAGTATGTACTGGTGACTTGCATTATTCCTTCCCATATGCATAACCTTACATTTGTCAGTGTTAAACCTCATATGCCACTTCTCTGCCCAAGCCTCCAGTCTATCCAGATCCATCTGTAGCAGTGTACTGTCCTCTTCCTTGTTAATTACTTTACACAGTTTAGTGTCATCTGCAAAAATTGATATTTTACTGTGCAAGCCTTCTACAAGATCATTAATAAATATATTAAAGAGAATAGGGCCCAATACTGACCCCTGTGGTACCCCACTAGTTACAGTGACCCAATCTGAGTATGTACCATTAATAACCACCCTCTGTTTTCTATCACTGAGCCATTTACTTACCCACATACAGACATTTTCTCCAAGGCCAAGCATTCTCATTAGTGACAGAAATGCTGATTTCAGAGGTGTGTCACTCAGGAGCTAAAAGTAAGCAGTTGCTGAGAACCAGCATCATAATCATTACAGCACAGGCCTTGAAAAGAGTCAAATCTACCTGAGATGACTCCTGGTTATTAATGAATTCCTGCTCTCCCCGCCCATCTGCTGATGATTGGCAGTTCTCTCCTAGAGAGAAAGGGAGAAAACTAGGTAGAAGATGGTCAGTCATCAGCAGGTGGACAGGGGGAGCAGTAATAACTGAGTAACCATGACTCTTGTGGCCGTGGCCGTGACTCTTTTCCAGGCCTAGTCTGCGATGATTGTGAAGTTGGTTCTCGGCAACCACTTACTTTTAACTTATAAATGACAGACCGCTGAAATCAACTCACCTGTCTCTACTTTATTCTGCCATTAGTATGGGCAGCACAAAGTTGATGACAGGTTCCCTTTAAAGTGGCCTTTGACGTTAAAAAAAAGAAAAAGTTTGGGTTCCACGTGCTGAAACCCCAACTGATCACTCAAATGAGGAGAAAGAAGTGCTCCTACAGAACGCTGTATCTCCTCCCTGCAGGAGACGGACTAGAGGTGGGCTTATAAACTTTCTATTGAGCCTGTCTCCAGCAGTGAAGAGAGAGCTCTGTGTGAGTGCCTTCTCCTTGTTCCAGCACTCAGACCCCCACCGATCAAAACCTTTCATATGTCAATATGACCTATCGATATACACATAGGCAATACCCACATCCATGATATATATATATATATATATCTCCAACCAATAATTTCTACCAATTTTAAACCAAATTTGTATTATAAGATTGTTTTTCTGGCTTTATTACATAGATATCACTACATTGCTATGATGGCATCTCATTCTGGTATCATTTAACTCCCCAAATCATTGTTCGGCCTGGTTCTTCTCTGTGGGTTCACACAGCAACTATTTGTTACACAGAAATTCTGCAGTTGGGTTTTAACTAGCCCTTTTCACATACAGTGTAGAAATATCTACAAGTTCTTGACATTTCCATCTTGCTCAGGAAGTTCCCTGGAATGTCTGCATGGATTTCATGTATTGCCACTAAAACTGCTTGAAACTTACAAGCATTAAGAGGCAAAACCAATGGCACTTTGTCTTTTGGTGAGCGAAATGTAAGCTATGTAAAAAAACAAAGTATTAGGGGGTGATTCATTAAGACTGGCGTTTTAGACGCCAGACTTAGACGCCAGACTTAATAATCGGTGGATCCGCCGAAGTTATATAGAGGCACTGACCAGCTTCGTTAAAACAGGTGTAGAAAATGATAAATCAGAGGATCCCACTGTCCCCTTCCCCGCCCACGCCATGTGCCCTTTTTTAGACCTGGCGTGAGTGTGGAAAAGTTGCAGATCACGAATATCAAATGACTCCCTGAATTTAGATTTAGGCCCAAATATTTATATGGAAGAAAAGGAACATGAACTCAAGTAGTAATGTATGTATTTCATATGATGTCATGTTGTCATTTCATATATTTTCCAGACAAAAGTATTGAGCAAGATGGTGCCCTAGGGACTGGAATTTGAACGCAGTTCTTGGTTGTGCACAGAAGAGATGTCATGATTGGTGCAGAGTAGCAGAATCATTCAGCACTCTGTCCACATACCAGACTTTGAGCACCATTTAATTATTGTGTAGAACGCTCATAAAGGATACATTAGTGACAAAGATGTTTTTTTAATCTTAGGAGATTTGTCAAATCCTAACTGGTCTACAAATTTTACTTTTCTTGTTTTAGTAAATATTTATTAAATATAATAAGGGGGGTTTTCCTGGTTACAGATATTGATGACCTATCCTAAGGATAAGTCATCAATATCAGATCGTGGGGGTCCGAACCCCGGCACCACACCTTTCTTATATTGATGACCTATCCTAAGGATAAGTCATCAATGTGTGTATCCCCAAAACCCCTTTAAGAAGAGAAAAGACTCCTGTTAACTACAGTACAGGAATAGAACTGTTGTCGCTGAGTTGAGGTCAGTAATTTGTATGTGGATACTAACCCCTATTTTCCTTCTCTGTACCTGCAAACCTGTAATGCACTGAGAAGACTTCTGAGTGCACATAATAAAGAGGACTCCAGGAGGACTCCTCTATGTGCATTACACAGCTGGTTTGTGGGCGTACAGTGGGGCCAAGGAGTGAGTATAGACATACACATTAGATAGAAGGTGCTTCATGGCTTAAGAGCAGTTGAACAAACAAACATCTAGTGAGCGTTCGTTTCACAGCCACAGACGCATACATTTTACTCCTCACTGGCCGTTACAGTTGTTCAGACTGCCCATACATGTTTAATAAAACTCAGCGTTAGATAGAAGATCTTTCTTGCAACATTCTTTCAAAGAAAGATCTTTCGTTCACGAACGAGAAGATCTTCTGTCCAACTATCACATGAAGATATTAAACACGGCATTTTTGACAATAATTGTCTCTCATCTGTCTGCTAAAACGATAGTCCGACGTTAAATTTAAACTAACGAACATTTAAATTTTGGTTGAAATGGTTTGCTTTAGACTAATGTGTGTGGCTACCTTAAAGGGCATCTGTCAGATTTGTACCTATGGAACTGACCTGTTACATGTGCGCTTGGCAGCTGAAGGCATCTATGTTGGTCCCATGTTCATATGTGCCCGCATTGCTGAGAATATGATGTATTAATATATACAAATGAGTATTGTAAATGTGATCACCCCTGCCTGGTCCTGTCAACCAAAGTGCAGAGGGCGCTGCAGTTGAAGAGAGAGTTGAGCCTCTAGGTGTAATGACAACGCCCCCGTTGCTCCTAGAGGCTCATTTGCATATATTAAAACATCACGTTTCTCAGTAATGTGAGCACATATGAAGATGGGACCAACACAGATGCCTTCAGCTGCCAAGTGCACATGCAACAGGTCAGCCAGCATCATAGGTACAAATCTGCTGACAGTTGCCCTTTAACTGCAGTTATGAACAAAACTAGTCCATAGAAAGAATTAGTGGGGTTCTAGTTGTTGAATCCCCATAGATAATGACGTCATAAAATACTAATGTGGGATACTATTTAGTTATTCACTATTATACAATGAGGCAGATTTACTAATCCTGGCTAATATTTGTGTACTGTAAAAGAAAATTTTAGGTGACAAAATCCCTTTAAAGAGCAGGCTATACATGTATGGCGGTTTTCCACTGAAATTAATCTGCCAAGATATTTCTCATTTAGTTCAATAGAGAGCAACTAAACATTCATGGACATCAAGCTATAGTGAGAAAACCCTTTTATTCAAGTGTCTTAATGTATAAGAATAAGACAAAGAAATCTGCATTTTACCAGAAAATGTGTCCCTTTTGACAGTTTGTTGTATCTTGTAGCCAAGTACTAGCTCAGTCCCAAATAATCTAAAACAATTTAAAATCAGTATAACTGTAGAGAAGCTGAGCAGTATTGGTTTGATCACTTCTTTCCGGATATAAATTTACACTAGTCATAATATTACGATGGAAGCATTCAGTTAGATGAGAGACATCCATATTAATGCAGCATGAATATGAAATTGCTCTGTTTGAGAGCTTTCTTTTGACTAGTGTTATTATGGAGATGTTTGCTGTGTCATACAAGCTGCTTTTGTATCATTTTGTTTGTACGATGATGTGTTATCTATAAGTAACACTGTGTAAAATGTTCTCTAATAATCAGCTCAGCAATCATCTGTCACCGGAAAAGAATTCAGCTTTACGTGAACTACAGGCTATTCTTGACCAGGAAAGGAGACTTCACCAAGAGGAGCATGACAAAGTGACAGACAGGCTAAATCAGGTATTATATGTTTCTAATCCACCAAAGCAGGAAAAGTCTAGAAGGCGGCATTACCTTTGTTTTCCACGGGGTCTCTCTTTTGTGTGACTGTCGTGTTGTACTATTAGCTATACAATGGGTGTCTTAACCTCTGGTATCCTGCACAATAATACAAGTGATCATTTTTAAACATCTCTGTACTTTTCTCTTCCTCTATCACCTTCATGGCCAGAAGGATTTTAAAAAATGTTTGCGTCTAGACCATTTTGTTATTTTTATACTAGACACTTGTAATTATGCATTTAGAATAACATTATTTTCTTGACATTCTGATTTTTATAGTTGTTCTAAGGTTCATTCTTCACTCTTTTATTAGGCACATTCAGGTATCCCTTGAGCAAGGTCTACTAGACATTTACTTTGAGTTGGTGCCATCATATGAAAGTAGCATTTGAACTTACCTTAACCACTTCAAGTCTGCCCATTGACTATAAACGTCCTTGAGCTTTGCCCCCTGTGTGCAGCACCTGTACATAGAAGCTCCATGACTCAGCTGCCTCCTGACAGCCAAGAACATGGAGCTTTAACCTGAGACCTTTTTTCCTGGTCTCCAGGCTTTTGATCACTCTGACAAGCTGTTAAAGCCATCACAAATGCTTGTACTATCTCCCTCTCATTACTGCTGGTCACAGAGCAGATTACAACCACATATGGGGTGTTTCTGCAAACTTCAGAATCAGGAAAATAAATATTCAGGTTTGATTTGCTGTTTACCCTTGCTATCTTATGGGAAAAATGAATTAAAAATTGAAAATCTGCGAAAAAATATATATATTTTAAATTTCACCTTCCTTCTGTTTTAATTCTTGTGGGAAATCTAAAGGGTTAACAAACTTTGTAAAATCAGTTTTGATTACATTGGGGGCTGTAGTTTCTAAAATATGTTCATTTATGGGAGGTTTCTATTATTTAAGCCCCTCAAAGTCACTTTAGAACTGCAAAGGTCCTGTAAAATTAACTATTGGAAATTTTCATGAAAATCTTAAAAATTACATCTAAAATTTGAAGCCTTCTAACGTCCTAAAAAAATAAAATTACATTTCCAAAATTATGCCAACATAAAGTGGACACATGGTGAATGTTCATTAATAACAATTTTATTAGATATCCCTATGCAACTTAAAAGCAGAGAAATTCATATTTTAAAAAAAATGTGATTTTCTTTCAAAATTTTCAGTAAATTTAGATTTTTATAAAGGTAAAACATATTGACTCAAATTTACCATTAACATGAAGTACACTGTGTCATGAGAAAACAATCTCTGAATGGCTTGGATAAGTAAAAGCGTTCCAAAGTTATTACCACATGAAGTGACACATGTCAGATTTGCAAAATTAGGCCTAGTCTTGAAGTGGTTTTAAAGGGGTATTCCCATCTGACAAATGTAGTTTGTATAGTTAGATATAGCCATACCAATATTATTCCTAATAGAATGTATTTATATAAAATGTACCGTTTAGAAGATTTACCTATTTGTATAGGCATTGTCCCACACACATCAGTCAGGCGGTTGCCCCTAGTTACGGCCACCGGAGCCGTGTAGTAGTGGTGGCCGGCTTGCTCCTTTTCAAACCCGCTCTGAGGTAACTGCTGTATTGCGAACACACGTTGCATCAGCATGCGGAGACACATCTTAGGGTACTTTCACATCTGCATTTTGGACGCTACCAGTACAAAACACAATGGTCAGGATCCGTCCAAAACACAGAGTTTATAAACGGATCCTGCTCCGTAGAGATGAATTGACTTGGAACAGGATCTGTTTCTCTGCGTTTTGGAAGCGCAGACAAAAATGCTACAACCCTAAGATGTGTCTCCACATGCTCATGCAATGTGCGCTCACAATACAGCAGTTACCTCAGAGCAGGTTTGAATGGGAGCAAGCCGGTCACTACTACTACATGGCCGCGGTGGCCGTAACTAGGGGCAACCGCCTGACTGATGTGTGTGGGACAATGCCTATACAAATAGGAAAATCTTCTAAACGGTACATTTTATATAAATACATTCTATTAGTAATATTGGTATGGCTTTATCTAACTATACAAACTACATGTGTGAGATGGGAATACCCCTTTAATGGTTGTTTCCCTTTAAATGACATAATCTAGTCCTTTGGTTCCTGACCTGTGCTAGAGTTCCAGAGATCTGCCCCCATGAAATTTTCATATACCTGATCATTGGTTTTGGGAAACCTCTGGTATTCTCTTGTCCTCTACTAGCCAGCATATTGTGCTTGGCATAAAAACCTAGTGGTGCTTTCAGAAGCCAACTACCACTGACCACAGATAATGGAAGAGATTCACTAATCCTGTCTAATATTGAATGTAAGCATAGGCTAAATAGTCTAATTTTGTACCAGATATATCTCAGTGGCATATTCTGTTTGATAAATTTGGTGCATGCCTAAACACTTTTGCCTACCTTTATACCACCTATTCGTTGTCTTAGGGCCCTTGCACTATTGTCCCGCACTCATATGATCTTATGAGTGCGGGACAATAGTCCCGCGGGTGGCCCGACGTGCGCAGCATCATAGTAATGTATGATGCTGTGTGCTCCCGTGCCCACAATCTATGCCGTTCCGGGACATATGGCCCGCTCACGGACCGTATGTCTCGGAGCACATACGGTCGTGCGCAAGGGCCCTTACATTGCCAAAATTTTAACACAATTTTGATGCATGTTGCTGCATCTCAGGCACATATTCCAGTGACCCCAGTAGCTACAGCCCTTTGTAAAGCCACACTGTTCCCAGTTAAACTACACACCTTTTACAAAAAGCTACACCGCACTGCATTATACCAATTTATAATACTATGTGCCTCTGCATGATCTTCCTTCTACAGGATCATACTGACATAAAGCTGTCACTATGATTCTGTAGTAAAAAGGTCATGTAGAGACACATACAGGGTGGGCCATTTATATGGATACACCTAAATAAAATGGGAATAGTTGATGATATTAACTTCCTGTTTGTGGCACATTAGTATATGGGAGGGGAGAAACTTTTCAAGATGGGTGGTGACCATGGCGGCCATTTTGAAGTCGGCCATTTTGGATCCAACTTTAGTTTTTTCAATAGGAAGAGGGTCATGTGACACATCAAACTTATTGAGAATTTCACAAGAAAAATAATGGTGTGCTTGGTTGTAACGTAACTTTATTCTTTCATGAGTTATTTACAAGTTTCTGACCACTTATAAAATGTGTTCAAAGTGCTGCCCATTGTGTTGGATTGTCAATGCAACCCTCTTCTCCCACTCTTCACACACTGATAGCAACACCGCAGAAGAAATGCTAGCACAGGCTTCCAGTATCCGTAGTTTCAGGTGCTGCACATCTCGTATCTTCACAGCATAGACAATTGCCTTCAGATGACCCTGAAGATAAAAGTCTAATGGGTTCAGATCGGGAGACCTTGGGGGTCATTCAACTGGCCCACGACGACCAATCCACTTTCCAGGAAACTGTTCATCTAGGAATGCTCGGACCTGACACCCGTAATGTGGTGGTGCACCATCTTGCTGGAAAAACTCAGGGAACGTGCCATCTTCAGTGCATAAAGAGGGAAACACATCATCATGTAGCAGTTGAATGGCCCCCAAGGTCTCCCAATCTGACCCCCTTAGACTTTTATCTGAAGGCAATTGTCTATGCTGTGAAGATACGAGATGTGCAGCACCTGAAACTACGGATACTGGAAGCCTGTGCTAGCATTTTTTCTGCAGTGTTGCTATCAGTGTGTGAAGAGTGGGAGAAGAGGGTTGCATTGACAATCCAACACAACGGGCAGCACTTTGAACACATTTTATAAGTGGTCAGAAACTTGTAAATAAAACCAAGCACACCATTGTTTTTCTTGTGAAATTCTCAATAAGTTTGATGTGTCACATGACCCTCTTCCCATTGAAAAAACTAAAGTTGGATCCAAAATGGCCTACTTCAAAATGGCCGTCATGGTCACCACCCATCTTGAAAAGTTTCCCCCCTCCCATATACTAATGTGCCACAAACAGGAAGTTAATATCACCAACCATTCCCATTTTATTTAGGTGTATCCATATAAATGGCCCACCCTGTAGAATTATAAATCTGTATAGTAACATAGTAACATAGTTTATAAGGCCGAAAAAAGACATCTGTCCATCCAGTTCGGCCTGTTTTCCTATAAGTTGATCCAGAGGAAGGCAAAAAACCCCTGTGAGGTAGAAGCCAGTTTTCCCCACTTTAGGGAAAAAAATTCCTTTCCGACTCCAATCAGGCAATCAGAATTACTCCCTGGATCAACGACCCATCTCTAGTAACTATAACCTGTAATCTTATTACCCTCCAAAAATACATCCAGGCCTCTCTTGAACTCTTTTAGTGAACTTACCATCACCACCTCCTCAGGCAGAGAGTTCCATAGTCTCACTGCTCTTACCGTAAAGAATCCTCTTCTATGTTTGTGTATAAACCTTCTTTCCTCCAGACGCAGAGGATGGCCCCTCGTCATGGTCACTGTCCTTGGGATAAAGAGATCATGGGAGAGATCTCTGTACTGACCCCTGATATATTTATACATAGTTATTAGATCTCCCCTCAGTGGTCTTTTTTCTAAAGTGAATAACCCTAATTTTGATAATCTTTCTGGGTACTGTAGTCCACCCATTCCAGTTATTACTTTAGTTGCCCTCCTCTGAATCCTCTCCAACTCTGCTATGTCTGCCTTGTTCACAGGAGCCCAGAACGGTACACAGTACTCCATGTGTGGTCTGACTAGTGATTTGTAAAGTGGCAGGACTATGTTCTCATCACAGGCATCTATGCCTCTTTTGATGCAAACCATTATCTTATTGGCCTTGGCAGCAGCTGTCTGACACTGGTTTCTGCAGCTTTGTTTGCTGTTCACTAAAATTCCTAGGTCCTTTTCCATGTCAGAGTTACCCAATATTTTACCATTTAGTATGTACTGGTGACTTGCATTATTCCTTCCCATATGCATAACCTTACATTTGTCAGTGTTAAACCTCATCTGCCACTTCTCTGCCCAAGCCTCCAGTCTATCCAGATCCATCTGTAGCAGTGTACTGTCCTCTTCTGTGTTAATTACTTTACACAGTTTAGTGTCATCTGCAAAAATTGATATTTTACTGTGCAAGCCTTGTACAAGATCATTGATAAATATATTGAAGAGAATAGGGCCCAATACTGACCCCTGTGGTACCCCACTAGTTACAGTGACCCAATCTGAGTATGTACCATTAATAACCACCCTCTGTTTTCTATCACTGAGCCAGTTACTTACCCACATACAGACATTTTCTCCCAGGCCAAGCATTCTCATTTTATATACTAAGTTTTTATGTGGTACAGTGTCAAATGCTTTGGAGAAGTCCAGATATACAACATCCATTGATTCATTGCGGTCCAGTCTAGAACTTACCTCCTCATAGAAACTAAATTGGTTTGACATGACCGATCCCTCATGAAGCCATGCTGATACGGAGTAATTTGCTTATTTTCATGGAGGTACTCCAAGATAGCATCTCTTAGAAAACCCTCAAACAGTTTACCCACGACAGATGTTAAACTCACCGGCCTATAGTTCCCGGGCTCTGTTTTTGGACCCTTGCAGGACGTATGATGCTGTCCTGCAAGTCAAGCAGTGTCCAGAATAGAGGATCATGCTCACACATGAAGCACTATTTCCAGACTGCACATGGAATGATGGAAGCAACATCTGTGTGCGTATTTTATCAGTGATTTGAGAGTGAGTGATCAGTGCAGGGCTCATGGGTAGAAGGAGAGGAGCCTGATAGGTGGGAAAGAAGCATTTTTCTATACTAAGATGCTTTCAATGTTTATTTCTTTTATCTTTGCTTGTTCTATTGACTTATTGATGAATCTGTATCAAAATGTTAAGAGGATCTGTCACCTTTCTTGACATGGCCACTAGTTTATATAAATACTGGTATTCTTTATGAAAACATCAATTTTGAAAACATCTGTTTTTTAAAACTCTGGGGTGTGCAATCCCTCTGGTATTACTACTTGACAACAGGGTGTTGCCAGTTGGGGGGGTGTTGCGTTCTGACACAGCCTGACATTGTCCAGTCTCTGCTGACTGGGTAGGGGCACACCTCTTTGACAAGGGGTATGGTTACACCCAGCTGTTAATATATTCATATTTTCATAAATTTATAGGAGGATTAATAGAGAAACATCAAGTCCGAAGAATAGGTGCTCCAGAATTGTTATATTTTATGGGGAATACAAATATTTATTAAAACATACATGTCAGGAGAGGTGAATACATGTCAGGAGAGGTGACAGGTCCACAGTAAGCCTTCCATTTTTGATGATATCTGTGCAGATTAGTATCAATTATGTAGTTATGTAGTATTAGGAAAGAAAGCAATACTTGTAAAGTAAAGGATCATATGTCGCAGGCTGTGAGAAATTCATATGTCTTTAAATATTTATTTGCTTCTGTAGAGTGATTGTTCCCATTTTCATATGCTGCTTATGGCTGCTTTATTCATTTTGTAGATAATTTAAGCATGTTTTGTAAAAGCACTCCAAATTTAGACTATATACTACCTCTTAAAGGAGTTCACTTCAGCAAATGGCATTTATAATGTACAGAAAGTTAATACAAGGCACTCACTAATGTATTATTATTGTCCATATTGCTTCCTTTGCTGGCTAGATTAATTTTTCCATCACATTACGCGCTGCCCGTTTCCATGATTACAACTACCATGCAATCCAGCAGTGGTGGCCATGCTTGCACACTATTATTCTTGTCTGGTGGCTTGGACTGCTGGAGTGCACATAGGTCAGCATTTTTTCCTGTAGTGTGCAAGCACGACCACCATTGATGGATTGCACGGTGGTCGTAAACATGGAAATGAGCAGTGTGTAATGTGATGGAAAAATGAATCAAGGAGGCAATATGGACAATCACAAAAATTTAGTAAGTAACTTGTATGAACTTTGTCTACATGATAAATGTCATTTACTGAAGTGAGACAACCTGTTTAACTGTTGTGCTGATAGGATGGTATAGCAATGGCTAGAGAAAATTCAAACAGCATCATATTTTCTGCAGTTTTTAGTTAATTGGCCTGGGACAATTAAAAGTCCCATTGGTGTAATCAATGGACTTTTTAGTAAAGGTCTTGATGGTCGAGTATATGAATATACGTCCTCCAAATAGACCTGGGTCTTAGGGCTGATTCACTTCTGCGTTT
Source organism: Rhinella marina (assembly GCA_900303285.1). NCBI lineage: Eukaryota > Metazoa > Chordata > Amphibia > Anura > Bufonidae > Rhinella > Rhinella marina. The sequence goes on along the minus strand of ONZH01004598.1, from coordinate 777,156 downwards.
AACTGATCAGCAGCTGCCCTGGCAGAGAAACAGCCTGCCGGAGTTCACTGGATCCGGCATAGCCGGATACAGACGTGCGGCATTAGACCCTATAATGGCATCTGGCATTGATCCAGCCACTTTCCAACATAAGTTCTGGCTTCAGCTGGACAAGAAGCTGTGCATGAAGGACCTTTTGTTCAGCTACAGCTGGCACTTATGCCGGGAAACATCCAGGTCACCAACAGATCCCATTATAGTCAGTGGGCTGTTTAGCTGTGCATTCTGTGTATTGTGCTAAATCTTGCTGTAATAACTAAAGTCCCCCCAAAAAAACCAAAATACAAATTTTTATATTTACATGTATGCATAAACCATAAAATAAGATCAGTTGCTCACATATAATCATACTAAATTACCCCCACCCTCAAAAAATAAAAAATTGCAAACTCATCTGGTAACCCCAAACATTAGTACAAGTTGGAAGTGGAAAATGGTAACTTTACTGTTTACTAGGGTTAAAAAAAAAAATATATAGATTAAGCAAATTGATTACCTTCTATAATAGTGATTTTAAATGCATGAAGGTTGGCTATAAAATATCATGAATCCCAAGTGATAGTAACATTGGTTTTTACATCACCCAGCTAGAGGAAGAACATCTGAAGAACATTCGGAGGAAGGACTTAGAGGTCCAGAGCCTCACGCTGCAGAATAAGTTGGAGGAAAAAACATGGGGTCAGGAAAAGAGCCTTCTCCAGCAAGAGCTGAGGAACTTCAAGCAAAATGTATTTGTTCTCTATGTCAAGTTAAAGTGGCTGCTGGCACATTGGCGACAATGCAGAAGAGTGGAAGAGGAGGAAGTGGGAGATGAGTTACTGCAGGTAGATGTCATCTCTGTGCTGCCGTATGGTGCCAGTGCATCTAGGGATGGAAATCTCTGTAATAAAGCATTCATTCATTTGAACTTGCCACAAAGCATTTACAGTATGGGCCCATTGATGCATGTGCATTATAAACTTAAAGGGGTTGTTCGAGTGTTTTAAACTGATGACCTATCCTCAGGATAGGTCATCATTGTCTGATCTGTAGAGATACAGTAGGCGCCAATCAGCTGTATGAAGAGACCGTAGAGTTCTGGTGAGTGCTGCAACCTCTTCCTAGGCCAGTAACCTCACATTCATTGGTCACATGGCCTAGAATGGATGCAGCTCAATCCTATTCAAGTGAATGGTGCTAAGCTGCAATAGCAATGCACACCTGCTACCCAATGGACAGCTGCAAGGAGGCATGAGCACTACAGCCTCTTCAAACAGCTGATCATTGGGGTGTCAGACCTCCACCAATCACATCTACTGCCATCAATGAAGACGTGGCCCTCTCAAGCACACAGCAAGTCTTTTCTGATCCGATCAATCACTGGATTGCAGGAAACATGGGCTTCAGCATAAGTCAAAGTTCTTGTTTTCCTAAGTAGTAGGGAAAACAGTCACATAAGAAATAGTCCTTTCATTTGCCCGACCCAGGTTTTGCCTGTTCTTCGTCAGGGGCATCTGACGTCTTCATTGCTGGCAGTAGAACTGCGCAGTTTTACATACATATTTTAAGACTGAGTGTGAACCGAATCCCACTTCACCAAGAACCAGCTGTGCTTGACAAACAACTGTGGTTTGAGACTTTTTTAATTTTTTTAAAAGGGATTTTTTTTTGGGGGGGGGGGGCGTTTGGAATTTATTTTGGTTTCAAATGTTGGTAACGTTGCATTATGTAATGTGTGATACAGAGAAAACAGTACTTGAAATAATGCAACCTTGAAATCATTTTTTTTTCCTGAAGCAGCACATTTATTTGTAAGGAAATTTTTTCTGAGGTCTTAGGCACATCTGCGTTGTGAACTACTGCACTCTGATCCAGTCACTGTATCCGACATATATTCAGCACTTTTTGCCCGGCCGAAAGCTGGCATATATGTCAGAAATTGGCCAGATCCTGCAGGACCCATTACAGTGAATGGGGATCTGACGGTAGAAGGCCAGCTATGTCAGATATGGTGAACTCCGGCAGTCTGCTCTGGAGTTCACAGCGTATATGTGAACGCGGCAATATATAAACTGTTGACTCTTTGCAGATTGATCAGCTAAACGCCCTTCCTGAATTTGCTGCACACTTTGACTTCAGAGAAGGTGATCCTGACTTGGAAGAAGTGGAGGAGGAGGATGATGATGGAGTCTTCGCCTTAACAGATTATGCCCAACATTCCACAGCAGAGCACAGCCAAGACCTCAGCCCTCAGCTACAGACCGCTGAGATACTCCAGCATCAGAAGCAGGTACTGTAGTGTTCAGCACCTGCAATGTGCAGGACTGGTATATATAGGCTTCACAAATACATGGGGTGAGACTTATCAAAACGGGTGCAAAGGCCAACTGGCTTAGTTGTCCATAGCAACCACTCAGATTCCAACTTTCTTTTGCCAAAGGTGCTTTAGGCTGAAAAATGAAAGGTGGCATTTGATTGGTTGCTCTGCCAGTTTCCCTTTGGACCCGTTTTGATCAATCTCCCCCATTGTTTTTCATAAATATAAATGAAGCCTCACATCTGGCCAGAATTCCCGTTATCAGTGTCACACAATTCCTTTTGGGAATATCGGTATTGGTTGGGAAACTAAAAAAAATAAAAATGAAATTGAGATGTTACAAGTGTTTGCGGCTGGGAGCACAGGAATCATATCCAGCGGATGCTTTTTTCTTCATGTTTTCTGAGTTTCTCAGATTATATTGTAATCAATAATTCATTAAAATTAATTTTTCAGAAAGCTCTGTCACATCAAGTCCTGCATTTACATTATGCAGCAGAAAGCTTTTTGGTCTATACCCAAAGGTATCCATAGGGCTGTATTCACCCAGCAGATTCCAAAATAGTGTCTTTTTGGCATGCATCGGGCTGGTGTACATCAGTATGCTGGAATAGTGTCGTAGACCATGTGATTCTAGGGAGAAGATGCAGTAACAAAACATATGCCATGCGGTATTTGTTTTTTTAACGTGGGAGCCTAGGGGTGATGTATGTCACTGTATGCTGCGTCCTCAATGTATGCATTGTAAACACAACCAAAGTCATGCAATCAGGTGATTTACAAGGAACGGCTTTATGATTCACTTTATTTCTTTTCTGTTCATTCTTCCAAACAATGGTTTCACCTATAGGCTGTAATAAAGAAATCCTTGTGTGATTGAGGGGTTAATGTAATCCTTCTACTTTGTGGATAGACAGCATTACCGTCATATTAGACCCAGATTGGCCACTAGCGGAACAAGTCTCAAGGTCTTTAAAATGGTGAATCAGAATCAGTCAGAAAGTTTTACTGAATGAAATGTGCTAATCTCTGATTGTTAAAGGTGTTGTTCAATTTCTACAATCCTCTTTTGTTAGAAGAGTCACCCAGAATAAGGGTATTGGGATCCCCAGCCATCAGCTTTAATCTCCAGGGGAATGTGACATCAAGCTATCAATTCCTCTGCAGCGCCACCACAGGTGACAAAAGTCACAGATTATGGTGCCATATTTGCACCATAATTTTCAAACTTTTTAGGCTTCTTGACACTTTTCTGGTGGCGATAAAAAGGGCTGAGGCTTAGCAGAAGAGGTGGCCTTCACACAGCCCACCGAATTTAATATAACTTTCACGCCAGCGCAGGGAGAACAAGACTGGCATATGGATGCGCCTATTTTGATTACTATCCCTATTTTTAGTCATTCCATGTTCTTGTTAACTAATGTATGTCTCAAATGATGGCCCCTCCGCTGTTAACAAAGAATGCTAGTGTAGTGTATTTGAAAATAAGCTTGCTATAAACTGGACAACCCCTTTAAATGCAGTTCAGATCAGCTTGGATATTTTTTCTTTGCTTATACCTTAATATTTGTAAGTCAGCATTCTGATACTTATATAAGGTAGTATTGTGTTACAGCTTTTACCTATTACTTATACAGTGTTAACATAATCTGCAGCACTGTACAGAGGTTGTCATCAATTATTGCTCCTTATGGGGCTCAAGATCCAATTTCCCAATCTCATACACACAAATTTAGGACCAATTTCATAGAAAGTCAATGAACCTATCAGTATGTGTTGGTTTATGATAGAAACCTGAGTACCCATAGGAAACCCACACATCACTAGTAGTATTTGCCAACTCCAGGACATCATTGCTGCAAGACTAATCATGGTGCTAAGCACTGTGTCACTATGCTGTGTGTCCCACACCACTTCCAGTAAGTTTGTACACTCCGTTACTTTATAAAGTTAGCTTAACATTGGAATCCCTTCAAGTAGTACTGGACTTTAAGGGTATTTCCATATGTGGTAGAAAAGTCCACTGAGGATTTTGTTGCAGATTGGCTATGCAAAGGGCCAACTCTATATTGGACATCCACACAATTGACATGCCTCGGATTTCGAAATGTGCCCTGAAGGTCAATTACTTGCTGAAAATTTCCACAACATGTAGATTTTGATTTTGAAAATATCATCTACTTAGCTGGTACTTTATTACACTGCAGATTTTTCTGCCCAAAAACCTGCATGGAAAATCCATCAATATCTGACCTGTAGCGGTGCGTCACCCTGTAGGTTTGCTGATCAGCTGTTCTGTGGTAGCTTGGGAGTAGTGAATTGGAGCAGCATGATGGACTAAGCTGTGTTTTTCCTGCATCAGCTTCCAGTGCCTGAGCTACTGCTGAACAGCTGGGGGGAGGGGGGTACAGGATTTGTCACTGAAGCCCTAATAATTTACGGATGTCTAAGAGTATTACAATACATGAAATGTTTCTGTGGTCTCAGATAAGGGACAAAGCATTGAAGTGACCAGACAGTTAAAAGCGTTGATCCATGTACCACTACACCTAAAACTACTACTAATTTTAGTGTAGCCATAACTTTCAGATTAATATCAGAACAAATACCTTTAGGAACGTTTTAATTTTACGTCGCAATTAATGAGTTACCTGTACTGTACAAAGAAGAAAATGAAAGTTTTGCCTAATAACCATTTCATCTCAAGAAGATCACTGGTGTTAAAAATGTGGTTGAATGATGACTGCCAGCTGCATCTCCTTGGGGACTGTTAAAATGGACATCTTCCAACCACAACACATTCACCCTTCCCAGTCCAGAATGTTAAGCCTTGAGGATAAAGAGGAATTCGTTATTAATTTAATAGGTGAAATGTGATAACCTATGGAACTCTGTACCTACAGATTAGATACAGTAGTAGATACTTTATATTGGTTACATTTAATCACTAAGGATAATGTAATAGTAACATTGTAATATAAAGCCCTTGTAACTTTGTTGCATTCTGAGATAGTTTCTCTCTAACGATATGTTCTTTTAGGCGAGTGAAAATCGTCGCCTCCTTGCTGCATTTAAGGGCTTATTAGATGATTTCCGCTCTGAACTCCGTGATGAAGCAGAAGACAGACATGAAGTCCAACAGCGGTATGCTGAAGACAAAGCTGCTTGGGAAGTGGAGAGAACGGAACTTAGATGTCATCAGGAGCAGGTATGTAAACCCATAATGTGGAGAGTAAACTATTAAATGCAAAATGTGAAGAATGAATACTTGAGATATTAGACACTGGATAAAATCTGCTGATAATTGAATGTGCATGGAAGATGGACAGGAGTTTGGACCAAATCTGTTTTGTGTACATGGCCTGAGGACATGAGACGTCTGTGGTGGCCCATAATTTTTTGTTAGGCATGGGATTAAAGTTTCTGCAGTCTAGCAGTATCAGGCCTGGTTCTCAGCTGTTGACCACAGGGGAGAAGACAGAAACAGTTCATTACAACTTCTGCCTTTTCCTTTCATTGGTGCATAGAGCTATTTGGACATTATGTACTGAATAGAGGAATTGGCTGTGTTTCTTCCAAGGTTGGACACAACAATCATGTGATCCCTGGGTGTTCTTGGGCAAAGCAGAGCTGCTGGGTCTTAGCAGATCCAGATCAGCTCTGCATTTGTGACTGTGGCTCCTGTGGCTGCCTCAGTTACAGTGGAAAAGTACAAAATAAAAAAGCATAAGTGCCTCCATCATGACCAGTTGAGGAACATATTATGTGCCAAAAGTATATAAAAAATAGAAAAAAAATACAATAAATACAAATAAATAAAATGCCTGCGCCAACTGAAATTGTCACCCATTTTCATATTTCAAAAACACAAAATATTTTTCAAAATACAAAATAGAAAATCAATTTTATGAATTTATTTTGGAGACAGTTTGCATATTTAAAGAATAAGGAGGTATAGTTTTCCCAAAATAAAACTAAAAAAAAAGAAAAAGATCTTTAAAATAAAAGCATATTAATAAAATGCCCTATGTGTCACATAAAAACACTGCAAATATTATTTTGGTAGTCCAAAAAATAAAAAAGGGTTATTAAACCATCACCTACGCTAAATCACAAAAGAGTGTCTGGTCTTTAAATGGGGTTGTTCCAGTATTTTATATTGATATCCAATATTTAGGATCGTCAGCAAAATCAAGATCAGCGGGAGTGGGACACCCAGCACCCCAACCGATCAGCTGTTCATGAGTAGTTCAGGCGTTGGAACTACCCTATTTTTCGCCCTCTTAAGAGGCACCTGTCCATAAGATGCACCTGGGTTTTAGAGGAGGAAAATAAGAAAAAAATAGTTTTCATCAGCCATTAGCTCAGACTCCCAGTCAGACCTCAGAACAGACCTTCAATGTTAATAAGTCCCCCAATCAGACCTCAATAAGTCCCCCAATCAGACCACAGATCAGCCCTCCATGTGAATGACCCCCAATCAGACCTCCATAAATCCCCCAATCAGACTTCCATGTGAATGACCCCCATGCTCAGATCAGATTAAAAAAAAAATCAACTGACCTCTCTTGCTCCGAATTCCAACTCCGCTCCTCGCATAAAGCGATCTTCTTCCTGCCGTGTGCTGTTCTGTGACCTGACATGCACAGCGTGAGGTCACAGAGCGCCAATGTCCTCACGCTGTGCGCGGTCACAGCACAGCAAGCAGCCGACAAAGACCAGGAAGCTGGGGGTGCAGAGCTTGGGTAGTGCTGCATTCACCGCTTCCTAGTCCTCCTGTACTAATGAGCACTTCCATAACAGAAGCGCTCATTAGTATTCGCCCCATAAGACGCACTGGCATTCCCCCCTTCCCCCACTTGCGGGGTGCGTCTTATAGGGTGAAAAATACAGTAAGTACCTGATCTCCACACCTCCATCCGTTGTGTATTGGACAGGGCAGCTCTGCAGTAACCCGCTCAAATACCAAACACAACCTGTGGACAGGAGTGGTGCTGTTTTTGGAAGAAAGCAGTCATATTTTTCTAATCCTGGACAACCCCTTTAAGAACAGCCCAGGCAAGATGGCCTCATAATCACGTTCAAAAAATAGAATAAATTCATCTGTAATCAGAAAATAAACACAGATTAGCAAAACAATGGGCCTCATTTATCAAAACTGTCTAACAGGAAACTGTTTTAGCAACCAATCAGAGCTCACCTTTCATTTTTTTCAGAACACTTTAAGAAATTATTTCTATGGGCAACTAAGACACCTTTTTCTGTTAGACAGTTTGGATAAATGAGGCCCAATATGAGTTGCTATCTGGTTTTAACTTGCAGATAAAATTGTTGGTGACACATTTTCTTTAACTTCATCGTTTGTTTGGACGGCAAACAGCCTAGTTTGACTTTCTCAGTCAGCCCATTCACTCCGACCAGAGAGCCCCATGTAATGACTCAATTAGAGCATCACACATTACACTGAAGTGCAGTGCCCTTCTGTGGTTTTTATCTAGGCCTATCGAGAGAACAGTAGAGCTGTCATGCCTTCATCTCAATTCTACATTCTGTTTGTGTCTCCTCCCTGTTCAATATAGCAGGGGTTAAATGCCTTTTTTGCTTTTTGGGTGTATTTGTGTGTCTTGCAGGGATAATGCCTCTTTCTATTCGTGTGCACCCGCGTGTGTTTTTGGCTAATGAGCTGAGCTATATGTCTAGTAACAGCTTCTGCTGTTCTGTTTGCCTGGCCAGCATTATGTCTTGGTACCTGTTCAGACTGTGCCCGTGCTTTTGGTGTTTTCTTGTTTCTAAGTCTCATGATACTTGCGCCAGAGTTCCTGAGTCCAGAGGGTCAGCTGCCAAATACACCCCGACCATCCCAGGAGGTACCAGTCTGGTCGCTAACCAGGGGCTGGCTGGGCAGGGGGGCAGAGGGGCACATGCCCCCCGGGCCAGTTGATGTCCAGGGCCACTGTGGTCCCTCAACTTATTTGTATCTGCATCCACTAGACACAGATACAACTGAGCCTGCAGTAGCATCGGCAGGACAAGGTAACTATTGGTTCCCTGCCCGGCTGTTCCCACGACACATTGATGTGACATAGGCGGCGCGATGACGTCATCACGCCACCTGCGATGTTCCTCAGGAGCAGACCCACCAGAAGAGGGGGGGTCTGCATTGTGGGACCATGCCACCACTGGGACAGGTGAGTACAAACTGCCCTAATGGTAGTACTGGCCCCTGACTCCTAATACTAATATTGACCCTAATACCGACCACTAGTACTGATGCCTAACACTACTAACCCCTATCCCTAATACTGGCCCCTAACTCTAATACTGGTCCCAATGCTAATTCTACACCATACTAACCCCTAACTTTAATACTGATACCTAATCCTAAGGCTACATACACACGACCGTATGTGTGTTGCGGTCTGTAGATCCGCAGATCCGCAAAACATGGATACTGGCTGTGTGCGTTTCACATTTTGTGGAACACATGGCCGGCCCTATGATAGAAATGTCTATTCTTGTCTGCAATTGTGGACAAGAATAGGACATGCTCTATCTTTTTTGTGGGGCGCGGAACAGAACTACGAATGTGGACCGCACATGGTGTCCTGTCCACATCTTTTGTGGCCCCATTGAAATGAATGGAAATACGGTTGTGTGAATGTACCCTAATGTTGACCCTAACCCCAATATAGGCCCCTAACTAATACTGACCCTAATCCTAATGCTGGCCCTAAGGGTGCATTCAGACAACCGTATTTCTGGGTCCGCATCCATTCCGCAATTTAGCATTTCAATGGGGTCACAAAAGATGCGGACAGCTGTCCACATTCGTAGTTCTGCGGCCCCTTAAAAAAAGATAGAACATGTCCTATTCTTGTCTGCAAACACGGACAGGAATAGGCATTTCTATATGGGGCTGTGCATTCCGCAAAATCCAGAATGCACAAGGCCAGTATACATATTTTGCAATTTGCGGACTGCAAAACACTTACGGTTGTCTGAATGTAGCCTTAGCTTAATACTACACCTACTGTAACTCTAATACTGACCCCTAACCCCAATACTGACCCTAATGTAAATACCAATCCTAACCCTAAAACCATAACCTTAACTACAATCCCCAATACCTCATACAGTGATCATAATATGACTGTCCACATATATCTGTACCCATTGCATCTTTTATACCTCTCACCTCACACATAGTATACACACAGAGTACCGATACATCAGGTACAAGGTATAATAGATGCTGTGTGTACGGATATATAGCATATAAAGCAGTGTACTCATATGTCAGCTACAAGGTATAATACATGCAGTGCAGGGGCGTAGCTAATACTGACTGGGCCCCACAGCAAATTTTTGTATGGGACCCTGCCAACTTAATGTACATACTCATACATGTGCTCACCGCATACATGGACAGACTCATACACACGTTCACCACGTACATGGGTGCACTGATACATGCACTCACCACATATGTACATAGAAGCACTCATACACAGTCACCACATACATAGACACACTCACCACATAGATGAATACACTCAAACACACACTCACCACTTACATGGATGCACTCATACATACACTCACCACATTCATAGACACACTTATACACACACTCACCACATTCATAGAAACACTTATACACGCACTCACCACATACATGGTTGCACTGATACACGCACGCAGTGGAGGGGTTAATTAGTAAATTACTATGGGGGGGTCAGATAACAGGACATATGGGGAGGGGGGACAGGCATCATACAACTCTGTGTGCAGAAGCAGCCAGCCTGCTCTACACTAGCTTCCTGCTGGTGGGTGGGGCCTGATCCCATGACATTCTACTATTGGCTGGCAGCAGATATCATAGAAAGCTGCCAGCCAATAGAAAACAAAAAGCATTACTGGCAAGTCCTGTGCCAATACTGCGGATCCCAGAGTGAGAGCGGCCATAGGAGGAGGATACAACAATTGTACTCTGTCCTCACTCATCAAGGACCTTCGGTGGGCGGAGCTCCAGCGCTGCTGCTGTAAGTGGCATCCTCTTCTATAAAGTACAGCAGTACACAGGGGAAGCCTGTAGATATAATAAAAAGATTCAATACTGCTTTGGGGCCCCTTCTGAGCTTGGGCCTGAAGCAGTCGCTTCCCCTGCTTCCCTGATTGCTACATCACTGATGCAGTCTGTTCAGGTATACAGTATACAAAGCAGTGTACTCATGTGAGATACAAGATGTAATTTATACCTCGTACCACATATATGGTATCAGTACACTGCTGTATATACTATATATCTGTACGCAGTGCATCTATTATAACTCTTACCTCACATATCAGTACACTGCTGTGTATACTATATCTGTATATACTGCATGTATTATAATGCATGTATAATAGATGCAGTGGGTACATATATATATTATACACAGCAGTATACTGATATGTGAGGTATAATAGATGCGCTATGTACAGATATATAGTATATTCATGTGTACTCATATTTGGAATACAAGGTGTAATTTTTACCTAGTACCGCACATATCAGTACACTGCTGTATATACTATGTATCTGTACACACTGCATCTATTATACCTCTTACTACGTTACCATCAGCAACATGTGACTGATGATGTCACACCTTCTGTTACCCACTGCATTCTAGCGTCTACTGAGTATTATTATACAGTTTGTATACACTGTACTCAGGGGGCACATATAAGAGGCACTACACATAAATGGGAGGAAAAGAAGAGGCACTATACATAAAGGGGCACATAGAAGAGGCACTATATATAAAGGGGCACATATAAGAGGCACTGTACATAAAGGGGCACATATAAGAGGCACTATACATAAATGGGTGGAAAAGAAGAGGCACTATATATAAAGGGGCACATATAAGAGGCACTGTACATAAAGGGGCACATAGAAGAGGCACTATACATGAAGGGGCACATTTGACTTATTGGTTTGGTTCTGTTGCTATATTTGTTGTTGATTTTGTTGCTGTATTTGACATCTAGGCTTGGTTCTGGTGCTGTATTGATGCGATGAACTTGGTTCTGATGCTTTATTCATGCAGTGATCTTGGATAATGCTCTGTATTTGTTTGTTAAACATTCATCTGATGCTATACTCCGAACTCATACCAAATATTCAAATTTGCGTTCGGGCCACTGTCACAGATTCTGTCAAAAAGACCAGACACAAGTCCTGCATGCAAACTTTTTTGTCCAGTAATGGAGCAGCATCCTGAGAAGACCCCATTATAGTCAATGGAGTCTCTTCTGCTCTGGAGGTGGTAAATCTTGTCCGTCTAATAATCAGGCTGTTGCTACGGGATTGCACATGTACGTACAATCCCAACATGAAAACACAACCTGCTGCCGCCTTTTAATGATTTAAAGCCCAGTTACCTATACTGCCTTTATATGGTAGGTGGAGTTAAACAGGTTAAGGTGGGCTGCTACACATGGGCCAGTGCTGGGTGCTTGCCCCCAGGCTAAAATTTGCCAGCCAGCCCCTGTCGCTAACCCACAGAGAAATCTGCATTCCTCTACAGGGGTTAAAAGGTGAATACCATGGAGGCACCAGAATATCACCCTTAGGGTTTGGCCCAACGTCAAACCAATTATTTGGCACAGTGGTTCCACAGTGGTAACACGAGTTTTATCTGTCTATGCTGACGGCTTCATTACGACAAGATTTTATATTTAATTTTCAGCGTTATAGTACCACCAAAAGAAAAACAGCCAAAAATTAAAAAAAACATTTCTACAAATAGTGAGTTAAAAATACCAATTTCTGACTCAGGTGTCCCTGTAAGTATGATGACTAAGAATTTTATATAGTTCCTAATTTTTTTTAGTCTGTCATTTTTTTAGTCTGGAGCTTTGCATCACACTTGTTCAGAGAACGCCTTCCCATTGAAGCTTCTTGGTGTCCATTAGACTGTTTACTGGTTGCAAACTATTCCTGAAATTAAGCAAATAAAAAACTGAATATGTCAGGACTTGAAAAACGAAACATTTCTCCTCTAAAAAACGAGGATGTGGCTGCCTGCTTGGATGTGCCTACAGGGGAAAGATTAGTGAGACAGAGCAAGATTAAATGGAGATTACAATTGCGATTAACCTCATTTCTCTACTTCGAACCAAAGTGCACTATGCTAGAGAATAAATCCTTTCAAAAAGCTTAAACACGGTTATATCTAATCTCCAGCTTGTAACTATGTGAATTTTAAGGTTATAGCTGCCTCTATCCAGGGGTCTTGTATCTTAGTGTCCCAATTTGTTGACAGTTTAGTCTGGAGTTTGGAGAGGTTTTTGGCATCTCAAAAAGTGAGAACGTATCACTGATTATGCCATTACTTTCTACTGCCGTGTCCCTGTGTCACGAACCAGCGAGTGTGAACCCATTGTGCCACATGACCAACCTCCTCTAAGGGTGTTGTCTAAGTGAACCCCTCGATCTTCACAGTACCCCTGATGGAGGGGAACACCAGGTCGCCACCTCTTGAGAAGGATTGGCACACGAGACAGCTGGTCCAGGCGAACCAAGGGTACCACTGCAGGGTACCAGAGATACAGAGAAGTCAGCAGGCCAAGTTGTAACCAGGAGCAACAGTGCAGAACCAAAGGATGAGGCAGAGGCGAAGTCAAACAAGCAATAGGTCAGGGCACGCGGCACCAGTACAGGCCAGGCAATCCGGGTCGGCAACAGAAAAATCGAAGCAAACATTTGGGGTTCAAACAGGTAGCAGAGTCCAGATACACAAGCATAAGTCAGGTAAACAGGAACACAAGCAGACATAACAGCAACCTTTGCAGGACCCAAGGACCTTGACGCTCAGGCACCTGGGAAGGGGGCTGAGCCACTTAAACAGGTGGAGAAGGACTAGGATTGGTCAGCACATGTGCTAAACCCATAAATCACAGGAAGTGACGTGTGACGGCCCTTAAGGAAGTGCTACACGGAACCAAGCTGAAGCACGCTGTGCCCAGGGCTGGAAGGAAACTGCGGATTCCAGGATGAACGATGGCTGCAAGGACAAAGCCCCGGACTGCAGTGGTGAATGGGGAAACACTGGCAGCAGATCACTGCCGACCACGGAGCCCGGGATGGCTGTAAGCAGGAGAACATTGGCTGACAGCAACCGTTGTTACACCCCCACAGATCTTGAGAATATAGGTGCTATAGACCTGGCTTTGCTCTGCGGCCCCCACATAGTTTCTTCCTACACAACGATGCTCCTGATCACCCACTGTGTAGGTCACAACTGTGAAGAGGCTGCAGCGCTAAACCAAGAGAAGGCTGATATCCAAAGAGCTGGAGAGAGTATTTGCTGTATATCTCTGAAGGTGATGAGCGGTTCCTAGACTGGGGGAGCAGCTTATCATGGATTCTATTGGATCATTTTGTTGCTCTTTACGACTTCCTTGTGAGTTGATGGACTGTGTTGTCATCAGTAATAATAGGCAGATCGTTCTATGCACTAGCCTGGTGTTTGCATTTGTTTCATGCTGGATTTTCTTTTGCACTCCGTTGACAAGCCTTAACCTTTCCTGCAGAATTCAGTCGGGTTGCTTTGGTAACATAAAGTTGGTTGTGAGAAGTGTATTTGCAGCTTTTGAGCACTGTCATCATGTATTTATCAGACTTTTCAGATGTATACAGGTTGTTTGTTCCCAGCAGCAGGTGATTTTGTAATCAGGACACCGCACTCAGGGTTTTACAATTGCCCTTGGCAGCCACTTCATACGGACAGGTTGAAATATGTCTGTGTGGAAGAAAGATTAGCAGGATGACTGCAATATCTGGAACAAGATCATTCAATGCAGAGAGGAGACGCTGGCCACTAATGAGATGTTTGGATTATAAATCACTAGTTTTACCAAAATCTGGGTGTTTCCCGAGACAGACCTTGCGTCTGCTCATAAGATGATATCATATTTCCTCAATTTTACCATGTGCAGTATTCACCCTGGCCTAACTTTTCAATTGGAGAAATATGTGTCATCATCACTTGTCTCATATTTCTTAAACTATAAAAGAATATTAACCAGTTCGGATCCATTATATTTTCAGGAGATTTTCAGAACATTTTGAAGTAAAAATTTGAACTCAGTGTTGTTTGAGTCTGCGTTGGAGTACTTTATGCCACATTTATCAAATGTCTCATGTTACTTGATAAATTTGTCTTATCTTTAAACCTTAGAGTTCACATCAGCGTTATGCTTTCCGTTTGTGTTTTCCGTTATAACATGGTTATAACGGAAAATAACGGAAACCATAAGACGGAAGTCAAAACGGAAGCCTTTAGAGGCATTCCGTTTTGATCCGGCAGAATAGAAGCCTATGAGAATCATAACTGATCCATTTGGTTCCCGTTATGCAGAACGGAAAAAAAAGTCCTGTCGACAGGAGTGTACTGAACTGCCGGCACTGAACGGGGGTTACACAGCATTATACTGATTTATGATGCTATGTAACCCTTACAGTTCTGGAATGTGTCACCCGCATCGTGTGCAGTGTACTGAACTGCCGGCACTGAACGGGGGTTACACAGCATTATACTGATTTATGATGCTATGTAACCCTTACAGTTCTGGAATGTGTTGGATAATGCTGACAGTGTTATCCAACACATTCCAGAACTGTAATGCACCTTTCACACGAGCGGGAGACTCGCATGTCTCCCGCAACGCATCTACAGGGCTGGACTCCGGTACTGACAGGGATCGCATAGCATTATATGCGATCCCAGTCAGTGCCGGAGTCCAGCCCTGCTGATGCGTTGCGGGAGACATGCGAGTCTCCCGCTCGTGTGAAAGGGGAATAAGGGTTACATAGCATCATAAATCAATATAATGCTATGTAACCCCCGTTCAGTGCAGGCAGTTCAGTACACGGCACACGATGCGGGAGATGTCCGAGCCTCCCGCTTGTGTGAAAGGGGCCTAAGTTTTGCATAATCACTTACATTTTGTGCAAGCGAGTGCAAAAAGTTGCAAAAGTCCTATTTTTGCGACTTTTTGATGCCAGAATTCTGGAGAAGGTATGATAAATCAGGGCCAATATTCAAATACTACACTTTAAATGCTACAACTTTTTTTAATTCCTTATTCAGTTTGATTTTTGTTGTGTTTTGTTACCTCAGAATTTTTGCTTTTGCTAAAAAACAAAATAAATAAATTGGGATATAAAAATATTCATCTTAAATATACTTTTTCAAATTGTACGTTAGGCGAGCAGTTCGTGCCCGCCTCATTACTCACTATGCTGCCTGGCCCTTCACTCTGCAGGTTGCGGCTTGCATGCTTCCTTCCAGCTTGCCAGTATCTGTTCCCTTAGGGGTGTGTGCTCATGTGTTTGCTCTTAAAGGTCCAGCGCACGTGCTTCCAAATTCTTCCTCAGCCAATAGCTTGAGGTCCTTGGGTTTTTTGGTTACCCACCCCAGAGGGTGCCTGAGCTTTAGGTCCCTTGGTGACTAGCAAAGATGTATGGTAGTCAAGTGATATTACGATTTACCTGTGTTTATACTGCGTTATTTTCTGCCTGTGCTCCTTTTGTGCTCCAGCCCTGCTTCCGCTCTGCCTGTCTTAATCTGCATTTTTCAGTTTCAGTTCTGTTTTTGTTTAAGTTAACTCTGTCCGGCTGTCTTTATACTACATAGTCCCAATTATGGTAACATTTTGACTTCTGAAATTTGTTGTGGATTCCGTGGAAAAAGCCGCCACCTTCCGTGTGGTATCACCTGGAGTTTCTGCTCTGTTTCTCATGTGGAAAAAAATGAGCGTAATACAGTACCTGCCAAGTATATGAAATTTCACAAATTTTATGGACACTTTGCTTTTTCATTCTGTGCCTTGCAGATTTTAAATCCACAGCATGACAATTTTTTCTGAAGTTCTTTTGTGCAGATTTCACCTTTTTCAATGCAAGGGTGAGGTGTGCGGAAGACCGCATCAAATCCACACCAAAAGCTGCAAGTAACACATGCAGATTTTGGTGCTGAAATGTGAAGAAATCCATTTATGTGTAATTTCTGCAAGGTGCGCCGCACCCATGTGCAAGTAGTGAAAAATCAGCCCTGCAAGACCCCGCAGCATCATCCCAGTAACTGCATACCAACCATTGTGTTTCAGTCACCACCATCACCAGGCAATGGTAGAGCTTTCGACACAGATGTGAACATAGCCTGGGAACTGTCTTTCCACTGTCTTCTGATTGGTTCGCTGTGGGCGAGAGAGACAGTTTTTCATGTTGATAAATGAGGCCAATTGAGTTATTTGCAGTAAAAGGAGAATGTGTAGTGGCTCACCAACACAGTGAAAAATGGATAAGGAGGTGCTCTGTCTACAATTCACCCTTAGTCGTATTCAAAATACAATTAAATAACTTAAATGACAGACACACTCACATATGGGATGTATGGAAAAGGTCATTTAAAATTTCACACTAGGTATATTTATTAAATATAAAGATCTAAGTAAATGACCAGATATGATAAAAATATAACAATAAAACAGTGTCAGCGCTGACAATTAGTAGGCGATAACCATAATAAATTTATTATTATTGTGGTATATTGTCAAAAAGTCCATACAATTGGAGCTGCCACTATAAGTCAAACGCGTTTCGGGGTTTGCTCCCCTTCCTCAGTGGTAAGCAGCTCTCAATTAGGACAACCTATATATAGGTAGTATCCCAGGTGGGTTGGACTCCATAAGTGGCAGCTCGTTTAGATCTTGAAATAATGTTAACCCTTCTACTTCTGGTTGCAGAACATCTTGTCTTTCAGGAGAGATATTATTATTGTTCTAAACACAATATTGTGATATGAAGAGGATAATAAATAAATAAATAAATAGATGCATATAAATTAAATAACTTATCATACTTAAAATATAATTGCCTGAAAGATAATTCAAAAAAGGTAAAATAATATATATGGAAAATATATAAAAATATGTAAACAATATTGAATATTAAAAATAAAAATATAATAAGGAGCTCATAGTAATTCATAAAAGACAGTAAAAGTTAGAATAGTTTCATTTAGAGAATCATCCAATATTGTATATCTCATAATTACCTTAAGATACCATTATTTTGTCTATTTGGGATTCCTCTATGGTTTTCAATGGTCTCATTTCACTTCCCATGGTGTTGTTTATATTTGTTCTTATTTTTATTTTTTATTTTTATTTCTTATTACCTTTTTTCTTCATTATTCATATCATATTTATATGGAATAGATCATCTAATTGCTATATTGAAGTTGTTAGTTTTAATGGTTGTTCTATGTTTTTGTATGTTCTGTTCTTTCTTGTAGGTAAAGATTCAAGGGATGGAGTTCAGGGTGTATCGGGGTTGGGGGCCTCACGAGGAGGAGACATCGAGGTGCTGGTAAAAACAGCCTGACCTCGATGTCTCGTCCCAATAGGGCACCCAACCCATTTCTGCGAGGGTTTATGTTCACAAGAAACCGAATATCTCCATTTCTGCATTTAAACCGGCTGGTGTCATGGAGTCTAAGTCAAATATACGTCTGGATTCTATTCTTGACATATTCATAATGTGATCCCCTCCTCTCCATGGTTTTAGAACTCTTTTAATTGCTGCAAAGGTGAGTGATGATGGGTTTTTCTGATGTTTTTCTGATGTTCATAACCATTTTTAATGTTTGCTATGTTTGCCCCCTGAAGAAACGAATTTCCGAACATATAGCAAACATTAAAAATGGTTATGAACAGCACTCTATCAAAACAGAGTTTTTCTGATGTTTTTCTTTAAAGTGTTTTGATACAGAGTGTTGTTCATAACCACTTTTAATGTTTCCTGTAAGTTCGGAAATTCGTTTCTTCAGGGGGAAAACATTAAAAATGGTTATGAACATCAGAAAAACATAAGAAAAACCCATCATCACTCACCTTTGCAGCAATTAAAAGAGTTCTAAAACCATGGAGAGGAGGGGATCACATTATGAATATGTCAAGAATAGAATCCAGACGTATATTTGACTTAGACTTCATGACACCAGCCGGTTTAAATGCAGAAATGGAGATATTCGGTTTCTTGTGAACATTAACCCTCGTCGAAATGGGTTAGGTGCCCTGCTTGGACGAGACATCGAGGTCAGGCTGTTTTTACCAGCACCTCGATGTCTCCTCCTCGTGAGGCCCCCAACCCCGATACTCCCTGAATTCCATCCCTTGAATCTTTACCTACAAGAAAGAACAGAACATACAAAAACATAGAACAACCATTAAAACTAACAACTTCAATATAGCAATTAGATGATCTATTCCATATAAATATGATATGAATAATGAAGAAAAAAGGTAATAAGAAATAAAAATAAAAAATAAAAATAAAAACAAATATAAACACCATGGGAAGTTAAATGAGACCACTGAAAATAATAGAGGAATCCCAAATAGACAAAATAATGGTATCTTAAGGTAATTATAAGATATACAATATTGGATGATTCTCTAAATGAAACTATTCTAACTTTTACTGTCTTTTATGTATTACTATGAGCTCCTTTTTATATTATTATTTTTAATATTTAATATGTTTTACATATTTTTATATATTTTCCATATATTTTTTACCTTTTTTTGAATTATCTTTCAGGCAATTATATTTTACGGTAAGTATGATAAGGTATTTAATTTATATGCATCTATTTATTTATTTATTATCCCCTTCATATCATAATATTGTCTTTATAACAATAATAATATCTCTCCTGAAAGACAAGATGTTCTGCAACCAGAAGTAGAAGGGTTAACATTATTTCAAGATCTAAACGAGCTGCCACTTAAGGAGTTCAACCCACCTGGGATACTCCCTATATATAGGTTGTCCTAATTGAGAGCTGCTTACCACTGAGGAAGTGTTTGGCTTACAGTGGCAGCTCCAATTGTATGGACTTTTTGACAATATACCACAATAATTTATGTGGTAACCACCTAATGACTTTTGTGAATATACAAATACTCCTCCTCCCTCAGTCCTTATTAATATAAGGAATTACAAATTTCAAGGAGTACTGAAGATTACCAATAGGCAAACAAGCCTGGAAACTCCATATCTTTAATTACAGGCTACAAACACTTAGCCTACAGTGCATCGCTCACAGAGTCGGCATCAGCGACCACGTGAGACGCCACGTGCGACGCTGTGAAAAGGCACGCAGGATCGCCGCGCACCTTGCATACAGCAAGTCAGCACAGCCAACATCACTGGGGAACAAAGAAGAAATCGCTGGAGGGTAACGTACAGAGACTGAATAGATGAATTATCTCTATATCATTTACAACGATTGACAAGCTAATGGAGTATACTAACTAATGATTCAATGTGAATCCAGCCTGTTGACCTTAGAAATATAAAGACTTTTTGGATCCACAGTATAGACTGGTTTATCACATCTATAGGAGAGGAATTATTATAATATTGGCACTCACTCCTTTATGCCTATGCTCCAATATGTTATACAATATTGGAATTAACTCCTTCATGCTTACATATATATGCCATGTGACAATTCCAGGATATTATAGAATTGTTTATATATATATTTATACCTATACCCACCTACTATATCAATAATCAAGGGGAGACCTTTCATCCCTATTGGTGAATTCATATATCTCTTAATATTATAAAAATGAGTTTCTGTCTGTCTGTCTGTTCTCTATGCGCGACCAAACTACTGGACCGATTTTCACCAAATTCGGCACACAGGTACATCAGGTGTCCGGGAAGGTTTTAGACCAGGTCTCATCTCTCTAGGACATAACGTTCCCGAGATATTCCCAAATTATGACCTGCATTAGCCAATATTAGCCTGACAGCATTGGTTTTAAACCGCAACTGCCATTCTCTGCACAGACACACACAGGGAGGGCAGGTTTCCATAACAACACAGCCAGGTAATTAGCAGCTAGCTGATGATCTCAGGTAACAATCCAGTAATTTCTATTCAATGCTTTAAAGGGGCAGAGCGCTGTGGATGATACTGTTAAAGGGGTATTCCAGTTACCATAAATATAACTTATGTTTTAGACTAATTTTAGACTATGACCGTTCAGTAGTAAATCTTCCACTGCTACCCATTGCGTGTCCTCATAAATTACCATGGCACCGACCTGTGATTCACACCACTCTCAAAAGAGGGATTTACAACACCTGCTCCAGGTTTCACTAAGCCACACCCCGACTTTGCCAGGCCACACCCCCTTCCCCCTCCGCAGCCAATGGGGATTGAAAAAATGAAGGTAAAAATGAACTTCTGTCAGCTGCAGGGGTGGGAGCGTGAGTTTCTCTCTGCAACAACACACAGAAACATTAGATGAAATAGACTAATATTAGACTACTACCGTTCAGTAGTAATAAAAGATGTATTCTTCCACTAAAAGGACTTAAAAGCAAACCCCCCCTCCCAAGGTCCCGCTAAACCACGCCCCCAGTCAGGCCACGCCCTCTCCCACTCCGCAGCCAATGGGGATTGAAAAAATGAAGGTAAAAATCAACTTCTGTCAGCTGCATTGACTTTCCCTCTGCAGCGACACACATAAACATTAAATGAAATAGATGAAATATACCCAGGCGAAGCCGGGTCTTTCTGCTAGTACTGTATATATACAAATATTTGTGATAAATTTATTATGATTATCGCCTACTAATTGTCAGCGCTGACACTTTTATTGTTATATTTTTATCATATCTGTTCATTTACTTAGACCTTTATATTTAATAAATATACCTAGTGTGAAATTTTAAATTACCTTTTCCATACATCCCATATGTGAGTGTGCCTGTCATATAAGTTATTCAATTGAGTTATTTGTATTTGAAACTAGAAGAATCTGTTCATTTTGTCGGAGTGCCCAGCAGTCTCTAGCTCCCACCACAAATGTTTTGTCATGTGTCAAAGAGCGGTGACCACCCACTGTATATTTACAGGATTAACATCCTGTTACAGATATAATTTTTTTCAGGCTCCATTAATTTCTACATAAATCAACTTGAGATCTTTTGTATCAAAAACAGAGACTTTACAATACATTGATGCTGAGAATTAAGAGAATAGAAACCCATTGATAATTCAGAGCACTTCTGTTTGTTGCTGGGATTGTAGCAGTTGTTATCATCTGTAAAGACAGTACATGCTTTATTTTGTAGTGGAGTTCCTTAAAGGGCTTATGCCATGATTAATATAAAAAAAGAAAACCAGAAATCATGTAGTACATGGCAGTCTCTTTCTAACAATGCTAGACCAGACCTATAAATCACATGGATCCAAAGCTTTGCGTCGTGTCTTTTCTCATGAGCATATGCGTCCACCTCAGTGATGTTCCTGAGGTGGACAGAGAAATAAGAAAATTAATAAACAGGTGGCACTATGCAGATACATTTTATAATAAGGCGACCAGGGGCGGACTGGGAACTTAAAGTGGCCCTGGAAAAAAATACTAGAAGTGGCCCCGTTTTGTAGTCGGGTCCAAATTGATGGAAGAAAGGGCCAGAAATACCATATTGTGGCACATTATACCACCCCACCCGAGCCAAATACCACAGTCCATCATAAAATACATCCCTAAAAACTTCCACTGGCCGGCAGTGGGGAGAGCTCAGACAACCCCCTGGGTATACGCCCACCGAGAAATTTCCCTGTAAGGTCTATGACCAATCCGCCCCTGAAGGCGATATTCACTCGACCATAGTTTTGGTCTGTGTTATTGAGGGATCGCACAAAATGCAGACGAAACACAGATGTCATGCATGTGCTGTCTGCATCTGTGTGGCCGCTCCACAAATTATAGCACGTGTCGTATTCCCATCTGTGTTGCAGACAGGATTAGCCATTTGTACTGATGGATGTCAGAAAATTGCAGAAGGCACACGACCGGCATCCTTACACAAAATATCTACAGTCCTGTGCATGAAGCCTAATTCAGTGACTATACTACATTTTACATTTTTGCTGTTATTTATTTTACTCACTTTTATAGCACTGACATATTTTTTGCAGTGTTTTACAGCTCTACATCTCTTGCTGTCTCCAGTGGAGCTCACATTCTAATTCCCTATCAGTATGTGGGAGGAAACCCACGCAAACATGGGGAGAATATACCATGCAGATGTTGTCCTTGGTTGGATTTGAATCTAGGACCTCAGGACTGCAAGGCACCCGTTCTAACCACTGGGCCACTGTGCTTACTATTGTATTCAGATCTAGGTGCTAGTTTTAAAACTTGTATTCTTTATGAGACAACTATGGATATATAAAAAGGGTTTTCCAGGATATTTTTATTGATGACCTATCCTTGGGATAGGTCATCAATATCAGATCAGCAGGGGTCCGACACCTGCCAGCCCTGCCGATCAGCTGGTTGAAGAGAAGGTCGTGCGTCTTGCCAGCGCATCGTTCACCTGCTCACCATTGACATTGCTGCGGTGAACAGGTGTAATTACAAGAAGCCATCCCATTCACTTCTATGGGAAGGCATCTTCCTATACACTTGTAATGACACCTGCTCACCACTGCGATGTTGACAGCAAGCAGGTAAGCAATGAAGAGAAGGCTGTCGGAACCCTGCTGATTTGACATTGATGGCCTATCCTGAGGATAAGTCATCAATAAAAATATCCCGTAAAATCCCTGTAAGTTCCTGGTTGTTAATAAAGATCATTCTGACTTTTCATAATGAGTGAAGGTTATTCCTCTGCAGCACAGTGTTCACTGCCTTAATTTCCTTTATACAGTTTGAAACAAGAAAGCCGAGAGTGCCTGGAGATTTGAGCCCCACTGAGAAGAAGACATCCTTTAATCATGAACGCGATGAGTATAAGAAGCTGCTGGCTGAGAGCCACAGGTTGGTGATGGACCTCCGTAGACATGTCCAACAGGGTGATAAGAACTGGAATCGGGAGAGAGCAGAGCTTCTGGATCGAGTTGACAGAGAAAGGCGCGATTGGGAGCAACAACGAAAAGAACTTCTGAGAAGAATAAAACAGGTAGAGTGCTATAAATATGACAACAAAAAGTATGTTTATTAAAATAAAACTAAAAACATAAGAAACCGGTGAATCTTTATGCTGAAGCATTGTAACATTTTGCTAGTCAGTTATTAGTTTGTAGGCCCATAAATGTTTTATACGTACATTACTTTTTGTGTGACTGTTTATTTGTACAGTAATTGCTTCTGAGGATGGTTTTCATGATTGCATTTAAGGATACGTTCAAAGTTCTGGAAATCTTCCAGATTGATGACCTTCGTGTCTTGAAGTAATGATGGATTGTCGTTTCTGTTTACTTAGTTGAATAGTTCTTGCCATAATGTGTATTAGGACAGTAGTAGAATAGGGCTTAACACTGTATGGAGCTACCGACCGGTCTTACCTCTGCACAACACAACTGATGGTCTCAAAAATATTATGAAGGCAAGGAAGTTTACAAATTAAGGCATACCTTTTAATTGAAAAGCATTAATTCCTCATAAAGCTGATTGAGAGAATGCCAAGAGTGTTAAAGTTTTCCTCAAAGACAAAGGGGGATGCTTTGAAGAATTTAAAATATAAAACCTATCCTGCTTAATCCATATGTGTTCTTTCATCGTTTTCATGTCTTCAATATAAATCTATACTGTAGATAAAAAACTATGGAATGAAAAGGTGTTTCCAAATTTTTGACTAGTACTGTACCACCAGATAGGTATATTTCCTTATTTTAATACATTCAAGTACATGGAGATTTGTGTTTTAAAGCCATGACAATATATGCAATATGTACTACCGTATTTTTTGCTTTATAAGACGCATCCGATGATAAGATGCACCCCAAGTTTAAGAGGAGGAAAATAAGAAAAAATATGTTTCATCAGACCTCATATCAGATCCTCAGATCAGATCTCACATAAATATCAGGACATCGGGTCAGACCCCCATAAATAGCAGGACATCAAATCAAACATTACATCATACATTAGTTTTCAATGTCAGACCCCCATCAGACCTCCGATCAGCCTTCCATGTCAGACCCCCATCAGACCTCAGATCACCCCACATTCTCAGACTCCCATCAGACCTCAGATCAGCCCACTCAGACCATCATCAAACCTCAGATCAGCCCACTCAGACTCCCACCACATCTCAGATCAGCCCACCCAGACTCCCATCAGACCTCAGATCAGCCCACTCAGACCCCCATCAGACCTCCGATCAGCTTTCCACGTCAGACCCCCATCAGACCTCAGATCAGCCCACATTGTCAGTCTCCCATCAGACCTCAGATCAGCCCACTCAAACCCCCATCAAACCTCAGATCAGCCCACTCAGACCCCCACCAGACCTCAGATCAGCCCACTCAGACTCCCATCAGACCTCAGATCATCCAACTCAGACCCCCATCAGACCTCAGATCAGCCCTCCATGTCAGACCCCATCAGACCTCCGATCAGCCCTCCGTGTCAGACCCCCATCAGACTTCAGATCAGCCCACTCAGACCCCCATCAGACCTCAGATCAGCCCACTCAGACCCCCAATCAGCCCTCAATGTTAGACCCCATTAGACCTCAGATTAGATTAAAATAAAAAACCTCCTCTTACCTGTCCTGCGCTGCGGCTCCTCTCCACCTCCAGCAGAAGTCGCGCTCCCCATCTTCCCGGCCTGCGCTGCTCTGTCACCTGACTGCGTGCAGCGTCAGGTCATAGTGCGCGCACTACGTCCGGATGCTGTACGCGGTCAGGACAGTGAAGCGCCAACCGGGAAGACAGGGAGGGTGAGTATCACAAGTACTTGCAGCGCTTTGCTCCTGGCACCTAATACATACTAGTGAGCACTTCCATAATGGAAGCGTTCACTAGTAATCACTTTAGAAGACGCACAGCCATATACGGTATTTATTCACATTTTCAAGCCATTTTAGATATTTTAAACCATCATTTTATAAACTGTACTATTGTTTTGTGATTATTTAGGATTTCATTTCGTATTCCAGGGATACCACTTTGAGAATAGCCAGGCTTCTCTTGAATATAGGTCGCTGAGTCTTCCATGAGTAGGAAACCTTTATACCTTTCAAGCATTAATCACCTAACCAATCTTGGCATTGTGCTCTCTGGGGTTTCTAAAAAGCAGCTTACAGCATTTTATAGCCAGAACTGGTCTGACCTGGTACACGTTAACATTGCTAAATAAGGGGCACTTTCTCCATTAATAAGACACTTTTACTTTAGTTATGGTTTAAGGCTGCTTTCAACCCTAAGGGGTATTTAAGTTGCAAAAGAATCCTTCTTATACTTTGCTAAACATAACCTGGAATAACATTTAGACCCTAATATCACAGTAAAGTTTGGTGCAGTTTTCAATTCATATTTTAAGTTGAAGGCAAGATTGATTCTGGAAAATCTGTTTAGTCACTTTGGGATGGTTTTGAAAAAAAGGTGTCTTACAGCTGTATTATCCAGAGCCACCCATGTTTATTAAAGGGGTTTTCTATTTCTAACTAATCCTCTGGATAGCTCATCAGCATCTTATCGGTGGGAGTCCAGCACTCCTGTGAGCACCACTGCCTTCTTGCTGCATAACCTAAGCCAGTGAATGGGACTGAGCTGTGATACTAAGCACAGCTGATACACAATGTATAGTTGTATAACCTCTTGAATATTACATAATAGTTATAGCGCTTTGTTGAAAGGGAATGTGTCACTGAAAGTACATTTTTTATTAACTAAAACCAGATACTGCTAAATCTTCATCTTTCTGCACATGATCATTATTGCGGCATCTTTCATGAGTTGCGGTTAACAGCATTTAAAGATATCATTTAAAGAAACCACATGTAACATGTAGATGCAGGGGCGTAGCTATAGGGGAAGCAGGGGAAGCGGCTGCTGTGGGGCCCAAACCCAGAAAGAACCCACCCAGGAGGAAGACTAAAAGATTTTATTGTCAGGGCCCTCCTGACATTATATACAGAGACACCATAGGGAACGGACGAAGTGGCTGCCAGTCCTCATCTCAAGGAGCGATCTAGCCACAGGAGTGGGGGTTGCACAGGAGTAGGGAATGCAAAGAAGTTTTTAGGGGGGGCTGGGCATTCAAAAATTTGCTGTGGGGCCCAGTCTTTTGAAGTTATGCCACTGCTTCAGTGGGAGAATGTTTTGAGCATGCTCTGTGAACTGTGCAGAGGTCATTGCCCAGTAGATAAGTTGTGACTAGAGATGAGCGAATTTCATGTTATGAAATTCATTCACACTTTGTTTGGTGGTAAAAGGTGAATTGCGTTATGAATTATAGACTTCTATTATGACGGAATGAATAACGGAATGACTCTAAAGGCATTCCGTTATGCAATCCGTCATAGAATTGTGTTATGGTCCGTGGTAACGGAATCCATAACGCAATTCACCTTTTACCACCAAACGAAGTGTGAGCAAAATTCAAATTATGAAATTTGCTCATCTCTAGTTTTGACCATCACCTATTGTGAATACTGTATTATCTATACAAGTGTTAACATTCATTGTGATAATGCCTGTGATGATAATGAGATTGGCCAAAAAAAAAACAACTGCATTTTATATAGATAACATGGAAAATTGAAAGAAAAAAATCTCCAAAATTCAGTCTTGACTACTAAAGTCTTGATTATAACAATGTGTATATTTAAATAACATATTTTCCAAAGTTATTCTCTAAATGGTACTTAGTTTTTAATTGGTTCAATCTAGCAAAATGTAACATT
The DNA here is from genome assembly GCA_900303285.1 of Rhinella marina. Lineage (NCBI taxonomy): Eukaryota > Metazoa > Chordata > Amphibia > Anura > Bufonidae > Rhinella > Rhinella marina. Next base: position 750,040 of record ONZH01004598.1, on the reverse strand, counting down.
ATCTGGTATGTGATATCGTTAGAAGAAGGATTATGTGCAGACGTAGGTTTGTATCTACATTTTTATAACTCATAGGACCAGATTTATAATTGATATACTCCAGAAAACTGGATTGAAAGAGTCACAAACTGCATTTTTGAGACTTTTTCAAAACTGCATGTGCAAAAATTTTTGGCGGTGGGGTATCTCCACTGGCCTCACCACTTTCCTGAAAAGGGGATGCGTGGTGAGGGCAAGGAGGAGGTAGGACCCTTGGCCTAGCCATATTTATGAAATTTTACACCAGTTTTCTGGCGTAGAAGAACATTGAAATTTACACCAGGTGCTGGCGTAGATATCTGTATGGGCTCACGGACTGCCAGATGCCTCACTTAATTTATGACGAGGCACCTGCAGCATGTCTGGTTATCATAGACAAGCGTATGCCACCAGGCTATGATAAATCTGCCCCATAGACTTAAGTTTTAAGTAGTCAGACTACAACGTCAAAGGGAACCTGTCACCATGAAAATGCTGTGTAATTTGCAGGCAGGATGTTCCATAGCAGAAGGAGCTGAGCAGATTGAGAAATAGTTTTGTGGGAAAATTATATTCCTGCTCATTCTGAGCTGTGAAGTCACTGAGGCTTGGGCCCCGACTCTTTTGAACCCTGGCAACGCCCCTGGTGTACAGTGTTAGTCTTTAAACTACTAAACTCCAATATTTATGGGGTAATTGTAAGATTATTGAGTCTTTGTCTATTCATCTGTAAAAGCAATATTCAATGATTTTATCATAAAATTTATTTTTATACTCAATTTCCAGCTCCAAAAAGAGTCGAGTCCTCGAAAAACAGATCGTTTCCTTGCTGACCAAAACGATGATGCTGCCACTCATTATTTATCCACGTCCTCATTGCCTGGGCCCCAGTCACGTGCAGCCAGGTCATTTTCTGATTCTGATGAAATGCCATTTGAAGAACACTTACTTCCCAAGTTAAAAGGGACTGACCGATGCTCTGGCTCTGAGAACCTCTTCCTTGATGCACTTTCTCTGGATTCTGCCGATGAGGCCGATTTGCCTCAGCCCCGCAAACTGGAGCGTGATAAGTTCTCCACTGAGGTAATGCATCTTTTCTCTTGCTGCTTCATTTTTGGTCACAGAATGTAGATGGATTCACCTCTCAATACTTCACTGAAATACGTCAGTCCCTGTGATTCTTACTGGAGTTTTTTCAGCCTTCCTTTGTGTACACTTCTGCAGTGATGCCTTTATTATGTTTACTGTGCTTTTGTAAATCCTTACATTTTCTTTGTTTAATAGTCTTTTAGAAGATGGAATCTGTTGTGTGTTAAAATAAACTAGTTAGTAATGTTGTCTTGTTTTTCTAGAACTGAGTTTGTCATATGTTATATGGGATTATTATCAGTCTAATATCACTTTTCATGGGAAACATTTAAATTAAAAAACACAGGATTGGAATGGGTTAAAAAAAAAATTTGTGCTACTCCTGATTTCCCAATCCCACAATTCTGACACTGCTGCTACCTGCTATTTTCTACATCCTGGTCCCTGGTTTTACGGACAGGAAATAGCTTGAACTGTTCATTCAATCGATCATTAGCTGAGGGGGGTCATCTCTGCAGCCAGTGATCGGTTAGTGGGCAGGCCAAGCCATTTCTTGTGTGTTTAGCCTTGGACCAGAAGATGGATGGCAATGGGTTCTGTTGATTTTATTTATTCATTTATTTTTTAACTTTTGACCTATTTCTTCCATATTTTTCCTTTAAAAACTACTCCCTGGAAATAAGCCTCTCAAAGTATCAAACTTTTGTCCATACTGAAGCCCACTTATATGATTGGCAGGATGTCAGAATTCTTCTGCAAGATATAGCATTGACATCTTTGTTCCCTCTCCCTAAAATAAACAGTTCACCCAAATCAACCACGTACATATTGATATATACATGTTGATTTTCAGGGCCATATTTAAAAACTATAATGAAGCAAAACCTTACGTAGATGGGAAATTGGGTGTTTCCTCCAAAAGACTCAGTGTCAGAAATTTTATGCATTGATGTCAAGAAAATATCAAACTTTATTGATGAAACCTTTTGGAATGTGAATAGCAAATATGCATCAGTTGCTTTTTATTTTTCTTATAGTTGACCACATAAATGACCACCTAAAAAACACCATTTAACCCTCTACTCCACACATAAAAGGTCTGCATTTAATTTGTACTAGATGATGAGCAGTAAGTCTACATTATGCTCTGCTGCCCCTAAACACCCTTCTATTCTGCCTTGTCATAACTTTTGTCCTGTGTCTATTTGTACCGAGCCCCAAAACGCAGGGTGAATTTTTATGGAATAAAAAGGCAAAATGTTTAACTTTGAAAAATCTTAGTGAACTTTGTAATTTCAAAAAAGGGAGAAAACATGGATGGGACATCCACATTGATCTGTTGCTTCTCAGCATAATTAGTTGTATACCAATCCATAATCTATGTATTGTATATAATGCATTAGCATACATTTTGATCAAAGTGCATAGGCCCACTCACAACATCAAGGTTGCCTCTTTCAAGACCAACTCTAATTTGGCACAGCACCATGTGGCAACCACTGCCGCCATAACAAAGCTCTTGCAGGAGGCGAGAGCCTCAGCAGTCCAACAGCACCCCTGATGTAAGAATAAGACCCCTTGTCACTGGGCTTAGTCTGACAGGATGCTGTTGGACTGCTGGTGCGGTGCTGTGGGGTCTGTTGTCGCTACGTGGTGCCGCGCCAAATTAAAGTGGGTACCTGCTAATAGCTGCAACCTTGATCAAAACATATACAACTGCCTTGTGTATAGTATGTAGATTATGGGGCTGTACAGGCGTGGATTGGCCATAGACCTAACAGGGAAATTTCCCGGTGGGCCGATGCCCAGAGAGCCACCTGGGCCCTCATCACGGCCAGCCAGTGGAAGTTTTTGGGGATGTATTTTGTGCTGCTGGCAGTGTTTTATAATGGACTGTGGTATTTGGCTCTGTTGGGGTGGTATAATGGTCCACAATATGGTATTATTGACTCTGCCTCCCATCAATTTGGATCCAACTACAAAACAAGGCCACTTTTAGTACTTTTTTCCAGGGCCACTTCAATTTCCCAGTCCATCCCTGGGGCTGTATATTATTAATTACTCTGACAAGAAATGATAGATCAAGGTATAGCTTGTGGATGGGCGATCCATGCTTTTCTCCTTTTGTTGGAAACGTTCACATGTTTAATATGACACTTGCATGATCTTTGACAGATAAGCATATAACAGTGTTGCTTATTATTGCAGGAAGATATACAAAAAGGAGGATTACAGAGGTAAGTATTATTACTAAACTTGTATGATGCTAATAATTAATGTAAATTGGTCTGCATGAGATAACATGTGGCCACCATTTTGTGGATTTAGAATTGGAGTTTGCATTTCTATCTTTTTTTTGTTCTGCATGCTTAGTAGTCATGCATGTTGCCCTTTTCTGTTTATTCAAAGTCTTCCAAAGGATGAAGCCAAATTTCTTAATGACTACATGCCCTTTGTTTTATAGGGTCATGTCTGTTTCTTCTATGTCCGAATTTCATCGATTAATGGAGAGCTCACCTTTCCTTCCTGACAAGAATTTAGATCTTTCTGGTGACAAGGATGAATTAACTCCTCCCTTGTCCCCTGATGATCTGAAGTACATTGAAGAGTTTAACAAAAATTGGGATTATAGTAGTGTGGGTCATGGTGATGAAATCATAAGGGTAGGTGGGGAAAGAGCAGGAAATGGAAAAGTGGAGTCAAAGTCTTCTTCGGATACATTCCAATCTTCTTCATGGTTCCTTACTACTAGTGTTACAATGACAACAAATACTATGACCAGTCCTGAACACTGCCTGAAGCAGTCTCCTCGAAGCCACCTTGTTGCTGAAAGAATGGGGGTTAGGGTCTTCCACAGTCCACCTGTGGTTCGTAGGTTTGATAAATCTGTTGTTAATGGCAATGAAGCGATAAAACACATAGAACCAGATTTACTTTTTTCTACAAGTAAAGCAAATGGAAATGTTTCTGAAGCAAAAAATGGCACCACTGAGGTGTTTGGGAGATGGCCATGTGATCTTAATAATCAGCATAAAGACTTTTTGGAAAGTGGTTTACATCCAATGGACCGACCAGTTTGCACTACTGTTGGTTTTGCGTCTTCGCTGCACAATATAGAGTTGTCTAAAAACATGAGTGACGACATGAAAGAAGTTGCCAATTCTGTTAGAAATGCTATCCGAACAAACCCTGTAGAATCTCAGTTCAGAGACATTGCTTGTCAGACCAATGGTTTAAAGAGTACTGAAACGCAAACCACTCAAACCATTAATGTTGGCTTGCAAACTGAATCTTTTCGAAGCATTACCAGCAGTCCACATAAGTGTCTAACTCCAAAGGGAGGCTCTACTCCAATTTCATCACCTTCTCGTAGTCTGAGGAACAAGCAAGTTGCTCCAGCTATTGAAAAGGTACAGGCAAAGTTTGAACGTAGTTGTTGTTCCCCAAAATATGGTTCACCAAAACTGCAGAAGAAACCTCTACCCAAAGGGGATCAGCCCGCTAATCGTGTCAATTCAGGTACACCACAGAAAGGGTTCAATGAGTCTGCCTGGGCCAGATCAACAACAACAAGAGAGAGCCCAGTTCATACAACTATTAATGATGGTCTTTCAAGTCTATTCAATATTATCGACCACAGCCCAATCACTTGTGACAATTCACAAAAAACATCAAGGCCAAGTAGCAGATCTCGGTCAGCAGAAGCCAGACCAGAGTTTGGGACCATGTCTGATGTATGCATTGATGGGAGGGGGAGGTCGCCAAGCCCTATTCGCATAATTATAGACCTCCAAAGGGATCAGTACATCGATGGCAGCTGTAGCAGACAAGACCTCTCTACTCCTCCAGGTTACTCTCTGACAGAAAATGCTGCCAGAATGCTTAGCAAGAAAATCTTAGAAGATCAAAAGCAACCTCCAGATAGTCCAACCAGAGGCTACAGAAACAGCACTTCTACAGAACTGTTAAATATTGAGCAAGCATCAATTGAGGTAAGGGCGTCAAGTGTGCAGTATTCTTGCTTGTATAAAAAGATGTATGAATCCAATTGATTGTTATGAAATTATATTCCACCAAAAAATGACATTTAAATCAAACCTTCTTGTTATTCAAAAGGGCAAGATGCATTAGTTAATTGAAAACTATTACTTCTTATGAAGATGTATGTAAATGTTTTCTCATTGATTAAGAAAAGAGATTTCTTTTCTGGAAAATACTATTTGAAAGCGTTACCTATTTCCATATAGTACCTATTTAAGGGGATTTTGCAGTCCTTTTATATTGATAGCCTATACTCAGGATAGGCCTTCAATATCTGATTAGTGGCAGCAGCACTGCAGTAACCAGTTCTGGACACTACAAGCAGTGGACGGATCTGTAGCTGGCGTGGGTGAAAACCAGTTAAAAGGCATGAATGATGAAAGAAGATATTCAAAGGAGGCATTCTCAGGTATGCTTGATTATTACTAGTAGTTTGTTATCAGTTTACTTTATGGGCTTTTTACTTAATGGGCTTTATGGGTACACAATATTGATGGCCTATCCTTATTATAGGCCATCAATATGAGATTGATGGGGGTCTGATTCGCCGCATCCTGCTAATCAACTGTTTAAAGGGCTTGCGGTACTCGCACAAGCAGTGCATCTGTTTATTGTTTACCCTGTATGGCTACTTTCACACCTGCGCTTTCCCTTTCCACTATTGAGATCCTTCATAGGATCTCAATAGCGGATGAAAACGCTTCCGTTTTGTTCCCTTTCATTGTCAGTGGGGACAAAACTGAACTGAAGGGAACGGAGTGCACCAGAATGCATTCTGTTCCGTTTCATTGCTTTCCCATGGCACACACAAAAGCGCTGCAAGCAGCCTTTCTGAGTGTGTCCTGGGATGCGGAGCAAGACAGATCCGTCATGACCTACAATGTAAATCAGTGGTGACAGATCCATTTTCTCTGCCACAAAATAAAACAGATCCGCCCCCCATTGAATTAAAATGACGGATCCAGCAAAAACACAGATGTAAAAGTAGCTTATGCTGTCTACTTAGTATATGCTGTACAGGGTATTGCAGCTTTGTCTTCAGGTGTCTTTACACTGCCTGAGCATCGGGCATATCATTGCTAACAAGCAATCTTAGGAACTACAACAATCAGTGATGAGCAGACTATTGCCGGGAAGGAATGGTTTCTTCCCCACAACCGTCTTCTCAATTGAGCAGTGTAAAGGGGCCTCTATTCAGTAGAAGCCCCTAAGTAGAACCAAAGAACTCCTTCAACCCCTTTGTGACGACCAATATGCCTTTTTATGGTGGTCACTAAGAGGGCCTTAGGCTGAACCCACACCCTTTTATGGTAGCCTAGTCTAACCACTGCATGGGTCTCCCGTGCACCTGCTCCAACAGCCTGGACCGGCAGGAGCGCCAATCCAGGCTATTTAACCCCTTACATGCTGCATGCAAAGGCTGCATGTAAGCAGTTACAGAGGGAGTGGACTCCCTCTGTCTCCCATCTGCACCCAGCAAATGAGTTTGGGGGTTTAATCTGCCGGTCAATGTCAGTATAGCACTGACATTAAAATACATTGCACTAGTGCAAAGTATTTTAGAAGCAACCAAATGATCACCTATCATAGTTCCCTGGTGGGACTATTAAATGGTTAAAAAAACTATACTCCTTTTTTTCCATGGAAAAATTGCAAAAATAAAATCTCCTACACATATTTGGTATCGTCCCATCCATAACAAACCATACTACGCAAATATCCTGTAATTGCTGTTCTTTGCTTATTCATCACCAACAAAAAGCGATCAAAAAGTGTTATGTACCCCTAAAAGATACCAATGAAAACTGTGACACTGAATAGTTTAATCACTCTTGCTGTCAATGCTACGAAGGTTTCTGCTGAGTTAAAACAAATGTTAGCATAAAAAAACAGGCTATGTCCCTACATACAATACAAAGAGCAACATTGTGATTTGGGGGCCCATAGCCAAAACATTGTCGTGCCCTCAATGCTAATTTAGTGTAGGTGACACAATGGATGTGGGCTGGCTAACTATGGTCTTAAAGGTTGTCTATGAGAAGCTATTGTTGACATATCCATCTTGTTTCCTTTAGTTATACAAAGTTGACTTTCAGTAGATCATGGTTGTAGCACAGTCCATGTCTGTAGAGCATCCCTTGCCATGTACTAACAATACCACTTATATTTCTCTTTCTGTTAACTCTTCCTTGCAACAGTCTTTAGCAACGTGGGAATATCTGCTGGAAAAGACAACTAATGCAGATGATTTGTCTTAATGCACTCTTCAATCTTTTGCTTTTTTCTGTCTATCCTGTCTAGAATCAAACTGTCTTACTAACTGCCCCCTGGGGACTCTAACTATGCCTGCTACAGAGCTGTAAGTTTTCGTTCATTCTTTGTTCCCTCTTTATGTCTTACTTTCAAACTTTTGAATACTGTTTTGAAGCAAAGCCAAAAATAAATGGATCTGGACACATGGTGCTCCATCTAACTAAAGCCATCACTAGGTGCTTCTGGCTTTCTCAGTGTTCACAGCAATCACTTTATAAGTCAGTACTTTAAATATAGATACAACTGACATATGTTATTTATAAACCCAGCGTAGAGGAGCATGGAAGAACGGTTAGGAGTCTTACTAGGAGAAGACCAGGGTGGACAGAATTTTGCACCAATAAACACCATTTGCTGTGCATCTAATCTTACTACAGCAGCAGTGTGTTAACTCTTCTGTCTGCAGCAGTAGAGACCACCAAAATTGTGTTGACCCTGGTAGAACCCATTAGAGGCTGCTCACGCAGAATTTTGTGCAGGCAGCATTTGGGGTGTATGTAGAGAAGTCCAGCACAGGTCATTTAAAATTCAAAAGCTTTATTTGGATATTCAGTACAAACGTGTGGATACAAAAACTCAGTTATTTCTGTTGACGCGCTATGACTAAGGATGTGAACACATCTGAAATGCGTCAACAGAAATAACAGAGTTTTTGGGCTGACCAAAAAGCTGCCATATGACCCTGTGGAATGCACCTGCCATTCTTTTCAGTGGGAGTCTGCACTGCCGATTAACGGGTTGTGGTTTATAGCTGATGGGTCCTTTCTTGTCTCAATTCTGGCCATAAACTGCAGCCTCTCGTTATAAACAATGGGAGGTGGATTCTGTGGCAAATTCTGTCTGCATAAAATGCCATGGTAATCTTGTTTCTTTTATAAGGTTCATCACTAAGGTCTTTATACAGTTCATCATTCCTACTAAAGATTATTTTTAAGACTATTATTTAATAAGTAAGTCACAGAGACAAATTATTAAGTAAGTCACAGAGACAATGTTATAATTTATATCAGATTGACCATTCATTGAAGGGGTCAATATGAGAATTAAATATTGGTGGCCTATCCTCAGAATTGGTCATTAGTATCTGATCGGGGCTGACCTCTTTATACTATAATGTGCTTATTATATACCAGCTGTGCTTGGTATTTTAGCTTAGTCCCATTCACATAAACACCATACAATGCTTAAATAGTTAAAATGGTTAATAGTAAAGTCCCTTGTAGTCTTGGGTAGTGAACCTTTGCATATAGTCCAGGGAGACCAGTCCTTAGGTAACAGGAGTGGACTGGGGACTTAAAGTGGCCCTGGAAAAAACCTAAAAGTGGCCCAATGTTGTAGGCGGGTCCAGATTGACAGAAGCTGGGGCAACAGAAGTAGGCTGAGCCAGCAGTACCATAGTTCAGAATAAAATACCACTCTAGCAGAACCAAATACCACAGGGCAGCACAAAATACTGCCCCAGCAGAACCAAATAACACAGTGCAGTACAAAATACTGCCCCAGCAGAACCAAATAACACAGTGCAGTACAAAATACTGCCCCATCATCAGAGTGTGAAACTGAATCGTCATCCTGAGGACAGCAATGCAGTTGAATTCAGGAGGGCCCCTATGGACACTTGCCAGGTGCATAAGTGCCTGATTCTCCTACATTTATTAATGCTGACAGCTTCAGATCCTTATGTACCTGACTGGTGGCCAAGAGGGGGGGACTTAGGCCCATCTCAGATTGGAATACCTGCCTTAGGTGAATGTGAGCTACCGAAGGATCATAGCATATTGAGTTATGCTGTTTCCGTACATGCTGAGCACAGCATAGCACAGCAAATTGTGTGTAACACAGTTCACTCGGCTGCCTCTGTAACTCCCACCGCATAACACAGGTATTCTAATCTCAGCCTTGAATGACTGAGATTCAGAAAGTGCCAGTAGACAAGTACAGTCTCGAATCCACAGCAGTTAAATCAGCAGTGTATCTGGCCAAAATCCACAGCGGCAAAAACTGAACCAAATAGTGCGGATTTTGTGACAGGTTTTAGTGCAGAAATGCTCTTAATGTGGAGCATATTTACCCCTTTCCATTGCAAAGGATGAAAGCAACTGCAGTTATAAGATTAATAATATACAAACGTTACCCATTGAATAATAAAACAACCATTGCAGAATTGTATATATTGTTCATATGTTTCTTTTTTTGGCTAACAACTTTGCTGCATGCACTTTTTTTGTATTGTGTCCTTCATTTCCATGGTTTCAGTAACCATTATATAGTTAGGTATCACTCTTCTAGCTGCTTTGTCCAGTATTCATTTTACATCTTTATGTTAACCAGTAAATGCAATGCAGTAATTAAAAGGGGGAGGGTGTTAAGGGTATGCATAAATGCTGCTATAGTGTGTATTATTCTGATGTTGTATAGTGAAAGAGGTATTCCAGTGGAGTTTCAAAAAAATCATAACATTCCCATTGGCTTCAAATGCTTTAGAAATATAACAGTGGTTATACTCACCTTACCGATCCCCCACTGATGCAGTTCCAACGGTGCCTGGGTCCAAGCCGTACATCACATCCATCTCTAGTTTTGGCATGTCAGTCAAAGGCTGTGAATGGTGCTCAGCCAATCATTGGCTTAGGCAGGTCATTACTTCAGCCATTTATTAACTGAGAAGCATTTGCAGCCATTTCCTGCCATGTCTGGACTGGAGCAGGAAGTAGATCACAACAGGGACCCAGGTAACACGAGAGGTATGGGATTAGTGAGGCGAGTATAACCACTTTTATTTTATTAAAGCATTTGCTGAGAAATCTTGTTTTTATTTCAATGGAATACCCCTTGAACTACAAAACTTATGAACATAGACATATTACAGTTATCATACTCAACCCACAGACTTCTATGGAGCGCCGCCATATTTGTGTATACCCCATTTGTATTAAGGGGCTATTCACCATAAAATTATACTATAGCATGGCACTGTACAGAGCACCATACAGCAGCACATGAAGTGCCTTATGTTCCCATAGTACGGAACCACAGCTGGAAACATTTTGAATGTATTGAGATTTTGAAAGTATCTCCAGATTATACAAACTCTGTAATATAGCATTTTTGCTGCCTTTGGCTGTTTTGTATTGAATGCTAATACCAAGTGTGAACTGTTTTGTAGACAGACTAATAGGGCAAATGAATGTAGTTTTTACGAACATTCACATTTAAATAACTAATAATGCATTTACTTAAAGTGTACCTCAAGTGATCCATATTAACATGCATCTAACTGTATATCCTTATGTAAACCCCAAATTTTAATAGTAAAAAACCATGACTGCTTTATGCTGTTTTGTATCTACATTCACATGCAGGCTGCACACCTTCATTTTGATGAAGTGCAGGGTAGGATAAGACTTGAATTACTGCAACTCTTTACTGTCTCCATGCTGAGAGAGAGGTAGAAATATGGCTAAAAAAGCTTGAATATCTTACTGAAGCAAGAAGTTAAAATGCATTATGTGTCTGTAGAGAAAACTTTCTAATAAACTAATAAAGTCCTGTGATCACAGCAGCCTCAGCACTGATTCAAGCAGACAGTCTGATTCTCTCAGCAGGAAAGGTTCCCATTTAAGAATCTAAGAGCAATGTGAAGTTTTCATTTTCACTGGAGGTTTATTCAGCATTTCCCTGACTGATAGCAGTTTCATATCATCACGAGCATTGTGTTTTGTCTTTGTTCTTTCATTTTCTAAAACTTTTCTTTTTTAACATTGATCAGCCCACTTAAATTTTGTGGACATCTGTCTGTCTCTAACTGCATTTTCCAAAACTAACAGCATAACATTATTTGTCTTTCTTTTTCCTAATACCCAGAATTTCATATGTGTGTCTTTTGTGATCTCCCTGGTGTCTGTGATCACCTGTAATTATTTGCTCTTTGATTATGTTTGATTCATGGAGATTATTTCTCAAGCTGTTCTGTACATTACAAGGCTTTTATTTTAATTATTTATCAGAAAACTGGAAAAACTCAATTTCCTATTATATTCTCATCTGAATCTTTCCCTTTACAAGCAGAAAGGGTTGGTAAAGGTTGACTTACACAGACAGATGAGCAGCAGATTGTCAAGAAGGAAGTGTTCCTTCTAGAAACAGTCAGCTGCTCGCTCAGTGGAGGTGAAGCATTGCATTCACATGCAGTGAACACCTCCAACCTTTGAGTACCATTGCAATATCTCTTCCTCATGCAGTTGCATTGTTTCTGGGCAGCAAGTCATTTTAGCACAATCTGCTGTCCAGATACAATAATTTAGGTGCCTGCACGAACAACAGTGTCAACGGATGAACGAGCGTTTCGCTCGTTCATCGGGTGATCTGCTGCACCTTAGATGGGCAGATTGTAGGGAACAAGCGTTCGCAAGAACGTTCTGTAAATCCACCTTTAAGGGAACTTTTATTTTTTCAAAGTCTGTGTGCACTGTTCTATAGGTAGAATAGTGTATACACTTCTGTAAATGGTAGCCTGTATTCTGCCAGAATCTTGGGGCAACAGTGCATAGCCTGAGTTCCCAGTGAATGGTTCTGAGTATAGTATCATTGTTTATGCATTTCACCATTAGATGTTGGTATACATAACCAAGAAAATGATGTTTTGTAGAATAAAAAAGAATAATACAGTGGGGGAAAAAAGTATATAGTCAGCCACCAATTGTGCAAGTTCTCCCACTTAAAAAGATGAGAGAGGCCTGTAATTGACATCATAGGTAGACCTCAACTATGAGAGACAAAATGAGAAAACAAATCCAAAAAATCACATTGTCTGATTTTTAAAGAATTTATTTGCAAATTATGGTGGAAAATAAGTATTTGGTCAATAACAAAAGTTCATCTCAATACTTTGTTAAACGTTCAAAAGGTCAAACGTTTTCTGTAAGTCTTCACAAGGTTGGCACACACTGTTGCTAGTATGTTGGCCCATTCCTCCATGCAGATCTCCTCTAGAGCAGTATTATTTTGGGGCTGTCGCTGGGCAACATGGACTTTCAACTCCCTCCAAAGGTTTTCTATGGGGTTGAGATCTGGAGACTGGCTAGACCACTCCAGGACCTTGAAATGCTTCTTACAAAGCCACTCCCTCGTTGCCCTGGCGGTGTGCTTGGGATCATTGTCATGCTGAAAGACCCAGCCACGTTTCATCTTCAATGCCCTTGCTGATGGAAGGAGGTTTGCACTCAAAATCTCACGATACATGGCACCATTCATTCTTTCATGTCCACGGATCAGTCGTCCTGGTCCCTTTGCAGAGAAACAGCCCCAAAGCATGATGTTGCCACCCCCATGCTTCACAGTAGGTATGGTGTTCTTTGGATGCAACTCAGCATTCACTCTCCTCCAAACACGACGAGTTGTGTTTCTACCAAACAGTTCTAATTTGGTTTCATCTGGCCATATGACATTCTCCCAATACTCTTCTGGAACATCCAAATGCTCTCTAGCAAACTTCAGACGGGCCCGGATATGTACTGGCTTAAGCAGGGGGACACGTCTGGCACTGCAGGATCTGAGTCCCTGGCAGCGTAGTGTGTTACGTGGGTCCCAGATTTCTGCAGGTTATTCACTAGGTCCCCCCATGTGATTCTGGGATTTTTGCTCACAGTTCTTGAGATCCTTTTGACCCCACGGGGTGATACCTTGCATGGAGCCCCTGATCGAGGGAGATTATCAGTGGTCTTGTATGTCTTCCATTTTCTAATTATTGCTCCCATAGTTGATTTCTTCACACCAAGCTACTTGCCTATTGCAGATTCAGTCTTCCCAGCCTGGTGCAGGTCTACAATTTTCTTTCTGGTGTCCTTCGACAGCTCTTTGGTAAAGGTGCCATTACTACAGGTAATGAGTGAAGGACAGAGGAGCCTCTTAAAGAAGAAGTTACAGGTCTGTGAGAGCCAGAAATCTTGCTTGTTTGTAGGTAACCGTTTTCCTCCATAATTTGCAAATAAATTCTTTAAAAATCAGACCATGTGATTTTCTGGATTTCTCATTTTGTCTCTCATAGTTAAGGTCTACCTATGATGTCAATTACAGGCCTCTCTCATCTTTTTAAGTGGGAGAACTTGCACAATTGGTGGCTGACTAAATACTTTTTTCCCCACTGTATAATTCTAAAATTTATCAGCTTGATACATAATTCTCCTTGTGGATCCTGATCTTTTGTACCTTTCTTGGTGTTTCATTCTGTGATGGATTCCATGTGTTGAATGCCTCTTCAATGGTTACCTGTGTTTTTCATCAAAGGGAATCTGTCACCAAGTCCCTCCCTATTAAACTGTTTGTATAAACACTTAGCTGTGGTTTATCTGATGAAAATGTTATTTTTGACTTTTTTTTTTTGTTCCGAGGCTCCATTCCGGAGTTAATGATACTATATCTTAATTTGCAAATTAGGTCTTTGGTGCAGTGGGGGCATCACCACTGCTTATGTTGCACCCGAGCTCCACTAATTTTTGCTGCTAACCCCTCCCTCACTGCTTTGATTGACAGTCCAAGGCAGTGGCAAAGCAGTGAGGGAGGGGCTGGCCCAGAAGGAAGTGGAGCTTGGCTGCAAAAAGAACAATGGTGATACGCTCGTTGCACCAAAGGCCTAAATTGCATATTAAGAAAAATAATAATAAGGCCTAATTCAGACATCCGTGGAGCACGGTCCGTGAAAACCCAGACCGTGCTCCTTCTGAGGGCATGAGCGCACGGCGTCATTGGTTGCTATGACGCCGTGCGCTTCATGAGGCCGCTGCTGTACAGTGATACACTAGATACGAGTGTATTACTGTACAGCGGCGGCCTCACGAAGCGCACAGAGCCAACTATCTATACAGTTTAAAGTATTACCATCCTGTTTTATCTAGGCCTCCTGCGCTCTGTAGTATTACTGTCTGGTCTTATCTAGGCCTCCAGCAGTGCAACAGAGCTGCCATTAAATCCACCATTTTGTAATGATAATATGATTCTGCTCTTTCTCTCCTACTCTATACAAAAAAACTGACAACTGAGCTACCGAAAATGTTATCCTATTGTTTCAGTTCCTAGTGACCATTGTGATAATTGAACGTTTCAAGTAATACAAAAAGAGCAAAAACAGCACCAGATTAAACAACAAAGGTTTATATAAGTTTATATAAAACATGTTTAAAATGATACAGCTTCCTGCTGTTACATTCACTTTAATACAATGAAGCAGAGGCAAATGCAGTTTTATATCATGTGGAATACTATTATACATTTATTATATATTATTATATATTTGTGTTATATGTATATATATATATATATATATATATATATTTTTTTTTTTTTTTTTTTTTTTTTTTTTTTTTTTTTTCACGTATTTTGAGGATAAATCACATATGCACAATTTGCTTTTCCTATTCAACCTGCAGCAGGAGAGGCAGTCACAATGCTTAATTTGTCAGTTCCATATTACCTCTAAATGCAAAGCTTCAAAAATATTCAATGCCGAAAAGACACATTGATGATATCTAAAAAATGGAAAGGAATGCAAAGGAAATAGATATTACTCATAGCAATCAGTGATGTTTCATCTCTCATTTTCTGTTGATCTTTCAGCATTTTTTGCCTTGGTGCAAATCTTTTCCTTGAATCATGTTTTGATAAATTCCCTACATTGTGAACTGTAGTTACCCCACCTGACAAGAGATACCATGATCATTGCAGGTTTATCTTCTGTAACCCCCTTAAAGGCTATGTGCACACACATTTATATGATTGAATTTTACTCATTTTGGGCTAAAAAAATCATTTTTTTAAATTGGTCTTTATTAAAAATGTTTAGCCTTTTCTGAGATACAGTTTTAAAAATCTGATTTCAGGCTTGTTACACCTATTTAAACCATATTCTTATTAGTTTGATAAGAATTGAGCGTTTATCAGGTCAAGAGATCAGAGATAAGCGGTATACATGAACCATCAGATGACGGGATTCACAGGAAGCAAAAAACTGACAGCCTATAGATTTTAAGCCTGTGTCTCAGAAATGTCTGAACATTTTTAATAAAGTAGTAAAATGCAGTTATGTAAAAATTGCCCCAAAGGTGTCCACAGCCTTTAAGTTTTCAATGTTGTTCAGGTTTTAACATTGTAGTTCCCACAGAAAAAAAAGTTGTGCACCTCTACAAAAAATGCATTTTTTCCTAAAATGTTATTCTAGCGCCATTATACATTGCAATGTTTTTGTTTATTTTTAGTTTTCTAAATGAATTGGTTGTAGATAAAATGAAATACCCTGACATGGTTATATAGATTATGGGGGAGATTTATCAAACTGGAGTAAAGTATCACAGCAAATCAGATTCCACCTTTCATTTTTCACAGCTCATTTCGAATTTGATGGTTGCTAGGGGAAACTAAGCCAGTTCTACTTTACACCAGTTTGATAAATCTCCCCCAATATGTCTATACTTGTTAAGTCTCTCTTCTCTTTTCTTACAAAGGAACTGCCTTGTGCTGCGTTAGCTCCGTCCTTAGAATCTAGCTTCTCCAGACCAGAGAGACCAGCGAACCGACGCCTGCCTTCCAGATGGGCTTCTCATTCCCCGACTGCCTCCCGGGCTCCCTCTAGTAACAATCTACACGAGGAGCAGGGAAACCAGGAAACCTGAGCAGAGGGAAAGTTGGACTGACACCATCTTGCATGAACTATCAGTCATACAACCCAATATGTGTTAAGCCAAGTTCACACGGCTTAGTGTGTGCCAGTAGACATAAGAAGAGGAATGATACATGCAATTGCTGAATGTTTGCTCTGTATTCATGTGGTTGTGTTTCTATTATAGAACATATGATGTGCCTTTATGAGATGATCTTGATGAAGTTCCCATTGTTCCTTTGTCCTGCAACATCACATTAATAGCAGAATTCGGGAAGCAGGGCAAAAATTCTCTTTTCCTCAGTGCTGGCCGCCTTTAGGTTGATTTTTTGTTTTATTTTTGCACTGTCTACTTTGTTTTTATATGTTCCATTGTTTTACTATCTGTTGTTGTAGCCCCTTGTTATTTATACTGTGCAATCAGTGTTATAACATCGGAAGATGACTATACTAAATATTATATGACGCTGTAGAGACAGCAACAAAGCCAATCAGTTAGCTGAAATGTAATGTATTTTAGAAATTGAGGAAATATTGGCAAAAAAACTGTATGCAAACCAAGATGTATCTCTGGATAGCTGACACAGGCACATTAGTGCATGTACATAACTTGTACCCTGACTGTATCATCCTTCATAGGAATGAATCCAAGATTTTCTGTAATATTGTTGTGAATTTATGTACTGTAATTTTATTGTTAGTTTTTTCTTGCACTGATGACACAGGAAATGAATTTTTAAATCACTGTCCACCAGCTGTATGTACAAATCTCTGTGAAGTTTCATATAGAAAAGCCACGGCGTAATGAAATGTAGCAGATTGTACTGAGAGGTATGTACCAAGCTGTGCTGAGACGAAAAATAAAATATTTAACATTTACAGAGGTTTGGGTGTTGGTCTTTCCTTTCTTTCTCATCATTAAAATTATAATTAGTCTGTTATTTATATTTTTGTCATTTAAGTGTGTGGTTAAATATGCTGCACATTTTAATTGGGTGCTATTAGCCCATTAAAGGGGTTTCTGGGATTAGTATTTTGTTGTTTCAAGAAACAGCACCAGTCCAGTCACATGCACATATACATCATCACAGAGATACTATATGATCAGAAAAAAAACAAAAATGTGAAAGGACTCTAGTTTTCTAGCTAGAACGCAGGGGCTTCTGTACTTATTAAGGGTACGACCACACAATCAGGTTTCTGCATACAGTTTTGCAAGCCAAAACCAGGAGTGAATTAAAAAAGAGGCAAAGTTGTATATATTCTCTCCTTTTATGATCCACTACTGATTTTGCTTTCCAAAAGTGCATCAAGAAACCTGAACGTGTGGCCGTACCCTAACTGATATGTTAATGTCTTATTACATGCTGGAATTCTACTTACTGCAAAGTTGCTTAAATAAATACTGGTTCTTATGTTAACTCGAGAGGATACATAATGTTAATAATTGGGATAGCTACTCATTTGTTATTGATGAAGAAAAAGATGGAGCAGATTGTCCAGTCAAAATGAGGGAAATTATAACAGACCTCATTATTAGTCATTGGGGCCCATCAAGTACTGGTGGTATCCAACAGTGATCGGGGATTTCCATTAATAAATAAAGCTATAAATAAAAAGTGTGAATAGAGCCTTTATCATTCATTTTTGGTTTACTGGACCGCAGCTTTTTGTTAAAAAGATCCCCTGAGGATAGGCTGGAAGTATGGCCATTCGTAAGGACATAATGATGCCAGCAGCTGTAGAGATAGTTATGAGAGACTGTAACTTTTTTTTAAATTGGTAACGTCCTACCTTGATTTTTAAGGGGAGATTAGAAAAGTTTTTTTTCCAGAAACAGCACCACACTTGTCCTTGGATTGTGTCAGGCATAGCAGCTCAGCCTCATCCAGGGCTCTGAATCTGAGGTGCAATCCCCTCTGTTCCACTGTGCTCCACTTTTCTGGGGAAAAAATCTGCAGCAAAAATTGACCTGCAGTACTGATTTTATATATACATAATGTTATTCACTTTATGGTGTAGATTTTGCATAGGGTGAAAGCAGCAAAATCCACAGTGGAAATTTTACCCCATGTGGCTGTACATTAACAGAAGCTGAACATAAAGTTAGTACTTTGATTCCAGCTTTGTGTTTCAAATTCTGCTTCTGAGCCCTTACTATATCTTGCTACTTCCACCTCAAAAACATTTCTTGAATCTTGAATCTATTGTATCCTCAGCCTCAATTCAACAAAATGCTAGTTTATGCCCTCATCATCTCCCACGTAAACTACTGCAACGTCCTTCTCTGTGGACAAGAATAGGACATACTCTTACTCATACATAATCTTTTTTGCGGGGCTGTGGAACGGAAGTACAGATGCGGACAGCACACTGTATGCTGCCCGCATCTTTTGCAGCTCCAATTAAATAAATGGGTCCACATCCGTTGAACAAAATTGCAGAATGGAGGCGGACCCATAAATACGGTCGTGTGAATGCGATGGAGCAGACATTGCCAAAGTATAAAATGCTAGTGGGGCGTGGTCAATGATCATAGAACCAAGGTGATGCATAGTTCAGCCAAAGTGGTTGCTGGCTGCTGTGCATGGGAGATGTTGCCTCATCCACTCCCAGACATTTTGAATGGCGATTGAGCTGGCCAGGGAAGCTGCTGAATACCCCATGTTTTGTAGCATGGGCAGTGTGTGGGTGGGCATTATCTCGGTGGGACACCGCATCTTCTAACTGAGTCAAAAAAAGGAAATAGGACTGGTTCTATGATGTCCCTGACATACCAAAGGCTGGTCAGTGTTCTGTCCACGAATGCCATTCAGGTAGCTAGTGTAGGTAGCTAAAGGCACCAGGTAGTGGTAGCTAATGGCGCCCCACACCATGACACCTGGTGTTAATCCTGTGTGTCTCTGCATTATGAGTGACAGCAGTAAGTGCACTCCAGTGCTCCTGTAAATTCTGATGAGGCCATCATTAGTACCATGGCAGAACCTGCATGTATCATTGAACACAATTGTTTTCCATTCATGTCTCCAATGGGCTCTTAGGTGGTTCCAGTGCAAGTGCTATTGTTAATAACAGGTCAGTTGCAAACAAGTTGGTGGAGTACATGAATGCCGTCAGCTTCAAGTAGATGGTTTCTTATGGTCCGGGTGGTCACTACAGGGGCTACAGCAGAACCAAGTTATGATACCTGGGTTATCTATTGAGATACAGCAGTTCTTATACGGCTATCTTGTCATGCATCTCCCTGTCTTGACCATCCAGAATGCTCTCTATGTAAGTGCCCATCTCTGAACCTTGTCAATGCCACTGATGCACTACAGAAATTTCTCATCCAACTCTTTCTGAGATTAGACAGATGGACCAACCAGGCATTCGTAAAGTCCCACTATTCTACCGCTTTCATCGTCCGTTAGTTGCACAAATGGTGCACACCTTAGTCTAACAGACACAGTGAACTCTTCAACAACACACAATAAACTGAGAAGATGAAAAACAGTGCTGTCAGACAAAAAACAATAGGTGATGTCAAGCAAAGCCTGTGGAACATCTATATCTAAGGTAAGAATTGTGATCACTACATAGAACACCCTCCAGCATTGCCATATTGTAAAATAGGCTTTTTATCTTAACACCTTTTATTTATTTTTCATTTTCTGTTAATAGTATAAAATATATATATACAAATACAGAATGAAGGTGAAAGATCATACGTCATTCTGAACACATATAATTGAACACATATTCCAATGCCTTGGTCATTTATGCAAATGGTTGTAGATGGCTACATTGGTAATATAAACTATAATTATTTTCATCCCACTTAAAATATGACAAATGTGCTAATGACAGCTGGCCGCTAGCCTCAGAGCTTTAATAAAGCCAGAGCAGCAGAGATTTTACAGGGTAATTTGAAACAGACTAACATTTGAGTTTGACATGTCTGCCCTCGGTAAGATATGTCTAATACCCGTCGATGAAATTATAATTGGCTCCAGTAACTGCAATGCAAATAACAGACGTGATGTCAGTGGGTGAGGATGGCACTAGAAAGGCCTGTGCAGCTGCTGTCATAGAGTGGTTCACCGGCAGTGGCAGAGAAAGAGATGAGGGCAATGATAGTATAAGAGCACATCATTAGGAGTGCACATAAGGTCATCTGCTAACTCCCAACGTAATCTCTCTTCTTCTCTTTAGTTAGATCCAGTAGCTTTGGTAATAGGCTGCAGGCATGACTGATGTTCAGTGGACAAATGGAACCAAAATGAACTGACACTTATCCCAGTTACTCTACATACAATGTACTATACTTATTAAATTTTAGTATATTATTTGCATGTGTGTGTATTACTCAAGTGAGCATCTGTATTGTAGTCAGTTATACTGTTTGGACATAAAAGCTTTAAGCATATTTTTCATTCTTTACACATGCTTACAGATTTCTCAAAGCCTGTGGGCACTCATCATCATCATATGTTTGGTGTTAGTATTTATTCAGTCTCTATTAGATGTTTTGTGACTGAGGAGATGGTTTGCTTCTTACCGTTTGCTTTTCTAATACCCCTCTTAATCCTAATTCATTATTATTTCAGTATTTTTTGCCCTTACATTCTTAGGCCAATGTCACACGGCACAGTTTCTTACAGTTTTTATTTTCATTCTTTTTTTTAATAAATATTTAATACATTTTAACAATAAGGAAGCAATAACACAGGAACACAAGCCGTTGAGAAAAATGAACATAATATGCAGTGTCCAATAGGAACGTCCAGTTAAGAAAATAAAAGTGACCTCAGGTTAGACATACAGTACAAAGCCTCAAGTCAGGGGAAGTAGCGTTACAAAAGTAACTAAAGGCATGAGACCTGTGCATGAGAACCCCAAGATCTGCATGACCTTTGAGGACCACAGAGAATAGCAATGAGAAGTGTAAAGAGGGAAAAGGTGAAGGAAAGAGAAAGATAAAAAAGGGATTTTTTTCAACAAGACCCAACTAAAAATAATTAGAGGAGATGTGCCTATCCAACAGAAACTGCTAATCATGAGAATCTTAGGTGAGGATCCAAGGAATCCAGGCCAAGACAAAAGCCTCATGGGCATTCTGGATAGTTGTGGTATGCTCACTCATTCTCTGAATATCTCCAATCTTATGAACCCAGTGGGCTAGAGAAGGCAAGAAGGGAGACTTCCAAAGAACTAAATATACAGAATTGAACATTTCCAAAATGCTTAAAGAGGTTGTCTTACTTCAGCAAGTGGTATTTATCATGTAGATAAAGTTAACCCTTAGACTCCCAGCGCCATACATCTACGGCGCAAAAATCACTGCCACAAGTCCCAGCACCGTACATATACGGCGCACTGATCGGGCAGGAGCTGCGCCCGCCCGATCAGCGGCGGGGGTCCGGCTGTGCCAAGGTGCCAGACCCCTGCTGAATGCACCAGCATCGGTGAAAACACCGATGCCGATGCATTAACCCTTCATGTGCCGCGGTCAGCGCTGACCACGGCACATGTGGCGTGCGGGAGTTAAGGGAGTTCAGGATGGCGAGCGGGGGGGCCATCGGGTCCCCGCGCTGCTGTGACGGGGACCCGATGGCTCGGATAGCAGCCCGATGCCTTCCTTAGGCATCGTGGCTGCTATCCCTGTGTGCCTGTGCGATCCAGCCCCCTGGATCGCACAGAAAGCAGGCTGTAAGTGTATTACACTGAGTAATACACTTACAGCCAATGCATTACAATACAAAAGTATTGTAATGCATTGTAAAGGGGATCAGACCCCCAAAAGTTAAATAAAGTGGAAAAAAAAGTTAAAAAATAAAGTTTCCTAAAAAAAAAAAAAAAGTTTCAAGTAAAAAAAAAGCCATTTTCCCCCCAAAAAAGTTAAAAAAAATTGTAAAAAAAAGGTAAAAAAAGAAAGATAAACATATTAGGTATTGCCGCGTCTGTATCGACCGGCTCTATAAAAATATCACGTCATCCACCCCGCCAGGTGAACGCAGTAAAAAAAAAAAAAAGTGCCAAAACAGACATTTTTTGGTCACCTTCTCTTACAAAAAGTGTAATAGCAGGCGATCAAAAAGGCGTATTTATCCCAAAATGGTACCAATCAAACCGTCATCTTGTCCCGCAAAAATGATACCCTACCTGAGACAATCACCCGAAAAATAAAAAAAATATGGCTCTCTGAAAATGGCAACACAAAAAACAGATTTTATTCTGTTCAAAAATAAATCTAATGTGTAAAACTTTCCAAAAATAAAAAAGTTACACATATTGGGTACCGCCGCGTCCGTAACAACCTGCTCTATAAAAATATTACATGAGATGGCCCCCCAGGCGAATGCTGTAAAAAATAAAAAATAAAAACTATGCCAAAACAACCATTTTTTTCCCTCTTGCCTCACAAAAAGTGTAATAGCAAGCGATCAAAAAGGCGTATTTATCCCAAAATGGTACCAATCAAACCATCATCTTGTCCCGCAAAAATGATACCCTACCTGAGACAATCGACCGAAAAATAAAAAAAATATGGCTCTCTGAAAATGGCAACACAAAAAAAAAGATTTTATTCTGTTCAAAAATAAATCTAATGTGTAAAACTTTCCAAGAATAAAAAAGTTAGACATATTGGGTATCACCGTGTCCGTAACAACCTGCTCTATAAAAATATTACATGAGATGGCCCCCCAGGCGAATGCTGTAAAAAGAAAATTAAAAAAACTATGCCATAACAGCCATTTTTTTCACCTTGCCTCACAAAAAGTGTAATACCACACGATCAAAAAGGCGTATGTACCCCAAAATGGTACCAATCAAACCGTCATCTCGTCCCGCAAAAAATGAGCCCCCACATAAGACAATAACTCAAAAAAAATAAAAATCAATGGCTCCCGCAAACCAATCCATCAAAATCTGTGTTGTAAAATCCATATGGCGCTCCTTCTGTTCTGAGTCCTGCCATGTGCCCCCACAGCAGTTTACCACCACATATGGGGTGTTGCCGTATTCAGGAGAAAATGGGTAACAAATTATGGGGTGCTTTTCTCCTGTTACCCCTTGTGAAAATGAAAAATTTGGGGCTAAAGAAACATTTTATTGGAAGAAATGAAACTTTTCATTTTCACAGCCAAGTGTTTCCAAATTCCGTAAAATGCTTAGGGGGTCAAAGTGGCCAGTACCCCCCTTAATATATTCTTTGAAGGGTATAGTTTCCAAAATGGGGTCACTTTTTGAGGGTTTCCACTGTAGGGGTACGTCAGGGTCTCTCAATTACAAAATGGTGCCTAAAAACCATTCTAGCAAAATCTGCCTCCAAAATCCATATGGCGCTCCTTTCCTTCTGACCACTGCCACAAACCCATAGAGACGTTTACCACCACATATGGGGTATTTCTGTAAACTGCAGAATCAGAGTAATGTATATTGAGGTTTAGTTTGCTGTTAACCCTTGCTGTTTTGCAAGAAAAAATTACCATCTACCAAAAAAGTGAAATTTTGAAATTTCACCTCCATTTTCCATTAATTCTTGTGGAACACCTCAAGGGTTAACAAAGTTTGTAACAGCAGTTTTTTTTATCATTTGAGGGGTGTAATTTCTAAAATGGGGTCATTTATGGGTGGTTTCCATTACGTAAGCCACTCAAAATCACTTTATATCTGAATTGGTGCTTAAAAAAATGGTTTGGGAAATTTTGTTGAAAATTTGAAAAATGGCTTCTAAACTTCTAAGCCCTCTAACGTCCCAAAAAAGTAAAATGACATTTATAAAATTATGCCAACATAAAGTATACATATGGGGAATGTAAAATAATAACTATTTTTGGAGGTATTACTATGTATTTTGAAAGTAGAGAAATTGAAATTTAGAAATTTGCAAATTTTTCCAAATTTTTGGTAAATTTGGTATTTTTTTATAAATAAAAATGAAATATTTTGCCACAAATTTACTACTATCGTGAAGCACAATATGTGACAAGAAAACAATCTTAGAATGGCCTGGATAAGTAAAAGCGTTCCAAAGTTATTACCACATAAAGTGACACATGTCAGATTTGCAAAAAACGGCCTGGGATTTGAGGTGAAAAGTTCCCCGGTACTGAAAGGGTTAATACAAAGCACTTACTAATGTATTTTTATTATCCATATTGCTTCCTTTGCTGGCTTGATTCATTTTTCCATCACATTGTATACTGAATCACGGAAAGAAAGTGGTCTAAAATGGCAGAAAAGTGCTCAATTGAGCACTTCTCTGCCATTTTAGACCACTTTTTTCTGTGATTGTGTTTGTACATTTACACATGGAGGTGTGGCAACTCCAGGTTTGAATGTGCCTTGACTTAGAACTTATGGTAACATTCTGGTGCCTGTGCAGCCTGAGTCACATGAGTCATTGTTAGGTGGGACTCACAGTCTCTTCCCTCCTTCCATTGTATGTGTGATCTCACGCTGGAGGTAACTAGGAGTTGGTCGCTGTGTGTCGGCCTGTATGCTCCTTCCGTAATGGCCCATACCGCATAGGTAGGTTAGCGTTAGGTCCTGTGCCACTCTGAGATACCTTGACGTGGTGCTTGGGCTCCGGTATGTTCTTGATATAAGAATATATTGGCGAAAGTCTCATTTTAACATCTGTGTGAGGGTTTAGCCATATATTATCAATTGCATTTACCGTTGCAGCGCACCTTTTTTCGTGATTTGTCACATTATATACTGCTCGTTTCCATGGTTATGACCACCCTATAATGATGGGAAAATGAATCCAGCCATTACAGGAAGCAATATGGATAAAAACAATACATTAGTAAGTGCCTTGTATTAACTTTCTCTACATAATACTATTTTCCAAAGTGCGACAACCCCTTTAAGAATAGATAGCAGCACTGGGAGATCCTAGAGGTGAAGCTGGTGCAGCATTAAAGAAAAGTGTTGATGAACCCCTCCCAGAAAGTTTTAAGTTTCAAGCAATGCCAGAAAATGTGAGTATAGTCCCTCTGTAACGCCAGCATAACAGCGAGAATGTTGGAAACAATTTGTGCAGTCTGGAGGGAACTAAGTACAATGTAGTTGATAACTTATAACCTTCTACTCAGGCATGGGATTCAGCCAGTTCCCTCAGGTTCTCCAGAACCGGTTGTTAAAATTACAGATCCGGCTGGCAGCTGGAGATGAGCCCTTCTATTCCATAGTTTAGCTCCTTAGGCTTTTTAAAAGTTGGGTGTTATGTGTGTGTAGTGTATATATGGTGTATTTATGTGTATGTGTGTTGCATATATATGATGTATATGTAAACATGTGTCATGACGCCGCATGTAGGGCACCTGTTGTTAAAACACACCCCTGCTTCTAATTGATATTTACTAGCAATGGATGACTTTCAAAATCAAGCAAACTAACACATTGATCTCGATAAATGGAAAGCCCAGGGTCAGCCTGCCATTTATTGATGCATGGTGGTCTAAAACTCAAGGAAGGTGAAGTCAGTAAGATATAGAAATTTGACATGGAGTGAAAGGATGGAACAGAGCAAACCTTTTAAAACAAAGTGAGGGAGGAAGGGAGGGAAGTCAAAAAAAGGGGAAAATCTTGTAGTCCTCCAAGGGAATAGAGGGCTTGGGTCAGATAAGCTAAATAGTTCAGCATAGGAAAGCCAGAGGCCTGATGATCTAAAATTAGATGCTCTATATTTGCTGTAAAAGATCGGATTCCCTAGAATAGGGAACATTGGAAAAGGAGCTGGAGATGTCCAAAATCCAGCATCGGTGGCCATGCTTTTGCACTATAGAAAAAAGCAATGGCCTCTCTGGTGGCCAGGACCATAAGAGTGCACATAGGTCATCACTATTTTCTATAGCATGCAAGCATGGCCACCAATGCTGGATTGAAGGGTTGGTCGTAACCATGGAAAATGAATCAAGCCAGCAAATGAAGCAATATGGGCAATCACAGCACATTAGTAAGTGCCTTGTCTTAACTTTATCTACATAATAACCCCTTTAAGACAGAGTGTATATCCTGATAGACAGTAGGGTCCTGAATCAGTGATTTATTGAGATGTCACTGCCAAGACCTAGGTAAAGACATGGAGGATGTCAGAGAAATACATTGCATGACCAATACTAGAAGAGTAAAGAAAGGGTACTGCAGCATGACAAATGAAAAAATAATGTATTCTACAGTAGAGGTTCCTAGTGGTTAAAGGGGTTGTCCAAGTTATTTTTTTTTTGTCTTTGTATGTTTCTAACTAAGCAAATGTCAGGGGTTTTCAATTCATTTACTTCATCTACAGTGGCCCTGTTCTCCTACTTAGCTGAGGGTCTTATGACCTGTGATGTCAGCTTCTTTCCCTGCTCTAATGATGTTCCGTGCACAAGCCGGAGGGAGCAATGTCATTGTACTGTACAGCTGGGACTTGTAGTCCTACATGTACAACATGCTGTTGAGTATCCCAGCAGTCAGGCTGCAAGCAAGGTGGCACTTTTATTAACTCCCTTTGCAGAGCAGGGGGCAGGCAGTCTTTGTTGATATCCACAAATATTCATGAGGAAAACCTCAGAGATTGTTGTTACATGCCCCCACAGCTCTGCAACTGCATGTCAACAGAAGGGCCTGGACAGAACTAGGTACATGAAATAAATATAATTTTTTGGTGTAAAACTTAATCAAGGCATCTATGACAATATTGAAGATGCCCTCTACCAATAGTATCTCCTCTGCAGGGAAGCTAGTTAATTAGTATTAAGGAGATCCATTGGCTAAGGTAAATAATAGCCCAGCTAACTTGCCTTCCACAAACAGGAACCTCCCATTACTGTCAGTCTGATGGCACCCAGCGCCAGGGAACATATAGAAATAAGGATGCTTTAACTCTCCAAAGAAGACATTGCATTGAGAGAAGCGAAGGAGAATACATCCATGGGTGGGCCACTAAAAGGAAAAAAGGGGGGGTAGGAGATTTGGATAGAAAGAGAAGGGAAAAAAGGGGAGCATGAATAGCAACTAAAGAACCAAACATAGGTAGTCCAGGAGCGATGAAAATAACCGACCAGCAGTGGAAATTTCCACTAAGCAAATCTTAGGCAACCTCACCTTGATCTGATGAGTGAAGGGCAGGGGACAAGTCACTCCAGCAAGTTAAGAGGTGGAACGGATGTCCTCTGCCTCAATAACGAATTGGAGCCATTTTTTACAGTTTTTCATGTTTTTTTAAGTCAAAAAGAAAGTTATAAATGGAAATACATCTGTTTTTACACTTGATTTTAGAGAAAGAAATGCATAAAAGCTGCATCAAAACTACAAGAATGAACAAGACATTATGGATATTTTGGAATAAAATCTGTTGATAGTTTTAATATGTACCATAGCTGTGTTCATACAGCTTACATTACACAATTTTACCTAATGGTCTGTTGCTGTTCTGTATGTGCTGATTTATGATGAAAAAGATTCAATATGCCCAAATTGCACATAACTCTCACATACCTTTTAGGCCTCATGCACACAGCCGTACCTGTTTTATAGTCTGTTTGACTTCATTGGGTCCGTGCCCTGCATGTTCTGTCTTTTTGCGAAACAGAACTTAGGATGCAGAAAGCACACAGATGACCCGTGTGCTTTCCGCATCTGTATGTCCATTCCACAAAATGGTAGAACATGTCCTATATTTGGCTGCAAAATGCAGACAACAAACCCATTGGAGTCAACAGGTCCACGAGAAAAGCAGATACAACACAGGCAGTATCCATATTTTGTGGATCCGTAATCTGCAGACCAAAAAATACATATGGTTGTGTGCATGAAGCCTTAGTAAGTAAATGACCGTAAACATTA
Source organism: Rhinella marina (assembly GCA_900303285.1). Lineage (NCBI taxonomy): Eukaryota > Metazoa > Chordata > Amphibia > Anura > Bufonidae > Rhinella > Rhinella marina. The sequence continues at coordinate 722,106 of ONZH01004598.1, read as the reverse complement.
AATCACACATGCAAAAAACAAGCAGCGTTTACAAGAAAATATGAAGGGTGTTCAATAAGTTATCTACCCCAGCATGTTCTGTCAGTGTTAGAGAGCTGAGCTTCTTTGTGCAGGTTTAGACATATCTGAACAGGCAACACACACAGTAGCAGTTCAGCACTGACAGAAGTCACAGAATGGCAAGTGCAGTACAGTGCGGGTCTACAAAAAAATTTGGAGCTTCATTCTATGATTAAAGTCCTTACAGAGGAAGAAAAGAAGCCTAAAGAAATCCATTAAAGGATGATTGTTGTATATGGTGATGATATGCCTTTCTACTACCAAGTAAAGTTTTGGACCAAGCAGTTTAAATGGGGAAGGGAATCAATTGAAGATGACCCCCATTGAGGGCAACCTGTAGAAGCATCATCAGGTCAAAATCAGCTCATGAAATAGGCATCACAGTTGGCAGTTTCCAGTATCATTCATTATATTTGAACAATGTCAAAGGTCAGTTCCCGGTGGGTGCCACGAATGAGCAAAAAACTTGGTGCCAGCAATTTAGCCAAGAGAATTTAGACATGCTTAGAGAAAATCCAGAAGACTTCTATTCTCTAATTATTATGACACTGTCTGCCATATATTAACTCCCTCAATTTAGGAGGTTTAATGCTGAACAGTAGGGTGGTTTAAGAATCCACCAAAGGGCAGATGACACTTTCCTCTCTACTTGGAGAATGATTACATTTGCATAATGAATATGCCATGCCATGCCACTGTTACATATATTTCTTCACTTTGCCCTTGACAATGTCATTTTGAAAATCTTGAATATTTTCAGATAATTGTTTTATATGGCACTTTAATATGAAGTCCAACATGATCTCTGTCTATCGGCTAACACGAGTAAGCCTGTTAGTATAATAGCATTACTGAAATTCATTTACATAACCACTTTCCATTGTTTGCAGATTCTGAAATCTTATTTTCTATGTCTTATCCGATTAAATGCAGTTCCTTGTTGATTTGATATATGCAGATCCCGCTAATATCTTGTAGAAACCTGCATGAAAAATGAACCATTTGTATCCTTCCTGAGAACCCTATTGAATCTTACTTCTGTGCATTGGTGCACGCTCACAATAGCAGCTTTTCTACAATGCTTTACTGCCCCTGTTTTCTTTCATTGAAGAGAGGATGTAGTGCCCTGGAGCAGGGGTACTCTAAAGTTGTGGACATTTGCCCCTATTTCCCCTATACAAACTCATCTACTCACTTTATTTTACTTTAAACGGTTAACCTTTGTTTAACTGCATTTTATATTTTTGCTGAGATACATATCCTGTTCATTTCCACTGAGTTTGCACAAAACTGTGGAAAGGGTTAATGAACACTGAGAGACTTTTGGGACTTTCTAACTAATAATGAGAAGCTAGTAATTTTCCGCAGCTACCATAAGGTTTAAAGAAGAGCATGTTTTGGAGGGAAAAAGCCAGACTTGTTTACCACCAAATACGGACAGACTAACCTTTTGAATGCCAGATGCTGCTATGTTATAATGTCTGAAAACGTGTTTTTGTCTGGAAAAACTGCTGTGTCATTGCCACTGAGTATCATTGAAGCTCTAATTTATGTCTATGAGGGACAGAAGGTGTAACATTTTATTTGTGCTGAGTTTCTCCACCCCTCCGACTAGAAGGTTCTAGTTCAGCTGGAAACTGTACAGTATATAAAGGACAGCAGTCAGAGCCTCTAGTGTTTTGCAGTTAGGGAACAGTGCTTAGAAGAGGAGATTCTGCCAGACTACTAAGTGATAAGAAGAAGACACTGTGATGGGGATACTCTGCCACAGAACCTGGATCACCAGTCTTTGACCAGGGTAACAGTATTTTGAGAAAGGGGGACAGCTAGCTCAGGCCTTTCCTCAGCATCAAACCCTTCTTCTGTAAGCCATGTACCGGGGTGAGCTCCCCAGGATACAGCGAAGTCACAGACAAGGAAGGAGACTCCAACTCAGATTGTCAAAAAACAAGATTTTACTAAGTATTTAACGTTTGTAGGAAGGAAATACCCCAAGCATATATACATACACTCAGCTAGAGGCTGAGGCACTTGTGTTACACAGCACGGTGCTCTATCAGTGTGCACCCAGGCTTCTCCACAGTTTTGCCTATCTGCAGGTTATAGTAACCCAGCAGCTATACCTTTTAATACCCTAATCTCCACGAACAATTCTGTAAGTGTGGTTCAGGAGCGCCGGCAGTATAACACAAACGCTTCCAAACTTAACAAATCAACACTAAACCTCAGAAAGAGTATAACTAGTTGTTTGCCACAGTAAACCCCACTTCTGTAGCAAGGTAGCTTGCAGCCTGCAAACCACCTGTCTAATCTTCAGGCTTTTACCCAGTAGCTACTGAATTGGCGCCAATAACATAATGCGGTGCGTGCATGGTTACCCACTGTGTCTGCACAGTGGGCCTCAGTTCTTTCACTGACCCGGGTCCGTTGGGTACCTTAACTTTCAGAAGTATCTGGTAGAGGATCTCATCCGGCAACCACGCAGTCTCACTGACGCTTCCACTTGTCCTCTCAGCAGGGCTCCTGATGGTAGTTCTTCTAGTCTGTAATATTGCAACAGTCTCTGTTCCAGATCTCCTTGCAGAGTCTTGCTCCCTTAGGGAATAGTCTCACTTGTGGATCACACTAGGAAACACAGACAGTAGCTCTTTCTCCTCTGCCTCTTTGCAGCACACTCTCAAGATGGCTGCCACACACTTCTCCAGTCTGAAGCTCCACCTCCGCCGAATAGGATCTCTTGGTCATTGCTCCAGGGACCTATAGTCTTTCCTGTGGTAAACAGTGACATCTTGTGGCCAAAAATGAAATGTCAGTTTAATAACAACTATATTTACAGGAACAGGTGCATTCACAGAATGGAGGCTGTTTCACCACCTTACACTTCTGCCAGGGAGGAGATTGGAGAAGCCAACCATATGCCTCGCCTGTATTGTTTCCAGTAAAGAAGCACACTGGTTTACTGCAGACCCTGAGTCTCTGGACTTATTTCCCATTGAGGTGCACCATGCCTTACCATAGTTTACGGAGAGCAGTAACAAGTGATGACACCTGAACAGTGTCCGGGAACCCAGTGTAGCGTTGGGGCATCATCAGACAGTGCTTAAAAAGGTTATCCTATAATTAATGGAAAAATGCCTTTGGGCAACATCGAATGAAGACAGTATGGATCTACAGTACATTTATGCTGAAATTTTCCTTTTAAAGGGATTATTCCATGATTGATGAAAATAGTACATGACAATCTCTTTCTAAAAAAGCTAGAACCAGCCCTGTACCGCATATGAATCCAAAGATCTACCCATTCATTGCTGTAATTTCTCTGCTAGATTTATTTCAAACTGGCAGCTCAGGGAGCGTCTCCGTTCTAGAGTGCATGTCCTTTCTGCTGCAGCGCTTTCCCTGTAACTGTCACAGCTTTTAACACAAGATATGGCAGGTGACAGTTCAAGATTTTAACAGTGCGTCCAGGGCGAAATTTATAGCTGGTGCTATAGGCACCAAGTCTGAATACTTCCTATCAGGGCCCAAATTGACAGAAGGTGGGGCCAACATGAGTAGGCAGTGTCAAGTCAAGTAGGTGAGGCTAAAATATAGATGGGGCTAGCAATACCAAAGAGGGGAAGTATATTATACTACACTATAGTGCCTGCCAGTAATAATGTACACAACACAAAAAATCCTGCTATATTTCCCCAGTATTATAATGCCCCCAGTGCCTCCAGTAATGCCCCATATAGTGCTCCCATATTAAAAAATTCCCCATTAATGCCTACAGTGCCCCAGTATTAAAATTCCCCTAGTGACTCCAGCAATGCACAATACAGTGCCCCTCTTGATCCTAAATGATAATACCCCCTATAATGACTCAATATTAAATAAATGCCCCAGATGATGCCCCCTATAGTGCCCCAGTATTAAAATTCCCCAATGCCTCCTAATGCTCCTTTTACTGACCCCACTATTAAAAATTACCATATAGTACTCCCAGTAATGCCCCCTATAGTGCCACCAGTAATGTCCCCCACAGTGCCCTTCCAGTAGTATTGTCCATCACAGTGCACCCCAGTAGTAATTTCCCCTCATGCCCCCCCAATAGCAGTATCCTTCACAGTGCCCCCAGTAGTAATGTTTCCCACAGTGCCCCTCCAGTAGTTATGGCCCCCAGTGCGGCTAATAATGTCCCCCGGTGCCCCCCCAAGAGGTATTACCCTTATGTTTCTCTCCTTCACCCACACAATGTTCCCAACAATGTCCCTAAGTGGCCAGTAAAAAAAAAATATTACTCACCTGTGTCCAGTTTCCTGTCATCCGCAATGCAGGCCGCAGACCTCTTTTGGTTTACAGGCTGGGATGCAGGTGGCTAGACGCACTGACGCCACTGCGCTGCATTCCAGCACAGGAGGTGTGATGGCGTCATCATAGAATTACTGCATCATAGCCCTCAGGCCTACCAGGACTAGGACCGAAGCCTGAGGCCTATGAGGGTGATCTGTGGAGCAAGGAACTATTGACTCCCGTGCTCCACCTCAGTATTCAACTGTGTTACAGTTGAATTCAGGAGGGAGACTTGTGGCTGCACATAGGGTGCTGCCCCTCATTTTATTGAATAGCTCTAATAACATGCAATTACAAAATTATTCAGATCCAAGTGCTGGTTTAAAGAATGTTGAATATTTTTCAGGGGACAACTCCTTTAATGTAAATCTACACCTTTTAACCAGCAAGTCACTTTTAAGCCCAATTTATTGTTGTTTAACTTTTATAATGCTGCGTTTCTACAACAGAGCTCCAACAGGGCTTTTAACAACAGGTTCCCTACTCAACAGCGGACATGTGACATCATGACACATTTACATATACACGCATACATATAAATACACCATATACATGGTACACATACATAAATACACACATAACACCCAACTTTTAAAAATCCTAAGGAGCTAAACTATGGAATGGAAAGGCTCATCTCCAGCTGCCAGCCGGTTTTGTAATTTTAACAACCAGTTCTGTAGAACCTGAGAGAACTGGCTGAATCCCATGCCTGCATCTCGGGCACAGATTTAACCCCTTCCCGACCAGCGCCGTACATGTACGGCGCTGCGGGAAGTAAGTTACCGACCAGCACAGAAGTATTACAGTAATACAGAAGTATTGTAATGCATTGTAAAGGGGATCAGACCCCAAAAGTTAAAACAGTGTAAAAAAAAGAAAGTGAAAAAAAAGTGAGAAAATAAAGTTTTACAAAAAAGTTTCAAGTTCCAAAAAAAAAAAAGCGTCCTTTTCACAAAATAATATTTAAAAAAATTGTAAAAAATAGTGGAAAAAATAAAAATAGACATATTAGGTATCGCCGCATCCGTATCGACCGGCTCTATAAAAATATCACATGATCCACCCTGCCAGGTGAACGCAGTAAAAAAAAAAACTGTGCCAAAACTGCCTTTTTTAGGTCACCTTCCCTTACAAAAAGTATAATAGCAGGCGATCAAAAAGGCATATTTACCCCAAAATGGTACCAATCAAACCGCCATCTTGTCCCGCAAAAATGTAGACCCTACCTGAGACAATCGCCCAAAAAATAAAAAAAATATGGCTCTCAGAAAATAGCAACACAAAAAAAAGATTTTATTCTGTTCAAAAATGCATCTAATGTGTAAAACTTTCCAAAAATAAAAATGTTTGACATATTGGGTATCGCCGTGTCCGTAAGAACCTGCTCTATAAAAATATTACATGAGATGGCCCCCCAGATGAATGCTGTAAAAAGAAATTTAAAAAAACTATGCCATAACAGCCATTTTTTTCACCTTGCCTCACAAAAAGTGTAATAGCAGGCGATCAAAAAGGCGTATTTACCCCAAAATGGTACCAATCAAACCGTCATCTTGTCCCGCAGAAATGTAGACCATACCTGAGACAATCGCCCAAAAAATAAAAAAAATACAGCTCTCAAAAAATAGCAACGCAAAAAAAAAGATTTTATTCTGTTCAAAAATGCATCTAATGTGTAAAACTTTCCAAAAATAAAAATGTTTGACATATTGGGTATCGCCACATCCGTAACAACCTGCTCTATAAAAATATTACATGAGATGGCCCCCCAGGTGAATGCTGTAAAAAAAATTTTTTAAAAACTATGCCATAACAGCCATTTTTTTTCACCTTGCCTCACAAAAAGTGTAATAGCAGGTGATCAAAAAGGCGTATTTACCCCAAAATGGTACCAATCAACCCGTTATCTTGTCCCGCAGAAATGTAGACCCTACCTGAGACAATCACCCAAAAAATAAAAAAAATACGGCTCTCAGGAAATGGCAACACAAAAAAAAGATTTTATTCTGTTCAAAAATGCATCTAATGTGTAAAACTTTCCAAAAATAAAAATGTTTGACATATTGGGTATCGCCGCATCCATAACAACCTGCTCTATACAATTATTACATGAGATGGCCCCCCAGGTGAATGCTGTAAAAAAAAATGTAAAAAAAACTATGCCATAACAGCCATTTTTTTCACCTTGCCTCACAAAAAGTGTAATAGCAGGCGATCAAAAAGTCTTATGTACCCCAAAATGGTACCAATGAAAATGTCACCTCGTCCCGCAAAAAATGAGCCCCCACATAAGACAATAACTCAAAAAAATAAAAATCAATGGCTCCCGCAAACCAATCCATCAAAATCTGTGCTGCAAAATCCATATGGCGCTCCTTCTGTTCTGAGTCCTGCCATGTGCCCCCACAGCAGTTTACCACCACATATGGGGTGTTGCCGTATTCAGGAGAAAATGGGGAACAAATTATGGGGTGCTTTTCTCCTGTTACCCCTTGTGAAAATGAAAAATTTGGGGCTAAAGCAACATTTTATTGGAAGAAATGAAACTTTTCATTTTCACAGCCAAGTGTTTCCAAATTCCATAAAACGCTTAGGGGGTCAAAGTGGCCAGTACGCCCCTTAATATATTCTTTGAAGGGTGTAGTTTCCAAAATGGGGTCACTTTTTGAGGGTTTCTACTGTAGGGGTACGTCAGGGTCTCTCAATTACAAAATGGTGCCTAAAAACCATTCTAGCAAAATCTGCCTCCAAAATCCATATGGCACTCCTTTCCTTCTGACCACTGCCACAAACCCATAGAGATGTTTACCACCACATATGGGGTATTTCTGTAAACTGCAGAATCAGAGTAATGTATATTGAGGTTTAGTTTGCTGTTAACCCTTGCTGTTTTGCAAGAAAAAAATTATTAACATGAATAATCTACCAAAAAAGTGAAATTTTGAAATTTCACCTCCATTTTCCATTAATTCTTGGGGAACACCTCAAGGGTTAACAAAGTTTGTAACAGCAGTTTTTTATAATTTGAGGGGTGTAGTTTCTAAAATGGGGTCATTTATGGGGGGTTTTATTATGTAAGCCCCTCATAATCATTTTATATCTGAATTGGTGCTTAAAAAAATGGTTTTGGAAATTTTGTTGAAAATTTGAAAAATGGCTTCTAAACTTCTAAGCCTCTAACGTCCCAAAAAAGTAAAATGACATTTATAAAATGATGCCAACATAAAGAAGAAATATGGGGAATGTAAAATAATAACTATTTTTGGAGGTATTACTATATATTTTGAAAGTAGAGAAATTGAAATTTGGAAACTTGGAAATTTTTCCAAATTTTTGGTAAATTTCGTATTTTTTTTATAAATAAAAATGAAATATTTTGCCACAAATTTACTACTGTCATGAAGCACAATATCTGACGAGAAAACAATCTCAGAATGGCTTGGATAAGTAAAAGCGTTCCAAAGTTATTACCACATAAAGTGACACATGTCAGATTTGCAAAAAATGGCCTGGTCAGGAAGGTGAAAACAGGCCCGGGGTTGAAGGGGTTAAAGGGAATTTGTCACCAGGAAATTTACTAATAAACCAGATACAATACCTCCTAGGGCTAACTCAGCTGAATTTAATAATATCTTTCACTAAGCAATCTTTTGCTTCATTCTGGAGAAAAAGTACTTTTAATCCATATGTAAATGAGCAGTTAAGTGCACTGGGGGCGGGCCCTAGACACTCTGTGCTTCCTTAATCCACCTGCTTCCTCTTACAATACTCCCTCTCCTCCTTGATTGACAGAGCCAAGCAAGATGCAGAAGTCTGGCCCTATCAATCAAGGAGAGTGAGAATCTGGCAGAGGAAGCAGGAGGAGCAAGGGTGCATACAATAGCCTGGGCCTGCCGTCAGTGCACTTAACTGATTATTTGTATATAAATGAACAGGTTAATCATAAGAGGGTTGGGGTATTCTCTGTACTTAGCAGCTCGGTTGTCTCAATTAGTGTCCTTCCCTAACCCTCCGCAGTAGGTTATACTTGAATCTGATCTATTGATACCAGTGTCCCCGTTAGCCTTAATTTGATTCCCTGACATCCCTCTAGGAGCCATGGATCCCTCTGCAAAAATTCCTTATCTCATGTTATAGCTATGGAGGAAAACTCATTTCTGATAAAGCCTAATTTCGCCTCTGATGCCTATATTTATAAACCCCCTTTTTCCCCTGGGTTGTCACCAACTTTCTTTGTTTGGTAGAAACATGCTAAATTGCAACGTGTTGGTGACTTCCTGCTTCATCCCAAACTTATGTCAAGGGCACATTTTCACTTTACTTTGTCACCCCCAACTAACAAACTTTTCAGAGTCAATCAAGTCTTCCACTTCTTGACATCCCTAAACCCAATTGTGAGGAATATGACTTATGATTCCCTGCCAACCCCTTTTGTGTCACATATGGCCACTCTGAGTACAATCAAAAACAGGATAGGAGACCCAGCTTAGCAGTGGGTCTCTGTTCCCAGAGATGTGTAGTGAGAAACCTCACACCTTCCTGGCCTGAGTGGAGCCAGGCACCTTCTCAGAAGGAGACCTACTGAGAATCTGCAACCGCTCAGCGAGTTCAAAGGGATTTCTGCAGCCGGGCCGGCGCCACAATTTCTTAAGGATTTATGAAATTACACTACGACCTAGCCAAGGGCCGAGGACAGTTCTACAACCCTGGAGATGAGCGGGACGTGGCACTGAAACTTCTACGTTTCTAGGATCCACGTTTGGGGAGATGTGTAACTCCTAGGAGAAACCCCGTAGCTCAGATGCATTTGGTCTCATAATATATAATAATAATATGTCTTGCCATGAGGTGGTCCCACTGGCACAGGTGCCATCATGATCGGACCTACCAGTAGGATGTTATGAACCATAACAGGTTTTGGAGATTTATCTGGCCCAACTGGAGGGAGGGGGAGTGTGACACCCCCAGGAGCAGAGGGGGCAGCTGTCTTGTTCTAAGCAAAGGTCACCGCCTGTACGGTGTTGGAATAGGCCCAAGGAACCCACTGACATCACCGCCTTTCACGTGACTACAGAAAAGCCTAACATCTAATGGTAACTGACTATACAATCTGTTTATCCTGCTTGTTCCCCTACTATCCTTGTAACTGTAATCGGACCATTGTATATATCATTCCTTGTGTGTATAGTGTTTTATTTAGTGAGCCCTTAAGGCGATTAAATAAACAATTTAATCTTGAGTTGTTCTGTTATCTCGATCCACGAATCCCACGTTCAGGTTCTCAGTAATATTGTTATATGCTACCCGGGTTGGCTCGTGTTTGTAGCTAAGGATTGAACCGTACTGTGTCATACCCGCATAAGAACACGCAGGGCGGGGCTGCAGGGTGTGGTTCATCACACCAATGTATAGCCCTGCAGCATACATAATGTTTGAATGGCTCTGCGAGTACAGAGCCTCAAAAAAGGTACCCTTTCCTTTATTTACTCTATCCCAAACTCATCACTATCGAATACAAAGTTGGCCTTTATGCATGGTGTACTTGCACACTGGAGAACTGGCACAAATGTTGTACAGTCACTAGCCAAGGGAGCTGGTAGGTAACCTTAATGGAGACCTCTTTAAAGATACTTCATAGAGTGTATATGGTACCTTTTAGACTGCACCTTATATACCCAATGGTTTCCCCTTTTTATTTTAGTGGGTGCCAGGAAGTTGACAATACCCTACATATATGGTGGACCTATCCCATATTCAGAAGGTTTTGGACCAATATGCACGGAGAATTATTTGAAGTATTCAGAAGATATCTTTTCTTGCCGGCACTTGTATACTTGCTAGGGCTTAAGCCACCAACATTTAATAATACGGCCTATAAGCTTTTATAGTTTATCCTGATGTCTGTGAGAATACATATTGCCTCCAGGTGGAGGTCTCCTCCACTTTCTATATCAGCAGTTATTGATAGGGTCAACAGAATCTCATTATATGAGAAACCTAATGCTACTGTAAATGGTACCACAGAATGATGTTCAACAATATGGCATCCTTAGCTGACCTATGCCGATTCCCCTAACTTACAATACTTTTTATCTTTACAACCACATAATGATGATCCATGAAAGAATTGATCATTCTTTTTCCCCATCCCTTTCCTATCCCTTACAGACCAGGACCAGGGGAGTCACAAGAGATGAGCCTTTATTTGTATCTTATTCTGAAACAGTTTTCTTGTCCTACTCAGTGATTCCTCACCTTCTATTTGTCTATATACATTTCTATGGGATGCCCATATTCATCTCTGACTGTAACATTTCCTATATTGTGCAATCTTCTGTTCACTCTATTTTACCAATAAATTCTTTTTCAAGTTCAGTGTACAAGGTTCGGGTTATCTAAGAATTACTTTATGGGTTCTGCTACCACGAACCATAACCTATGGTCCGTGGTAGCGGAATCCATAAAGGAATTTTTAGATAACCTGAACCCAAACCTTGTACGCCAAACTTGAAACCACAAGTTCACTCAACACTATCATTGAACTTTTCCATATTTTTTCACATTACACCCACAAACTTAAATGTATTTTATTGGGATTTATGTAATAAACCAACACAAAGCAGCAAGTATGTGGAATACATGGTTTTCAAAATGTTTAATAAATAAAAATCTGGAAAGTGTGGCATGCATTTGTCAATTTTTCTAGGACCCTGAGTCAATTCTTTGTAGGACCACCTTTCTCTGCAATTACAGCAAAGTATTTTGGGGTATGTCTCTACCAGCTATGCACATCTAGAGGCTGAAATTTTTGCCCATTCTTCTTTGCAAAATAGCTCAAGCTCAGTCAGATTGGATGGAGAGCATTTGTGAACAGCAATTTGCCACAGATTCTCAATGGGATTTAGGTCTGGACTTTAACTGGACCATTCTAACACATGAATATGCTGTGATCTAAACCATTCCATTGTAGCTCTGGCTGTATGTTTAGGGTTGTTGTCCTGTTGGAAGTTGAACCTCCACCCCAGTCTCAAGTCTTTTGCAGCCTCTGCCAGATTTTCTTCCAGGATTGCACTGTATTTAGTTCCATCCATGTTCCCATCAACTCTGACCAGTTTTCTCTGTCCGTGCTGAAGAAAAGCATCCCCACAGCATGATGCCACCACCATGTTTCACAGTGGAGATGGTGTGTTCAGGGTGATGTGCAGTATTAGTTTTCTACCACACACAGCGGTTTGCATTTTGGCCAAAAAGTTCAACTTTGGTCTCATCCGACCAGAGCACCTTCTTCCACATGTTTGCTGTGTATCCTACATGGCTTGTGGCAAACTTCAAATAGGACTTCATTTGGCTTGCTTTCAAAGATGGCTTTCTTCATAACACTCTTGCATAAAGACAAGATTTGTGGAGTACACAACTAATAGTTGTCCTGTGGATAGATTCTCCCATCTGAGCTGTGGATCTCTGCAGCTCCTCCAGAGTGACCATGGGCCTCTTGGCTGCTTCTCTAATTAGTGTTTTCCTAGCCTGTGCAGTCAGTTTAGGTGGACAGCCATGTCTCGGTAGGTTTGTCGTTGTGCCATACTCCTTCCATTTTTTGATGATGGATTGAACAGTACTCCGTGAGATGTTCAGAGCTTGGGATATTTTTTTATAACCTTACCACAACTTTATCCGTGACCTGTCTGGTGTGTTCCTTGGTTTAGGATTTGAAGATATGTGTAAGGAAACGGCTCTGACCACTGTAAAGATATATTAAGAAATTAATCAGCGCAGACATTTGAAGCTATTTAGGTTTAAAAAATGCTTTTCAAAGGTGTGATTCCCAGTTGTCATAAACTGCACTTGTCACATAAATTTTTTGTATGATCCCTAAACAAGGGATCTAACCAGGATCGCAGGAGCGATACAGTGGCATCATTGCACCTGCTGACCTGGGCAGGAGAGCATACAGGCCTACCCCCCGGCTATGGAATGATCCTCAGCCTGTGTGCTCTCCAGCTCAGCTCTGCAGGTGCGATGACGTCACCGCATCACGCCAAAAGCACAGGCCATTGCATGGTGGAGCAGGTGGATGACAGCACCCTTCTTTCCTATTGCATCTAACTGTATCTGCGCCCTGAGGACACAGATACAGTTTAAATTGGGACATACAGTATTTCAGCCGTTCCGGAACCGTTGGACACCCTGGGACTGTCCAGCTGGATCTGGAATGGTGGGAGATATGAAGGGCCAGGCAGGCATGATTACATTAACATTAGCCGGCCCTGGCAATCAAAGTGGAGAGGGTGAGGAAGCTGTAGAGAGACCAGAGCCTCTAGGAGTAATGGCCATGCCCCATTGCTCCAAGAGCCTAATTTGCAATGCAAGAACGTATGAACATGGGACCAACACAGATGCCTTCAGCTGACAAGCACACATGAAGCAGGTCAGCCAGTGTCATAGGTACAAATCTGCCACAGTGATAGAACATTCCAAAGCTCATGCTATGCTTGTTTAATAAATTAGAGACTCTTGGCAAATACATTTTGTACAAAATTATCTGAGCCCATTCACCACAATCGTCAAGGTGGTCTCTGCAGAATGGGAACCTAACACTTTGTCCTACCTGTTACGTGCCAGTCTTGGCTTCCATATAATCAGGGGGTGTTTTGTTCCACATGCATGTAATGTCCACTTGCCTTTTGCCATTTCTGGTACTACAAAGGCCTCCCCTAGTTCAGGAGTGCAGACACTAACATGCATGCCGAATCACTCAGCTTTATAGTTGCACTGATTAAAAACCACCTGTGGGGCAAATGGGCTGGTCAGGAGTGCATGACCAAATGGAGTAGCCACACCTCCAGTACAAACTTACAAAGAAAAAAAAGGAAATTTCAGTCAGCACATCCCAGAGTGCAGGTGGAACAAAACACCCCCTGATTATATGGAAGCCAAGACTGGCACGTAACAGGTAGGACAAAGTGTTAGGTTCCCATTCTGCAGAGACCACCTTGACGATTGTGGTGAATGGGCTCAGATAATTTTGTACAAAATGTATTTGCCAAGAGTCTCTAATTTATTAAACAAGCATAGCATGAGCTTTGGAATGTTCTATCACTGTGGCATTTTGTGCTTTATCTGGTAGCGGTGTGCGGCTGCAATTTATGTATTTTCCTTTGACATGTATTTAGCCATAGCAACCAGCACCTGCACTCTGGGATGTGCTGACTGAAATTTCCTTTTTTTTCTTTATAGGTACAAATCTGCTGACAGATGCCCTTTAATGTAATTTACCTAGAAGGCATTGCTAGCATACAAATGTAAATCTACCTTTTAAAAGCCACTGACCTAGCTGGCTGTACAGATTGGATAAAAATTGTTCAAACCCAACTAGTTCATGGTGATTGACAGATAATCTAATGACTGTCCTCCGACGACAGATCTTCTGTACCTGCTAGAGATAAAGGACACTGGCATAAAAGTGATAGTCTTGGCGATCAGTCAGACTCCTTCTTCTCTGTAGTAAGAGGAGCCAGGTAGAGGAGCTGCAATGCTTCATTTGTATATGGTGTCTCTGAACTGTCAGGTCAGGAGGCTGTACAGTTGCTTTAACCCAGCTACTAGCAATGTAGCTGAAAGCAGGCTGAGCATAATGTAGCTCACTGTAAAACCCATCAAGTATTTGCAGAGGAGTGGAGAGTGGGGGCAGAATTTTGTGACTCATCCTTACTTCATCCACTTAGTGTCTCCACTACAACAATATTTCTTTGTGATTCTTAAATCATTCTCCAGCTCAGCGGTTTTCAGCAATATTAACTCGTTCATAGGGAAAGTGTATAAGCAAGTATGTGTCTGAAATTATTGCTTGATTCTAAGGGAACATTCTATACATAGAGATTTATCAAAACTGGTGCAAAGGAAAACCATCTTAGTTGCCCCTAGCAACCAATCAGATTCCAACTTTCATTTTTAGAGGTCCTTTCATTTTTCAGAGGTCCTTTGGAAAATGAAACGATCAATTTGATTGGTTGCTATAGGCAACTAAGTCAGTTCTCCCACCGTCATCTTAATGTATATGTCTACAATTTCATACGTTATCCCTAAGAGTGTATCTCACATGGCAATAAGCACCGAAACTGCCATCCGGACAAAATCCACCAGGCAAGCTTTCAGCATCTTAACCACGTTCCTTTGATGCATTTTTCAAATGTAATTACCATGCAAAGCGGTCAACATTACCGCTGTATGAAACAACAGGCACCTGGCGGCTATGGCACTTGCTCCAACGCAGGCGCCATCTTTAAAGACCCAACATCTGCCGTACATGTACAGGGGATGTTGGTAAGGGGTAAGGTTCCAAGTGTTTTTTAATTATGACCTATCCTTTTGATTGGTCATCAGTATCTGATCAGTGGGGGTCCAACACCCAGGACCCCGCCAATCAGCTGTTTGAGAAGGCAGTAGCACCGCAGCCTTTGTCAGCTTTGCCTAGGGCAGTGGTGGTGAATTTATGGCATGGGTGCCAGAGGTGGCACTCAGAGCCCTCTCTGTGGGCACCCACGCCCTGGAAAAAGTCTATGCTATACCAATATGCCTTAGGCTTTTCCTGCCCTTCATCAGCACAGGGTGCACTATAAACAGCACAGGCAGCACACTGAATGAAGGCAGGCTATTAAAGCTGAATGCTAAAGTTCATGGAAGACATACTATTGGACTGTAGTATTCAGGGTAAATTGCACTTTGCGATAAATAAGTGGGTTTTGGGTTGCAGTTTGGGCACTCACTCTCTAAAAGGTTCACCATCACTGGCCTAGGCAATATGATGTCACGTTTATCTGTCATATGGACTAGGCGCGGCTCAGCCCCATTGAAATGAATGGGGCTGAGCTACGATACCAAGCATAGTCGTTATACAATGTACAGCGCTGTGCTCGGTAAGCAGAGAGAAGGCCGCTGCACTCACGGCAGCACCGGTGCCTTCTCAAACAGCTGATTGGTGGGGTCCAGGGTGACAGACCTCCACTTATCACATACTAATGACCTATCCAGATATGGTGGCCAGACGTCCGGTTTTAAGCCGGACAATCCGGTTTTTAGACTCCTGGTCCTCTGTCCGGCGCAAGGCCAGGACGGACGGCCAGAAGTCCTCCTTTTTTGTGGTTAAGAGTGACTGCCGGCTGGTCTAGCTCAAACATGGTCACTTTATCAGCACTGCAGCTGCTGCATTGGCCAATTCTGAGGGACTGTGGGTGCCAGTCCTGCCACTTCCCAGTCTCTACTCACTCAGTCTCAGACACTCACCGACCTTTGAAACCACCCTCACCTCGCTCTCTCTCTCTCTCTCTCTGACTGCCAGCCAGCCAGGCCCAGGCAGCACTAAGCTCAGCCAGCCAGAGTTGCCTCTGCACTAGAAGCTCTGATAAGTGCATGTGGAGTGGTCAGCACAGCCCAGATACTTTTCTTCTGCTCTGCCTGCCCTAATTTATCAATATGTTGGTACTAGTTCCGGGGTGGCCAACCCGCGGCTCGCGAGCCACATGCGGCTCCTTGCCATGTCATGTGCAGCTCGCAGGGGAGAGGCACGTCCCGCTTCCCTCTGCCATAATGTGCGGCTGGCAGGGGAGCGGAGCGGCCCTCTCCCATCACTGAAGATTGCAGGGGAGCAGCGCTTTAGGCTCCTCCCAGCAGCGCTCCTCTATGTCCTGACGTGCACAGCGTCCTGTACATGGAACGTCCGCGCTCTGACCTGACGCTGTGCACGTCAAGTCACTGTGGAGAGAGCGCCAAGGTCCCAACGGCAGGCAAGGTAAATGCCTGGAACAGTTTTTTTTTAAATTTATTAAATTACTGATATTGGGGGTCTTATCTGACATGGGGTAGTATGAGCTCAGATAAGACCCCCAAATCCTCATCAGGCCTACAAAATAAGCCCCCCCCCAGTGCTCACATCACACATCAAAGATCAGATCTCCCCTATGTCAAATCACCCCACACACACACCCATACACACAAACACACATGATCTCAGCATGGGGGGGGGACGACATCTGAGCATGGGGTGGTCATCTGAGCATGAGGGGTCATCTGAGCATAAGGCGGTCATCTGAGCATGAGGGTGTCATGTGAGCATAAGGCGGTCATCTGAGCATGGGGCAGTCATCTGAGCATAAGGCGGTCATCTGAGCATGGACGTCATCTGAGCATGAGGGTGTCATGTGAGCGTAAGGAAGATATCTGAGCATGGGTGGTCATCTGAGCATGAGGGTGTTATGTGAGCATAAGGTGTTTATCTGAGCATGGGCAGTCTTCTGAGCATGGGCGCTCATCTGAGCATGGGCGCTCATGTGCGCATAAGGCGGTCATCTGAGCATGAGGGTGTCATCTGAGCATGAGGGTGTCATCTGAGCATGAGGGTGTCATCTGAGCATGGGGCAGTCATCTGAGCATGGGGCGTTCATCTGAGCATGGGGCGGTCATCTGAGCATGGGGCGGTCATCTGAACATGGGGCGGTCATCTGAGCATGGGGCAGTCATCTGAGCATGAGGGTGTGAATTGCTTCGAGTAGCAACGACTGAATACAAGCCAGATTTGAAACACATTGTGAAAAACAAAGATTGCCAGAAGTCTCACTAAAGTTGTCTACATTACAGGTAGGAAAACTGGTTTAAATACACTTTTAAATGTTTGAAAACTCAATTGCAGTAATACTGTCGTGTGCACGCATATTTGTGTAAATGTATAGCTTGTGGCTCCTGGTGGTCATACTTTTTTTGTGGCTCTTTGTGTCTGTAAGGTTGGCCACTTCTGTACTAGTTGGTACTGTTGGTACTGTTGCAGCAGACTAGTACCAGTGACACAGGTCCAGTGGTCATATTGATATTGGGACACAATCCCAGTATACAAAGAAAGGTCTTACATAAAATACATAATTGGGTATATATACTGTCTGCTGGAGAGCATGGGACATTATAAATACCAATATTTAAGTAAGGATCTGTGTAATCATGCTCAGACAGCAGCATTGCACTGAGTGTGATCTGCAGGCATAGACTGACTGAGGTTTCTCACACCCCCAGTCACTAGAGCCGGCAGATATGTCATTGACTGACTGGGGGTGAATGAAGCACTCAGGGCCTACGGGCAGCTCAACTTAAGGTCTCTCCCCCCTCCCCCCTCTTTTTTTTTTATTTCCTCTTCTTCTTGTTCGGCACCACTACTAGAGGGAAGGCGTGGCTTAGCAAAGTTGGGGTGTGGCTTAGTGGAGTTGGGGGCGTGGTATCAGGTGTCCTCCTTTTTGGGGTAAAGCAAGTAGCCACCCTATATCCAGAGGATAGGTCATCAGTATAATACACTTGGAAAAACCCCTTTGTCTCAGCTATTAGAAGGTGATAGATAATTAGGATGACCAAGGTGAGAAGAAAAGGTATGAAGAGTCTAGTGTGGCCATATATGAGATCCATAAAGTTTGCCATGTACTTAAGGAGGTTCATGGTGATGAAAGACAACTGTAAGAAAGGGAGGTCTTTTGGATTTATACTTTGGACACATTAAAGGAGTATTCCAGTTACATGGATAGGGGATAACTATTAGATCAGTTGGGGTCCTATCACTGGGACCCCCACCGATCACAAGAACAGCCCCCTGAAATAAATGAGGCAGCCGGCTGGGCATACGTGTGGCCTCCCATTCATTTCTATAAGAATTCCGGAGATAGCCGAGCGCTCTACTCCATTACGGTGTTCACCGCACAGGATAATTTTGTTTATATATTTTAATAGTTCAGGCATTTTTGGATGCAGCAGTGCAAATGAGACATTTTTATTGTTTTATTTATTTTTACTTTATTATGAGGGAAAGGGGTTACAAAAACAGCAGAGCTGGCTGTGCTGCACTGCAGGGCTTATATTAGGCTTCTTTCATATCTGCTCAGTAACATTCTATCAAAAAGACCCATACAAAATAGTGAAGTCTGCCACCATTTTTCCAATAAGATGTTGACCTCCCTGACAGAAAACTGGACAGCTCCAATTATAGTCAGTTAGGGTCCATAGGGTGCCATTCATGACCACTATGCGGGTGATCCAGCACTTCCATTATTTTCTATTTTCTAGCACCAATGTGAACATAGCCTTAGGCTCACATTGTAGGGCCACTGTGTGTGTATCTGTGTGTTTCGCAGGTGATAATATACAGAATACAATTCAAGAGTTTATGTTAATTCAACTCAGGGGCTGGCTGGCAAATTTTAGCCTGGGGGCAAGCACCCAGCACTGGCCCATGTGTAGCAGCACACCTTAACATGTTTAACTCCACCTACCATATAAAGGCAGTATAGGTAACTGGGCTTTAAATCATTAAAAGGCGGCAGCAGGTTGTGTTTTCATGTTGGGATTGTACGTACATGTGCAATCCCGTAGCAACAGCCTGATTATTAGACGGACAAGATTTACCACCTCCAGAGCAGAAGAGACTCCATTGACTATAATGGGGTCTTCTCAGGATGCTGCTCCATTACTGGACAAAAAAGTTTGCATGCAGGACTTGTGTCCGGTCTTTTTGACAGAATCTGTGACAGTGGCCCGAACGCAAATGTGAATATTTGGTATGAGTTCGGAGTATAGCATCAGATGAATGTTTAACAAACAAATACAGAGCATTATCCAAGATCACTGCATGAATAAAGCATCAGAACCAAGTTCATCGCATGAATACAGCACCAGAACCAAGCCTAGATGTCAAATACAGCAACAAAATCAACAACAAATATAGCAACAGAACCAAACCAATAAGTCAAATGTGCCCCTTCATGTATAGTGCCTCTTCTATGTGCCCCTTTATGTACAGTGCCTCTTATATGTGCCCCTTTATATATAGTGCCTCTTCTATGTGCCCCTTTATGTATAGTGCCTCTTCTTTTCCGCCCATTTATGTGTAGTGCCTCTTATATGTGCCCCCTGAGTACAGTGTATACAAACTGTATAATAATACTCAGTAGAAGCTAGAATGCAGTGGGTAACAGAAGGTGTGACATCATCAGTCACATGTTGCTGATGGTAACGTAGTAAGAGGTATAATAGATGCAGTGTGTACAGATACATAGTATATACAGCAGTGTACTGATATGTGCGGTACTAGATAAAAATGACACCTTGTATTCCAAATATGAGTACACATGAATATACTATATATCTGTACATAGCGCATCTATTATACCTCACATATCAGTACACTGGTGTGTATAATATATATCTATACCCACTGCATCTATTATACATGCATTATAATACATGCAGTATATACAGATATAGTATACACAGCAGTGTACTGATATGTGAGGTAAGAGTTATAATAGATGCACTGCGTACAGATATATAGTATATACAGCAGTGTACTGATACCGTATATGTGGTACGAGGTATAAATTACATCTTGTATCTCACATGAGTACACTGCTTTGTATACTGTATACCTGAACAGACTGCATCAGTGATGTAGCAATCAGGGAAGCAGGGGAAGTGACTGCTTCAGGGCCCAAGCTCAGAAGGGGCCCCAAAGCAGTATTGAATATTTTTATTATATCTACAGGCTTCCCCTGTGTACTGCTGTACTTTATAGAAGAGGATGCCACTTACAGCAGCAGCGCTGGAGCTCCGCCCACCGAAGGTCCTTGATGAGTGAGGACAGAGTACAGTTGTATCCTCCTCCTATGGCAGCTCTCACTCTGGGATCCGCAGTACTGGCACAGGACTTGCCAGTACTGCTTTTTGTTTTCTATTGGCTGGCAGCTTTCTATGATATCTGCTGCCAGCCAATAGTAGAATGTCATGGGATCAGGCCCCACCCACCAGCAGGAAGCTAGTGTAGAGCAGGCTGGCTGCTTCTGCACACAGAGTTGTATGATGCCTGTCCCCCCCTCCCCATATGTCCTGTTATCTGACCCCCCCATAGTAATTTACTAATTAACCCCTCCACTGCGTGCGTGTATCAGTGCAACCATGTATGTGGTGAGTGCGTGTATAAGTGTTTCTATGAATGTGGTGAGTGTGTGTATAAGTGTGTCTATGAATGTGGTGAGTGTATGTATGAGTGCATCCATGTAAGTGGTGAGTGTGTGTTTGAGTGTATTCATCTATGTGGTGAGTGTGTCTATGTATGTGGTGACTGTGTATGAGTGCTTCTATGTACATATGTGGTGAGTGCATGTATCAGTGCATCCATGTACGTGGTGAACGTGTGTATGAGTCTGTCCATGTATGCGGTGAGCACATGTATGAGTATGTACATTAAGTTGGCAGGGTCCCATACAAAAATTTGCTGTGGGGCCCAGTCAGTATTAGCTACGCCCCTGCACTGCATGTATTATACCTTGTAGCTGACATATGAGTACACTGCTTTACATGCTATATATCCGTACACACAGCATCTATTATACCTTGTACCTGATGTATCAGTACTCTGTGTGTATACTATGTGTGAGGTGAGAGGTATAAAAGATGCAATGGGTACAGATATATGTGGACGGTCATATTATGATCACTGTATGAGGTATTGGGGATTGTAGTTAAGGTTATGGTTTTAGGGTTAGGATTGGTATTTACATTAGGGTCAGTATTGGGGTTAGGGGTCAGTATTAGAGTTACAGTAGGTGTAGTATTAAGCTAAGGCTACATTCAGACAACCATAAGTGTTTTGCAGTCCGCAAATTGCAAAATATGTATACTGGCCTTCTGCATTCTGGATTTTGCGGAATGCACAGCCCCATATAGAAATGCCTATTCCTGTCCGTGTTTGCAGACAAGAATAGGACATGTTCTATCTTTTTTTAAGGGGCCGCAGAACTACGAATGTGGACAGCTGTCCGCATCTTTTGTGACCCCATTGAAATGCTAAATTGCGGAATGGATGCGGACCCAGAAATACGGTTGTCTGAATGCACCCTTAGGGCCAGCATTAGGATTAGAGTCAGTATTAGTTAGGGGCCTATATTGGGGTTAGGGTCAACATTAGGGTACATTCACACAACCGTATTTCCATTCATTTCAATAGGGCCACAAAAGATATGGACAGGACACCATGTGCGGTCCACATTCGTAGTTCTGTTCCGCGCCCCACAAAAAAGATAGAGCATGTCCTATTCTTGTCCACAATTGCAGACAAGAATAGACATTTCTATCATAGGGCCGGCCATGTGTTCCACAAAATGTGAAACGCACACAGCCAGTATCCATGTTTTGCGGATCTGCGGATCTGCAGACCGCAACACACATACGGTCGTGTGTATGTAGCCTTAGGATTAGGTATCAGTATTAAAGTTAGGGGTTAGTATGGTGTAGAATTAGCATTGGGACCAGTATTAGAGTTAGGGGCCAGTATTAGGGATAGGGGTTAGTAGTGTTAGACATCAGTACTAGTGGTCGGTATTAGGGTCAATATTAGTATTAGGAGTCAGGGGCCAGTACTACCATTAGGGCAGTTTGTACTCACCTGTCCCAGTGGTGGCATGGTCCCACAATGCAGACCCCGCCTCTTCTGTGGGTCTGCTCCTGAGGAACATCGCAGGTGGTGTGATGACATCATCGCGCCGCCTATGTCACATCAATGTGTCGTGGGAACAGCCGGGCAGGGAACCAATGGTTACCTTGTCCTGCCGGTGCTACTGCAGGCTCAGTTGTATCTGTGTCTAGTGGATGCAGATACAAATGAGTTGAGGGACCACAGTGGCCCTGGACATCAACTGGCCCGGGGGGCATGTGCCCCTCTGCCCCCCTGCCCAGCCAGCCCCTGATTCAACTGAATAATTACAATTAAGACAAATAATGCATTCCAAGGAAATCAGTTGAGATGTGTTACTGAATGAAAATGAAAGATGACTGTATTGTCCAAGTCTTTATGTGTTCACACCTTTTTCATTCTGGATGTGATCAATTTATTCTGACTGAATGTCTGTGTAATATGAGAACATTTCTCAGTTGTAAGTTAATGGGATACTGCCACCTACAGGCCAGACTTATTAATACTTGATGCAGGTGATGTTCATAACGGTCCATACACACGTCCCTATGAATGGTTCCACATCCGTTCCGCAATTTTGCGGAACAGGTGCAGACCCATTTATTTTCAAAGGGGCCGCAAAAGATTGTGCTGTCCGCATCCACACTTCCTTTCCGCTGCCCCGCAAAAAAATAGAATATGTCCTATTCTTGTCCGCAGCCACGGGAAAGATTAGGCATTTCTATAGTGCCGGCACATGGCCGGTGTCCATGTTTTGTGGATCCGTAATGACATGCGGATGTTTAAATGGACCCTTAAGCAGGGGACCTCTGGGTACTCCTAATGTGACTGATTAGTGAATACTTTTAGTAAATCTTTGCATGCTATACAAAATAATTCTGGACAATGTTGTCTTAAAACTCTGAATTGTGACATTCCTCTGTTATCCATCCTGAAAAAGTATAAATAAGCTGAACACTGAGTGTTACCATTTCCCTTGTCAAAAGGGTGTGTGACAGTGTTAGATTATGTAAGGACAATGGGAGTGGTAATGCCCAATTGTCAGTTTATTCCTAAATTTTCAGGAGGAATAACATTACAGTACAGAGTTCTGTTTTCTTTTTATACATAATTAGCGACAGACTTTACAACCACTCAAACCAAGCAATTGCATGGGGCCCAGGGATCAGGGAGCTCTCTGCTGGCCACAAACAGCTGAATAACAAAGTATGACTAAAGGGGTAAAGATACCAGCTGGTTTAGCTGCACTGGGTCCTGGGGGAGAAGAACTTAGCGGACCAGTGGGCAGAGCATAGTAGTGAGACGGGAGTGGAGTTTTGATGTGCGACAGAGCTGGTTACTGCAGCTCTGCTCCCATTTACTTTACTACAGGCAGCACTGCAATAACCAGTTCCATCCCCTACACATTTGACCAAGCTGAATAGTTCTTTGGCCTACATCTAGCGGTACAGCTACTTCGGAACACATAATCGGCATGGGTGTCGGATCCCTCAATCGGATATTGATGGCCTATAGACCCGCTTCTATCTCCAGAATAAGCCCCCAGAATTGAAGGAGAGCACACTGTGCATGCGTCGTTCTCTCAATTCACTGCAATGGGAAGTCTCATAGAAGTAAATGGGGAATAAGCCGTGCAAGTGCGGCCACCGCTCCATTCACCATTATGCGATTGTTGGAAATATCCGAGCCAGCATTGAGCTATTTTCTGAAGTCCCATAGCAGTGATTGGAAGGTGACTGCGCATGCGTGGCTGCTTTACCTTCACTTTGGGGACCTCATTCTGGAGATAAGAGTGGGTCCCAGAAGTAGGACCTGCACCCATCTGATATTTGTGGCATGGGGGAGGTCATAAGGTGCAGTCTATGTAAGAGGGAGGACCATGGGGAGCAGTCCATGGGAGAAATTAAGGCTTCTGAGCGGCAGTCTGAGTAAGTAAGAGGGGCATGGGCAATGGGGTAACTAGAAATGACTGGGTCCACAGCTACATTTTTGAATGGGGCTCCCCCCTAGCAACTTCTTTGCATCCCCCTCCTCCCGTGCAACCTCCACTCCTGTGGCTAGTCAAGATCACTCTCTCAGACGAGGCCTGGAAGCCGCCCCATCCACAGTGTCACTGCATATAATGTCATGGTATAATAATGTTAAAGGGGCCCTGACAATAAAATGTTTTAGCTATATGTGGCTTGGAAAAGGAAAGGTGCTCATAGGGTAAATACTTTAGAGGATGGTGATGCTCACCTGTTTGTGTTGTGCACAACACCAATAAAGGTGAACTGAAGATCAAGACAGGTAGAGTTGCTAGTCGGTGCAGCCGGTGCTATCAGGAGCCCTTTAGGCAGGAGCCAAACTGCCAGACAGGTGAAGTGCAGTATAGAAGGTAGCCTTGACTGGTGCTGTCAAACTACTTGAAAATAGTCTGAGGCGCGATAAAATGTTTTAGTCCTCCTCCTTGGTGGGCCTCTTCTAGGTTCAGGCTCCAAAGCAGCCGTTTCTCTTATAGCTACGCCCCTGGGCATGGGGAACAGGGAGGCATGGGCAGGGGTCTGTGTGATAAAGAAGGGGCATGGGGAGATGTCTCTGTGAGAAAGAGGGGGCCATGGGGAGATGTCTCTGTGAGAAAGAGGATGACATGGGGAGATGTCTCCGTGAGAAAGAGGGGGCATGGGAGATGTCTCTGTGAGAAAGAGGGGACATGGGGAGATGTCTCTGTGAGAAAGAGGGGGCATGGGGAGATGTCTCTGTGAGAAAGAGGGGGCATGGGGAGATGTCTCCGTGAGAAAGAAGGGGCATGGGGAGATGTCTCTGTGAGAAAGAGGGGACATGGGGAGATGTCTCTGTGAGAAAGAGGGGGCATGGGGAGATGTCTCTGTGAGAAAGAGGGGGCATGGGGAGATGTCTCTGTGAGAAAGAGGGGACATAGGGAGATGTCTCCGTGAGAAAGAAGGGACATGGGGAGATGTCTCCGTGAGAAAGAGGGTGACATGAGGAGATGTCTCTGTGAGAAAGAGGGGACATGGGGAGATGTCTCTGTGAGAAGTAAAGGTTCATGAGGGGCAGCTGGAGTAAGTAAAGGGGGCATGGGCAGTCTGTGTGGGAACAGGGAGGCAGGGCAGGGGTTTGTGTGAGAAAGAGAGACATGGGGAGAAGTCTCTATGACAAAGAGGGGGCATTGGGGAGTAGTCTGTGAGAAAAATGATCACGGGGACGGGGAGCAGTTTGTATGAGAAATAGGAAACAGTCTGTATGAAAAATGGGACATGGGAACCAGTAATTGCATGTGGGGCTGCACTGGAGGCACTTGAGCGGTGGGATGCTGTGTCTGTGTGATTGACTCTTTTTTGGTCTAATCTGGAGTCTGAACTAGTTTAGGGTCTAGTCTTACATCTGAGAAGTGAATGACATAACAGTCATGGGGGATTATATGGTATGTGGGCTTGTGGGCCTGTGCACCAGGCTGCTTTTCAGTCCCTGTCTGGCTCAGAGGAAAGGGTCCATGTAATTTTTAAAACATTGGTTATCTAACTGAACGATCTTTGTGCATGAGGTATTAAAGTGCCTATGTCCATTAGAACAGAATTCCCTGAACCAATTTCTGAGGGTGCGGCTAGCTGCCGAATCTTCCATGACTACAGATGCCACAGGAAAATAAGGATTGGGCATGTTGGATTTCAGCATACCCCATCCTTTGTTCCCAAGGCTTATTTGCCTCTCTCCACTGAGAATACATGCGCATGTATAGGGGAGTCAGAAAAAATGGCTGTTGTCTGAACAAGTGTTCATTCAGCAGTTATTGAAGGTACATGGGTGCCTTTACTGTGTGAAAGTGACATCTCCTGCCAAATACCTACCGCCACCAACACATCAAATATGCTCTGTATCAGTAGTCCACACTCTTCCTCTTGTGTCTGATCTAAAGCAGTACAATAGACCGGTCATTCTGTTACTAATCCCCTGCCCTCTATAGATGGTGACATATTTACTAGCCTTGTTGTTGTAGTCTGTAAAACAAGACCTCTTTTTCTTCTACCTGTATGCAGTGACCCAGTTTAGCCACTAGGTGTCAGGATGTGTAAAACAATAAAAAATATATTTACATTTTATTTTTATACAATTACATGACAAATATAAATGATGAAATAAAAAATGTCAATCCGTTTTCTAAAAAGTGTTTGAACAATATCACTTTTGATGCTGGTGTTTCTTTATATAAACCATAAAGAAGAAGACAATGACAATGAATCAGTTTTACTGTTATGACAGACTTGTCAGAAAATAGTATCAGTGCTAAGAACATCAACTGCAACTAAAAAGTGGCACAGATCTCTACACACATACAGTGAAGGATATCTGTCACCGCCTTTTGCTGCCTGATCTGAGCGAAGTACAAGGTAGTGACACATGTTCTGCTTGTTATGGGTATGTCTTGTAGTTTTGGACAAATGCTTGCAGCTTAGGCAAGATCTGCAAGCTAATATCAATAGTTTGTAGAGATAATTTGGACATGGTTGTAATAACAGAGACATGGTTCAGAGATTGCAATGACTGGGGAACAGCCATTCCGGGATACACTTTGTATAGGAAAGATAGGGTGGAGAAAAGGGGGGGGGGGGGTAGCCATTTATGTTAAAGATACCATAAAATCAACAGTGATCCAAAATTCATGTAAGGAGTTGGAGACTCTCTGGGTCTGCTTGCAAAATAAAAAGGGATCTGTTACCAGAGTAGGTGCTATCTATAGGCCTCCAGGGCAATCTGAAGAGCATGACATTATGCTGGTGGACGAGATTACCCAAATGGCAGTAAAGGGAGATATTGTAGTTATGGGAGACTTCAACATGCCTGATGTTGATTGGAATATCCCTTGTGCGTCCACATGCAAAAGTAGGAACATAGTAGAGGCCTTGACGGGTATGTCCCTAAAACAGTTGGTGAAAGCGCCAACTAGAGGTGAAAATATCCTAGATCTAGTATTTACAAATGGGGATCTGGTATCTGAGGTGAAGGTGGGAGAAAATCTGGGTTCCAGTGACCACCAATGTTTGTGGTTCGAAGTCCAAACTGACTGTGAGAAATCCCATTCTGCAACCAAAGTATTGGATTTTACAAAGACCAAGTTTGAGGTTATGGGAGAATATGTAAATAAAGAATTAAAAGGGTGGAATAAAACAGCAAGAGCGAGTGCTCAGTGGAAGGCATTTAAAGAAGTCCTCTTAAAGGCAATTAGACTATATGTTAGACAAATTAGCAAAAGGAAAAGAAAGATAAATCCACTATGGTTTACTAGAGAGGTAAGAGCTATAGTGAATGATAAAAAGTCTGCCTATAAGAGGTATAAAGAGTCTGGAAGTGTAGCGACAGAGAAGTTTATAAAATTATACAGAAGAAGACAAAACAGATTATTAATGCTGCTAAAGCTTCAAAGGAGGAAGAAATGGCCAAATCTGTTAAGGAGGGAAATAAAACCTTCTTCAGATATATTAGTGACAGGAAGAAGAAAAACTGCGGCATTACAAAACTTAGCAATGGAAAAAATCTGTATATAGATGGGGATAAGACGGTCCTTGACTATCTGAATAACTACTTCTGCTCAGTTTTTTCCAGATGGCGACTTTCATAATCAGAACATGGCTGGACATAGCATTGCCTCTAGTTGTAAGGTTTCAGCCCCAGTGTTTTCAGAGGCCGATGTTCTACAGGAACTTGTCTGGCTAAAGTTAAATAAGGCAATGGGTCCGGATGGCATCCACCCCAGAGTTCTTAAAGAACTCCGATCTGTGATTGTTGCCCCCCTGACTGATCTATATAATCAGTCCCTTCTTACAGGAGATGTTCCTGATGATTGGAGAATGGCCAATGTTGTACCCATTCACAAGAAGGGTAGTAGAGAAGAAGCTAGTAACTATAGGCCAGTCAGCTTGACATCTGTAGTGGTAAAAATGATGGAGACTCTACTACTAAAAAAGAAGATAATTGACCATCTAACAACAAACAACTTGATGGACCCAAACCAGCATGGCTTTATTGAGGGCCGATCATGTCAGACTAATTTCATTGATTCCTTTGACTATGTAACTAAAGTGTTGGATGAAGGTGGTGCTGTGGATATCGCCTACCTGGATTTCAGTAAAGCTTTCGATACGGTTCCCCATAAAGAGCTGATAGAAAAGTTATCAAAAATTGGACTTAACCCCTGGATAGTTCAGTGGATCTGCAGTTGGCTGAAGGACAGATGTCAGAGGGTTGTTGTTAATGGAGTGTATTCTGAGGAGAGGCTGGTTACAAGTGAGGTGCCACAAGGATCTGTTCTGGGTCCTGTTCTGTTTAACATGTTTGTAAGTGACATAAGGAACGGCTTGGTAGGGAAGGTTTGCTTGTTTGCTGATGACACAAAAGTGTGTAATAGGGTTGATGTTCCAGGAGGTGTCGGTAATATGGAGAATAATTTATCTTTATTAGATAAGTGGTCAAAACAATGGAAACTTCAGTTCAATGTTTCCAAATGTAAAATAATGCACTCAGAGGCGGATTGGGAACTCAAAAATTACTCAAAAAAGGTAATAGTGGCCCCATGTTGTGGGTGGAACCAAATTAGCAGAAGGTGTGACCAAGCCAAATGGGCGGGGTCAAGACACCAGCCTATTTTGCACCTTAGTGACAGCATTTTTGTTATTTTTCTTCATCATGTCCCAAGAGAGTGCCTTTTTTATTTTCAAGCCAATGTAGCTGTAACTCTCATATCTCCGGAACCACCAAAGAAATGAATGAAGCAGCTGCAAGTATGCCTGACAGGCCGCTCCATTTATTTCGGGGGCTCCATGGGGGCATTTTTTTTTTTCCACCAAAACCTGGCTTAGTGCCATTCATAAATGACCCTTATTATTCCTGAAGATCTGAATGCACAGATTGCCTTTACTTGATTAATTGAATGATGCAGTAAACTGCAAGTTTATAAAGGGCGCTGGCACATATAGTGGTTCTGCCGCATTTTTGGTGTGGCAAAAAAAATGCAACAATATACTTGCATTGATTGTGCGTTTTCTTCCAGTAAACACAACAGATCCAAATTACATTAATTTAACTGTAGTTTTAGTTAATGTAATTTAGTTTTGCTGTGTTTTTTCCTTTTGCTGGACGAAAAAATGCACCATAAATGCTAGTATATTGTTGCAAAAACTGTATGTGAGGTGCATTTTTTTTTCTTTGCTGCACCAAAATGCACAGGCAACATCCTTGCGGTTGCTGCAGATGGATGCAGGCCCATTCAACTTGAATAGGTCTGGGATCCGTCCGCAGTGCAAAAAAATAGTGCATGTTTGAACACATTCTTTTTTTTGCAGAGGCTCCATAGTGCTTTCGTGGGGCTCCATTCCACATGACACTGAAGTGAATGGGTCCGCATCCGTGATACGGTGCGCAAACGGCTGGTGACCGTATATTGCAGACTCGCTGTTTGGGGCTGCAATATGGCCCGGCTGGCACACGGCCATGTGCATGAGCCCTTATACAACATAACAGCAGCAGTGAGTGTTACAAAAACACCCACAGCTGCCTATACAGCTTTACTGCCACTATACAGGCAATTCAATGGAGTCCTCTATTACTCCAGGGGTCCTGGTGTGTATAGTGGAACTGACAATTATTTACCACTGACACAAGTGTAATGTAATGTTTATACAGGACATTATCTTGTTCAGCTATGGCCAATTGATTGACAGCTGCTTCACCTCTCCCCCATTCCCCCCCACTAACAACCCTTCCCTACTTTGAGGAGTCCGCAGCCCATAAAGATAAAGTGAATTAAATAAACATTGACCAAACAACTTCTAAACTAAACTACACACAATCAGACTCAGCTCTCAGCAGGGGGTCAGGAGAGGCAGCCCTTACTTCTTCCGTGCCGCTAGCTCTGTCTACAGGGCAGATGACTGCAGCTGCTCCATAAATCAGCGTCTGCTTCGTTCGGCACTGGAGTGAAGGGGGAGGAGCAGTGCTGGGCTCCCGCACTATCCCTCTCTCTGCTGTTCAGCCTGTGCGAGGCCATTGAAGCTCCACAGTATCCCCGTTGGTGGCTGCTGCTAAGTGAGGGGAGGAGCAGCAGCTTCAAAGTATTCCACCCACAGCAGGACTTGCGATATGAGGTACAGTCTGTTATACACATCTTAGGGTTCCGGCCCTGTGCGCACACAGTGCCAGCGGCCCTCAACATAGTAAAAGGCAATCAGCCCACCAGGAATCTTCCCGGCAGGGTACATTGCCAATCCGCCCCTGAATGCACTTGGGGAGAAGAAATCCTCTATCTATCGTATTGGCAGTTCTGTGCTAACAAAGACCTCAGAAGAGAAGGATTTGGGGGTAGTCATCTCTGACAGCCTCAAAATGAGTAACCAATGCAGCCAGGCGGTAGGGAAAGCAAATCGTATGCTTGGCTGCATAGCTAGAGGTATAACAAGCAGAAAGAGGGAGATTGTGATCCCTATGTATAGAGCTCTAGTGAGACCACATCTGGAATACTGTGTTCAATTCTGGAGACCTCACCTGCAAAAGGATATTGCTAAAATAGAACGGGTCCAAAGAAGAGCTACAAAAATGGTGGAAGGTCTAAAGCATAGAACTTATCAAGAAAGACTCCGAGTTCTTAATATGTATAGTCTGGAGGAAAGAAGAGAAAGGGGGGACATGATTGAAACCTTTAAATATGTTAAAGGACTGAATAAAGTTCAGGAGGGAAGGGTTATTAATAAGAAACAGAACACAAGAACAAGGGGGCACAATCTGAGGTTAGTTGGGGGAAAAATCAAGAACAACATTAGAAAATATTATTTCACTGAAAGAGTAGTAGAAGCTTGGAACAATCTTCCAGCAGAGGTGGTTGATACATCCACAGTAACTGAATTTAAACATGCCTGGGATAAACATGTATCTATCCTAAGATAACAATAAAAGGATAATAAAAGGGCAGACTAGATGGACCAGGTGGTCTTTTTCTGCCATCAATCTTCTATGTTTCTATATATTTTTAGTTGCAGTGCTTGTGAGGAAGGAATCCTGTCAATGATACTGACAAGTGCATAGTCCTTGGTATTTAAAGGGGCTGCCTCACTTAAGCAAATGGCATTTATCCTGTAGACAAAGTTAAAAGGGTTCTCAAGGAATTAAGAAAATGAAAATATTTAAATATTACTTCATCTAATATATAAAGCTGAGTGTCTGTATATGTGTATTCATGTATATATGTATGTATGTGTGTATGTCCGCTAAAGGAATCTGCATCGTCGCAGCTACAATCACGGAATTTGGCACACAGGTACATCAGGTGTCCGGGAAGGTTTTAGACTGGGTCTCAGTTCTCCAGGACGTACCATTCCTGAGATATTCCCAAAAAATGCATTAGCCAATAGAAGCCTGGTCACATGACCTTATCAGTCAATAGAAGCTCACAGGCCTTTAGCCTCCACACACACACACTTTCACACCAGGTTTCCATAACAACCCAGTCTTTTTTCTTCACTGCTGTAGGTCAGCTTTAAAGGGGCAGAGCACTGTGGATGATACTGTTAAAGGGGTATTCCGGTTACCATAAATATAACTTGTTAAGTTATATTTAAATATAAACTGTTTTAGACTAATTCATCATCAATCATTACCTAATATAATGTAAATTTCATATATTTACCATTCAGTAGTAATAAAAGATGTTTTCTTTCACTGCTGCCCACTGTGTTTCCTCATATATTACCATGGCATCAACCTATAATTCAGGCCACCCTCAAAAGAAGGACTTAAAAGCCCAGTGGATACTACATGGATGACCTGGATGGATCTAAGGGTCGGATTTGGCTGTTGCATTCCACTAATGGTCTGAAAGGTATCAGGTGCTGCTCTCAGCTATTGCTTTTTACTAGCTGTTTTGGAGGTCACTGTTAAAGGGGTAGGCACTGTGGAGGTCACTGTTAAGAGAGGAGGGGACTGTGGAGGCCACTATTAAAGGGCCAGCGGGGTACTGTGAGATCACTGTTAAGGGAGCGGAGTACTGTGACAGTCACTGTTAAAGAGACAGTCACTGTGGAGGTCTCTGTCAAGGGGGCCAGGAATGGTGGAGGTCAGTTAAGGGGACTGTAACCTATGGTCAGTGTCAAGGGGTGGGTGCTGTAGAGGTCATTGTTAAGGGGGTGGGCCCCTGTGGAGGTCACTGTCAAGGGGGTGAGGTGCTGTGGAACTCACTGTTAAAGGGGAAGGCTGCTGTGAAGGTCAAAGTTAAAGGGGTGGGATGCTGTGGAGGTCCCATTTTAAGGAGACAGGGCACTGTGGGGGGAGTCATTGTTTAGGAGTCAGGGTGCTGTAGAAGTCACTCACGATATCTTTTAACGACGCACACACAAACATCAAATGAAATAGATGAAATATACCCAGACGAAGCCGGGTCTTTCTGCTAGTTATAAATATATTCTTAAATACCTTACATTAGTTATAATGGCTCATGTGGCTAATGTGGCAGCACTTGTATGCAGTCTCCATTACCATAGTCTGCCCTGTCCGTCCTCCCTGTACTTTACATCTCCTCATGAACTCCATTCCCACAAAAATTCAGCTAAATATCATATTAAATTGTATTCAGGATCATAATCCCTGACAGTCAGATCAGAGATGAGGAAGCTTGTGAAGTAACTTGTCTGGCTGTGTGAACTAATGGGACAGGTTTTGTGTGAACTAATGGGACGGTGGACATTTTGTTTCTTCTAATAATTGTTCCCCAGACAAAACTAGCCGTTTTAACTAATAACAGATATTTGGGAGTATATTTATAATAAAGTAATATTTGCATATTTTCATTTTCTTAATTCCCGGAGAGTCCTCTTTACTGTACCCTACAGGAGAGCTAACAGGTCCTCTATACTGTACCATACAGGAGAGCAGACTGGTTCTTTATACTTTACCACACAGGAGAGCCGACAGATCCTCTATAATGCACTGCACAGGAGAGCTGACAGGTCCTCCATACTGCACCACACAGGAGAACTTACAGGTCCTCCATACTGCATCATACAAGAGAGCTGACAAGTCCTCTATACTACACCACAGAGGAGAGCTGCCAAGTTCTCTATACTTTGCCAAACAGGAGAGCAGACAGGTCTTCTATACTGCACCACACAGGAGAGCTGACAGATCCTCCATACTGCACCTCACAGGAGAGCTGAAAGGTTCTCTATACTGCACCACACAGGAAGGCAGACAGGTACTCTATACTACACCACACAAGAGAGCTGACAGGTCCTCTATACTACACCTCACAGGAGAGCTGAGAAGTCCTCTATACTGTACCATACAGGAGAACTGACAGGTCCAATATACTACACCACACAGAAGAGCTGACAGGTTCTCCATACTATACCACACAGAACTGACAGGTTTTCTATACCACACCACACAGGAGAGCTGACAGGTTCTTTATTGCAACATACAAGAGAGTATTCATAAAACAAGTCTGAAGTCAGGACAGGCAGTGGAGTGTCAGAGTCGGTAAACAGGCAGAGTTCAGTACAGGGTCAGATAAACAATAGCCACACCTTCACTAATACTAGCAAGCTAGAATACTTAATGCGCAGGCACTTCCACTGGGGAAGGTGCCTTAAATACACTGAGATAGCCAGTGATATGCCGAGGGGAAAATTAAGACGTGTGTTCTGTCGCTATAAGAGCCAAGAAGCACACTCACTGTAAGGATGAGGGGACCAGACAAGCCAGCCAGGCTGCATCCTGCAGATGGAGTAGGATGCTCTGGCAGCTGGGCCCGCTGTGGGTAAGGACGAGGAGGGGCAGAGTGTCTGGGCCACTGGACAGGACAGAGGGGTTGATTAAGGCAGTGCCCATGTATGTCGAGGAAAGCATTACAGCAGAAGGCACGGCCTGCCATACTAATAGAAGTTTTGTTTTACATCTAAGAATCTAAACTTTAAAACAAGACCAGTGTGCTAGCTGTGATACAGCCAGAGATAGAACCTTTACAATCCAGGTTGTGAGTGAGATCCGTAGGTATTATTGGAGCATGGGTCATATTAAATTCCAGAAATCCCTTTAATACTGCTTTATTATTTAATATTGCTGGTATTCCCTCAAATTTTTGATGTTGACCTTTTTACCTGCTAGACCAGGTTAATGTGTTGAACTGTATTCCAAATTTAATTTTATATTTGTAATATTCTGTTCATGCTTCTGTTAAAATTTCCAATCCAATGTAGGTGACATGAGTGAAATCTTTTTTTTTTTCTCGGATTTATGTTTGATTTATATTTGGATTTATGATTGCTTCATTTCATATATGTGAATACAACAAATCCCGCAAACAGTCCATACAACCAGGAACACCTGTGTGGCTCCACTTTTTAAATATGGTTGATCATATAAGCCCCAACACCACACACACAATGGGGGAGATGTATCAACACTGGTGTAAAGGACAACTGGCTTAGTTGTCTATAGAAACCTGGAATAGATTCCACCTTTCAGCAGCAAAGCAAAGCTATTGAAGTTACTATACAACGATACACTGCTTACTAATTATAAAATAAAGAAACAATGGACATACATAAAATGTGCAGAAATACGTATAAAAATAAAAACGAGTAAAAAAATAAATTAAAAAAAATCCTATACTCTGAGTTGTAACATTCTTTATCTGGGATACTGGTTGGGGCTGTAGATTAGGTCATTATAGGAACGCCTCCTTGACTTCAAAGCCCAGAATACGCAGGAATTTATATGAAAGAAATATGTTTAAATTAATATTTTACTGCAATACTATTTATCAATCTGCTCAGCATCTCTTGCTTTATGACATGCTGCTGGCACACAGCTTTGCATTTTCATGGTTATAGGTTTCCTTTAAAGAGTCAATGTATTTTTACACAATTTCATTTAATGTAATAGAAAATGGTATAACTAGCACATTTCTAAATCACTTCATTTAAAAAATATGCCTGTATCAACCTAAAAAAGCTGTAAAGTCATGGCCACTAGGTGGCTCACTTTCACCTAAGTTGCACTGCATGTTGGTAACAGAGACACAGAAGACGGCAGAGAAGAACTGGGGGCATGTCAGAGCTAGCTGAGATCATGAGACTGATAAATGAACTGCTTCTACACAGCTTGTGAACATCACAGGAGCCTCCTGCCTTTCTGTAAGTGAGATTTGTCCCTCCATATGTGTTCTGTGAGCTCAGGAGCTGAAAATAAACATAGTGGGAAGTAAGGGAAAGATTGTAACAGCTGTACACTAATGGCAGAAAGGATGCAACCCCTGCTTCTCAGTGAAATGCATCTAGGTGTGCACCTGAGGCTTTTTGCACTCACGTTATTCTTGTCTGGAAGGCTGTTCCGACAGGATGCTTACTAATGCTTGCACATGTGTGCTGCCGGAAGTCCACCCCATTCACTATAATGGGGACGGGCAGGAGATCTGGCCGCAGCACGGCAACCATGCCGAGAGGCTGATGGACAAAAACAGCAGCGAGCAGGAAGATTTCTAGTTTACCAGCAATCGTGTGATGTTCTGTCTGTCTGCCAGTGTACTGTAGCTCTGCCTGATACCGACTCGGATACTCCACCACCTGCTCTGACCTTAGCCTGTTTTCCATACTGATCCACTGCTGCCTGCACTGACCTCAGCTTGTCTCCTCTCCTGACTACAATAATTGCCTGTCCACTGAATGCTTTGCACCACTGTCTCATACTCCTGTGGGTCAGCTGTTATCTACACTGGGACTATCTCAAGAGGTAGTGGACTGGTGGTATCACTGCAGCAAAGTCCAAATCCCTGTATAGCAGTTAAAGGATGAAAATCAGTGGACAAAACTGTTGAAACTAGTCTCATGTTTTTGCACACCTTGTTTTTGCTGTATGTCAAGCAGATACGTTTAGACATACAAAAAAAAACCCATACAAACGTATGCAATTTTGTGCATACACTTCAATGTATTTGTCCGTTTGTTTGTTTTTTGTTTTTTTTTAAAGTATGTGTTTTTGTGAAACTTTTAAAATAAAGATTTGAAGGCATCATCTGAAAAAAACAGGCACTTTTAACCATTGGAAATGTATTGTCTAACATTTCCATCCATTTCCCATTCAATTGCAATGTTGAAAAAAAGTACACCTTTCTATATGGTTTTTGCAGAACAGAAAAGCATGGTATACTACACAATTCTGTCCTGCAAAAAAAAAAAAGTACAGAAACGTAAACAATGACAATCACAGTCAAAAGTATGCAATTTTGAAGCCATACATTTCTATACATCTTTTCTGTTTACAAATGTATCCGCTTGACTTACAGCAAAAATGAGATGTGAACAGCCCCTTACCATGGTTTGTACTTCCATATAACATGTATGCATGCATCAGGTATGTGTTTTAAATGTTTTTAAATGTTTGTTCATTCTTTTGACGACACGGTAATAAAGATTTGCTGTGCTCTTTATTTACTTATAAATATGTGCATTTGTAAAATTATTCATTTTATATGTTAGCAAAGTGATTTCTTGCATTCTATTTTATAAAAAAAAAACACTATATTGTTAAAATCAAGTAAATGAAAAAATGGAAGCTGTGCTATATTTTACTTATAGCATTTATTACCTGGGAACTGTAAACACATTATTACAATACAATCATAAAAAGGCATAAAAATTTTAATAAAAGATAAAAAGTCCCACCTTACAGGTCTTGTAGTTTATATGTGATTCAATTATAGTATATACAAAAATTCAACAGAAAACATATAACGAAAAACAATGAAACAATCTAAGAATGATTCATCTGTGCAGTGACACGGCATGTATCAAGGGCAGAAAAGAATGTATTTGAGTACATGCACACGGTGGTGTAGTTTATGTGACTTTTCCACCTGGATTTTCATGCACCAAAATTCTGCACCAAAATCCAAATGTGTTACTTGTGGAATTTGACATGGCTTTGCCCCAGATTTTATCCTTTGCATTGAAAGGGTGAGATCTGCACTGCAAATGTGCACAAACAATTGACATGGTCTGGATTTCAAAATCTGTACTGCAGGTCAATTTTCGTGTGGAAAATGTCCATACCCTCTACATGAGATTTTAAAAATCTCATCTACTCTATTATGCTACATTTTTTTCGCATGAAAATCCACAAGTAATATGCACCGTGTGCATATACCCTTACATGGAAGGTCACAACGTGTATAAAATCAGTATGTACAATCATTCATTTCCTTCCTTGTACCTTACATGCCAGCGGGCTGTTATTAATAATGTGACTCAAACTAGTAAGATGCTTTATAAGACATTGTAACAATTTCTCATTTACACCCAACCTCAAGTACAGACATGGTAAAGTGCTGTTGCTTAACATATGCGGTAGTTACATTAAAAATAGCTTTCGTGCATATGATTTATTTTTCTTTGTCATTTAATGACAACAAAATCAACAAAATGACAACAAAACAAAATATGATTAAAGTAGTGTATGCATAGTCTAAAGCAGGGGTGCACAACCTGGCCCAGGAGCTCACATGGGCCAGAAAAAAAAAAAAAGGAGTGGTGAGTAGGACAGGAGCAGGGATGAGAAGTACTAGAGGTGCGCTATGTGAACACCCTTGGGACTTCACATATTTACAAAATAAAGGTCTCCGGACCCCTGGGTGGAACTCCAGAGAGGTGTAGATGAGATGGAGCGGTTGTAATTTGAAGTATGAAACACCCAATTGTTTCAGCATCTAACATAAACTACAATGAGGAGAGCCCCATACAAGCACAGTCTTCTCCTTTCTGGAGTTCGTAGATGGAGAAGTGAAATCCCATTCTCCTGACAAGTAGGCGTCCTGGGAGTACAACCTGCACACATCAGATATTGGTGGCATATACCTTTGATATTTTATATACCTTTCATAAATGTCTCAGATGATTAATACCTCTTCAAGTTCTAATACGGTTCTTGGGATGGGTTAAATCTGACAATGAGACCCTTGAAGCAGAAAAGGTTGTGCATCCCTGGTTTACAAGATCTATAAAAGGTAGACAAGGTTTCTTTGTTTGGTTTAAGTGCTTCTAGCTTTGTAAATGTTTCAACTTTTATGTTTGGTCAATTAGCTTAAATTACCAAATTTTGTTGCAGAAATTTCTGTGATTGGAAATGCCGTTTCATACATGTGAGTGGAGTTCTTTCTGCAGCTTGTGCACGGAATTGCCAGCCTCATTCAGATAGACGAGATGGTTACAGATCCTGCTGCAATAAATCCAACTTGCCCTTAAAGGGGTATTCCGGTTATAAACTATTAATAACTATTACATTGGTATGGTTCATATCGCTGGGATCCCACCGATCACGGTCGGACATGTGTGTGGCCGCTCCATTCATTTCTATAGGAATTCCAGAGATGGCTCAGCGCTGCACTAGGCTATCTCGGGAATTCCCCTAGAAATGAATGGAGAAGCCACGTACATGCCCGACCGGCTGCTTCATTCATTTCAGTGGGCTGCAGGTGGTACGGAGCCCCATGTTCTTGTGATCAATCAGGGTCCCTCACAATCTAATAGTTAATGATATAATGTAATTGGCAATACCCCTTTAAGATGACAATAAAAATTAGATTTGTGTTGGTCAAGCCTACCAATTTTATCTGCATTGTTAGACCATCTAATGTGTACGGCGACCTCTTGACTCTCCCCCGATGATAGATGTCAAGGGACAGAAGGGTTGGGCATGTTGGACTGATACCTGTGGTATCATTTCTTAAAATACACACAGGACATTGCCTGTCAGAAAAGAGCTTGGGTCAAAGAGCTGTGGTATTGCTGGATGCATGCTGGGTCTGGTATTACCTGTATGGACCTGACAGCATAATGGATTTTATTGTCAGGTACACAAATCACGTGACGTACGCTGAGCAACATAACAAGTATTGCTAGCGTCTTCACGTCATTTTACATTCACATTTAATGTAAAGTATCAATGCAGCAATTTTGAGGCATTTCATACATTACAACCTACAATCCGTATTCATTGCTGTGCGTTTGTAACTGCCTGAATTATTGTCTCGAGAAATCACTGCGGGGTTATATTTTAGGTTCTTGAAAGATAATATATTTGCATTATTAAAGCGAATTAACTCGGTATCTAATCCAGACAGCATTTCACAAAGTGAGGCCATGATGTCATCCCAAGCAGTGGGGCAATTTCAATGACATCATGGCTTGAAGAGGCAAATCTGGACATTTCCTCATGGACGGATACTGATATCCAGAGATATATTTTACATATTAAAACTATAAACTGATTTAAATCCATAAAAAAACATATCAATAAAAAGGACTGCTTTTACAGAAGATTGTGCTGAAGATCCTTCAAGCTGCTGCTTCACATCGCTGGCTGAATAAGACTTCAACTATACTGGGGTCAGCAAGAGTGGATATATCTCCCAAGTCCTTCTCATTCCGCGCAATCTGCCGCAGTACTCGCCGCATTATTTTACCTAAAAAAGGGAGTGTAGAGTTTAGAAATGCATACCGACTGGATACTATCCAGAACGTCCTGGCCTCTATAGAACAATCCTATCCTTGTCCGTAAAACACAATGTGGATCAGACGCAGAAAAAAAAAAATATGTTCATATGCTCAAACCCTAAATCATGTTTTTATGTGTTTTTTTTTTTAGAATTTATGGTAAGTTTTTTTTCCATGTCCCTATCTACTATATTTTAAAAAAATGTATACAATCCTGCAATTTTCACACTGGCCACTAGGTCTAAAATATGTTAAAATTTTATTCCTACATTTTACAACTAATGACCTATCCTGAGGATAGGTCATCAGTTGTAAAATGTAGGATCGGTGTGCTCCTGTGAACGCCACGGTCTTCTCCATGCTCACCAAGCAGAGCGCCATACATTGTATAGTGGCTGTGCTTGGTATTGCAGCTCAGCTTCCCTCATTCACTTCAATGGGGCTGAGCTGCTCCTAGGCCATGTGACCGATCGTGTCATCACTGGCCTAGGAAAAGTTGCGAGATGTCCCGGGTGTCGGACCTCCACCAATCAGATACTGATGACCTATCCACAGGATAGGTCATCAGTAGTAAAATTTCGGAAAACCCATTTAAGACTTCCTGTCTTTTGAGAGCAGCTATATAGTGATATCACCTATTGTGAATGGTGGATACTGTGTTATCTGTATAGAGGTGTTACTTGTCATTGTAATTCTTCCTGTAATGATAATGAGCTAGCTACTGAAAACTTACCTGTACAGAGCAGGAAATCCTGACCTATTAGACCTAGTGGCCAGTGTAAAAATTGCAGGATTATATACATTTTAAAAATATATAAATAGTGAATGAAAAAGCAATAGGCATATTCACTGGAAGGTGGCCAGTAACCTTTACATGAGCGATTACACTGATATTACCTAATATGTTGTATAAATGTTCTACTGTAATTGTTCTCTCATTAACGACTTACCAAACCAATTATTAATTACATGCAATTATGTCATTCATTGAGGATGAAAACCATGCGTTGGCGATTTCTATCTCACTGCACATGCTTCCACAAGTCGGTACACATCAGATTTACAGAACTAGTAAAATGCAACACAGGGGTTTTACCTGATCGTGTCTTTGGCAATCCTGGAGCATTCTGTATGAAATCAGGGGTTGCTATTGGCCCAATTTTCTCCCGAACTGCAAATGGTGAGATTGAGCAAGTTTTCTTTATTTACACGCATAGCACAAAATACATTTTATAAACCAGGGGTCAAATGGAGTCAAATAAAATATAAATTGCATCTAAGAAATAAGAAGTGCAAGTGAAAAATAGCTAGATTTTAAAGGAGGTTCCAAGATTTCATACCGATGGCCATTCCTCAGAATCAGCTGTATGAAGAAGCTGGGGCTCTGTGTGAGCGCTTAGGCCTCTTTATAGGCCATGTGATGTCACATTCATCTGTCACTTGTCCTAGGCTTAGCTCAGTCTAATTCAAGTGAATGGGGCTGAGCTGTGATACCAAGCACAGTCGCTCTCAAATTAACGGTGCCTTGCTTGGTAAGCAGCGAGGAGGTCACCTCACTCACCAGAGCTCCAGTAGCTTCCTCAAACAGGTTAATCGGAAGGGATGCCGATAACTGGGTCCCTGCCAATTTCATATTGATGAGGATAGGCCATCAATATGAAAATCATGGAAAAACATTAAAATAGAAGGAAAATTATAATAAAAGCTCCCTCTGTTTATTCTGTAGCCACTCTCAATTGCAACATTTTAACATACAGTAGCTCAGATTTAGAGTGTCTGTCTAGAATGTCTAAATGTGCCAAAAATTGACTCTACTAGGTTTCTAAAACTTTTTCTAACTTGCTTGAAATGGAGGTGGCGCTTACCATGAAGGGGCATTGCTTCAGATAAAAGTGAGTGCCCTAAAATGTGACGTTTGAGCCTCAAGTGCACCACGTTTCTGGAGTAAAATTCTGTCCCAAAGTAAGCAAACTAATTAGTTGTTATAGAGTTAAGCCTCATTCACAGGTCAGTTGTACGTGTTCTCCACGGACAGCACACGTTCCCATTCATTTTAATGTGTCTATTCAGACATCAGTGTTTTAGCACGGTCCGTGGGTCCGTGTTTTTAGCACGGATGCATGTCCTATCTTGATCCGTGTTCCCAGATCCCTCACGCCCATTATAGTCAATGAGTCCGTGAAAACCACGGATCCCTCATGGATGTCATCTGTGTTGCATCCGTGTTTCACAGATCATTAAGAAGAGATGCTTTGAAAATTATTTTTCAGCTATTCAGTGTCAGTGAAACACGGATGCAACACGGATGGCAAAACACGGACCCACGGACCCAACACGGATCCTTAACGGACAGCTTCACGGATGTCTCACTGACCACCTGCTCACGGATTTGAGCACGGACACGGACGTGTGAATAAGGCTTTAGACATAAGGGTCTGGCCCTGCACCAAATTTACTATCCACCCTGAGCCCCTGGGATAAATCTGGTGCAGGTCCAGACCGTCTGATTACTCTTAGTAAATCTGCCCCACTATGTTACAAAGTGTTTGCTCTTCATCTTTAGATCCTTGGACCCTTATATTGTGATGTTCATGGTGTACTTAAAAACACTCTAAACACAGTGCTGTTTTTAAAGGGTAGTTCCACCTACAAACTAGCCATGTCTCCCAGAAGAAGTTTAAAAGTGACATTAGGAGATATGGTCAGGAGAGTGGGTGGTCCGATTGCGCCTAGGGAGCTGTAAAATGGTGGAAACCTCTTCTCTTCTGAACTGCCCATTCTCCTCGCTGTATCTCCTGTCATCATATTTAAACTTCTAACAGAAGACATGGCTGGAGCTTCCCTTTAAAACCATAAGATAAAATGCAGGATAACAGATAACAGGATAGTTAGTACAATACAATACTTTACCTTGCTTTTTAAGTTCTTCTGCAACCAGTTCCGTAAATTTCTTCCCATCTTTTAAAATTACGAAGCAGTAAAGACATTCTCCTTTCACTGTGTGCGGCCGGCTTACCACTGCTGCCTCTGCTACTGCCGGGTGCTCCGCCAGGGCTGACTCCACCTCGGCTGTGCTTAGCAGGTGACCTACAGGACAAACACATGTTGACTACACGGGAGAACAGCTGAAAATATTTCACTCACATAATTAGACATATGGCACATGGAGAACTTTCAGTTCAGTATGCTTTTCAGCTGGCTTAGGGTTGGTGTTATGGTTAGATGAAAGATAAATTGTCAGGTAATAAATGACCGTTCTCATCCTGGAAGCCCGCTGTAATGATACTGTGAAAAGTTTCAATCACATATTTTTACATATAAAAGATAGAAGGAGAATTAAAGGAACACTTCAGGGAAAACTGATACATAGTGATGTGTATTGCAGGGCCTCAGGGGAGGTGCATGACACATTTAAATAACATTCAAGAGAGAATATGGGTGTCATGCTCCACCCCAATGAAGCCCCAGTCTGCATAAGGGCTCATGCACACAAACGTATTTTCTTTCCGTGTCCGTTCTGTTTTTTTTGCAGACCATATGCGGGTCCGCAAAAAAAAAAAAAGGAAGTTACTCCATGTGCATTCCAATTCCGTATGTCCATTCCACAAAAGAATAGCACATGTCCTATTATTGTCCGCATTACGGACAAGGATAGGAATGTTCTAATAGGTTCAAGTGGATTTCAAGATAATCAGGCACATAGACTACTTATAAAATATTACAGTTGATATTTAACCAATACCAAATCACTGTAGGAAATGTGTGCGGTAAATGGAACATGAATGGAACAGTGTGGGATAATAATACTGAAAGAAAACCTATCACCATGAATAGCATATCTGTCCTCATTAAAAAATATGAAGTTTAGCCCATTCCAGTACGTCACGTGGTTGAGGCATTCAAGTGTATAGGAACGAGCTGTCCCATAGAAGTGAATTGAGTGACTTGTAATTACACCAGCTGACCGCTGTAATGTAGACTGCAAGCAGGTAAACAAGCAAGGGAAGGATATGCTTGCATGGAGCACAGACTTCTCTTCAACCAGCTGATTGACAGGGTGTCTGGTGTCGGCCCTCCACCGATCTGATATTGCTGACCTATCCTGAGGATAGGTCAATAATAGGGATTAGCGATTCGACCTTTTGGTACCTTAGAACCGAACCTGAATTCGGTAAAAGGTTTTTTACAGTAGAAATTAATTTCTGAAGTTATTACTAGAAGTCTCGCGAGACTTCACAAAGTAATAACTTTGGCTCATCAGATCCAATACATTCTAATACTGTACGCTCACTCCGTACAGTATTCTAACGAAGTTTTATTATTTTTAAGATATTTAATCCAAAGTCGACTCGCTCATCCCTAGTCATTAATATAAAAATCCTGGAAAACCCCTTTAATTAGATCTCAG
Organism: Rhinella marina; assembly: GCA_900303285.1. Taxonomy (NCBI): domain Eukaryota; kingdom Metazoa; phylum Chordata; class Amphibia; order Anura; family Bufonidae; genus Rhinella; species Rhinella marina. The sequence continues at coordinate 678,284 of ONZH01004598.1, read as the reverse complement.
TTCAGACCCCAATCAGACCTCAGATTAGACCCCCAATGTTAATTAGACCCTAACTCAGACCTCAAATAAGAACTCAGATCAGACCATCAATGTTAATCAGACCCCCAATGTTAATCAGACCTCAGATCAGACCTCCAATGCTAATCAGACCTCAGATCAGACCTCCAATGTTAATCAGACCCCAATGTTAATCAGACCTCAGATCAGACCTCCAATGTTAATCAGACCTCAGATCAGACCTCCAATGTTAATCAGACCCCCAATGTTGATCAGACCTCCAATGTTAATCAGACCTCAATGTTAATCAGACCTCAGATCAGACCTCCAATGTTAATCAGACCCCAATGTTAATCAGACCTCAGATCAGACCTCCAATGTTAATCAGACCTCAGATCAGACCTCCAATGTTAATCAGACCCCCAATGTTGATCAGACCTCCAATGTTAATCAGATCCCAATGTTAATCAGACCTCAGATAAGACCTCCAATGTTAATCAGACCTCAGATCAGACCTACAATGTTAATCAAACCCCCAATTAGACCTCAGATCAGACCCTCAATGTTAATCAGACTCCCAATGTTAATAAGACCTCAGATCAGACCTCCAATGTTAATTAGACCCCATCTGAGAAGCCCATTGTTAATTAGACCCCAGCACAGACACACAATCACACCTCAGATCGGCCCCCCAATTTTAATTAGAACTCAGACCAGACAAAAAAAAAAAAAAAAAATCAACGTGCCTCTCCTGCCCTACCTGGGAGATCCTCTTTCTGCCACACTGTGTTGTGACCCGACGTTGCAAAGCATGAGATCACAGAGGGCGCCTACATCCTCACGCTGTACGCAGGTGACAGCACAGTTTGTGGCACCAGCAGAAGAAGACCAGGAAGCTGTGAGTACTTCCTCCACAAGGAGTCCTGTATTTATCGTTCCCCGTTCCTGCTGTACTAATAAACACATCCATAATGGAAATGCTCATTAGTATTCACCCTATAAGATGCACTGACATTTTTCCTCATTTACGAAAGGGGGAAGGGTACGTCTTATAGAGCAAAAAATAAGGTAATTTCTATTAAATGATTTCTGTTTAGAATAATGTTTATTTTGTGGGCACTATTGATTTTCCAAATGCAGTGGAGTACTCCTGAGAGTAAGGGATCTCTCTTTCAGAGGTGCATAAGGAAAGCTTGATCAAATGCTCTATGTAAAGAGATACTCTCCCTTTGGAGAGGTGTACATGTGGTACCCTTCAAAGCCTAGTGAACAGCACACAGGACCATACACTTTCTACTAGGGAGACATTTGGAGCCTGTGTGCTGCAGTACCAGCTCCGTGGACTAGGTTCTAGCGTGTGCATGAACTTTCAAAATGAGTATGTCTGAAATACACAAAGGTCCATACTTGAAAATCCAGTGCATTTAGCTTATAACTAAGTGTTCTTTACACTTACCTGAAACATTCAGCATGTCATCAATGCGTCCTGTAATCCAGATGTATCCATCCTTATCTCTCCTGCATCCTATTCATAAAATGAAAAGAATGAGTTTAACAGAGGGCTGTGGTGCTCTCCACCATGCACACTGTTTCATGTTCATGTATACCTACCTGTACTCACATGTACCATTACTACGCAGCTGTTTCTACAGTACAGTTATTGGTAATTTCAGAAAATTCAGAATTTCTGGATATTCTCCAACCAACTACTGATGTTTGACCCTAGCTGTCAAGGGTGTACCGAGACACACAGACGTCCCTGCGACAGTGAGTGGCAGGAGATCTTTGAGACTGGGAACACGTGGCTTGATCTGACATGTTTATCTTGTGGATCAATAGGCGTCCGTGTTGTTTCTGGTACTGACCACACCCTTAGCCTCCAGGTGTTGCTATTGGGGTCATTTAACTTTCCCCATTTATAGTTGTTTCTTCCGCTGTGCGGTTTATAGCTTCAGTTGGACCTGTGGATAGATGGTGTTTGGATCTCGTTGGAGTTCCTTGTGCTGCCATAGCTTCTTGGAAGTTAAAGGGGTTGTCTGAGTTCTAACAAGTTTCCCTAATATTGCTGGCAATATAATAAAGTTCACTTTTGTAATATGAACTTACTTTTTATTTTGCGGCGTTTTCACACGGGCGGTGCGGGTCACGTGACCCCCGACGTCATCCACCCGGCTCAACTGGTGACGTTTCGTGTACAGGCTTCTCCCTGCTGGAGGGAGTGGCCAGGCTCTGTACACGAAACGTCAGAGCCTGAGTGCCGCCCTCCGCTCCCCAACCTCCTCTCCCCGCTCCTGATGCCGGCCAGACGCTGTAAGGGATCGCGCATGTGCGATCCAAGCAGAGTCCCAGCGGCTGACAAGTGCAGTGAAGTGTCCCGGCAGCTCAGTGTCTCAGTGACCGGATCGTCCCCAACACCCCAAGTAAATACATACATGTAAAAAGAGAATATATATATATATATATATATATATATATATATATATATATATACAGAGAGAGAGAGAGAGAGATGTATATAGAGATATAGATCTGGAAACATATCTCTATATACATATATTTATATATAAAAATATATATGTATATATGTATAGTGATCTATATCTCTATATACATATATATCATATATGTATATAGAGATATATGTTTACTGATATATTACACTATATATATAGAGAGAGAGATCAGTACACACACACACATATATATTTATATATCATCTATATATGTATATAGACAAATATTTTTACATATTTATTTCTCTCTCAGTAAATATATCTCTATATCCCATAAATAATATATATATATATATATATATATATATATATATACACCTTTAGTGCGCTGTAAGCGCCCGTGCTGTGGACCACAATTCGTGTTCCACAATGCATGTGCACAGACAGTTGGGCTGCTGCATTCAGATCTCGGACACATTCAGGTGAATGGGGTCCACAATCCGCATCCGACAGTCTACAACTCAAAAAATTAGTGCATGCGCTACTTTTTTGCGGTGCGGAGTCACAGCTAGAAACACTCAGCACTTGTATTCACTGCCTTTGCAGAGAAGGGGGAGGGGCTGAGATTGTTGTTATTGCATATAAACAAAGGCCAGAAGAGAACCAGGGAAATGAGGAAATATAGATTTTTTTTTTGCCTAAAACTTGCTGAACTTAGTTATATATTGCTGCCCATCAGATTTACAGTGCTATATTTTTTTTCATAACTTGGACAACCCCTTTAAGTGTTACCTTTCCCTTTTGTTTCTTATTTTTCTTTTTGTTTGTTGCATTTCCTAGTCATTTTGTATGAGGCCTCAGGGAGACCCCCATTCATCCTTCCTTTGGAGGAACGGGCTGTCTCTTTCCTGTCATTAGTACCAGGGTCCTTTAGGGTGAGATATGACTTTAGGTATTCCTGTTTATGAACTCACCTACCTTTGGGCTCTGTTCATACTAGTAGTCAGTTGGGGCTTTGGTTAGGGTTTTCACTAGGAGGTGTCCATTTTACTTCCCTAGTTTTTAGGCGTTATTTCCTTTTCCTTTCCCTCCCATATTCAGTGTGGGGTTTCCCTTTCACACCGGAGCGTGGCACTAGCACTTCTATGTGTCACACAGGATTGTCATAAAACATGAGCAATACTGATACTGAGCTGCACGCTGTAATTTGTGCCTGGCTGATTCCCAGCATTCTGTGCCGGAGATGTGGAAGTAACCTTATCAGCTCCCAGGTTTTATATCTGATGGGTAGAAGTCTGACTCCCGATACCCCTGATAATCAGCTGTTTAAAACGGCTATAGTCCTCCCATGAGTGCTGTGGCCTCGTCACTGCTGAGGCCAGTTATTGGCTGCAGTGGTGCACCTGACCCTGTCTGTTTGGAAGTTTACAGGACGGTAACCAAAAGACCATTGAAGGGAACCATGCAACTGCAACTGAGCGGCAGGGAGCAGAGGAGTATGTTTTCTTTTTCAAAAGGTACAATAGGCTTTCGAAAGTTACAGAATTCAAAAAATGTGGACAACAAGTGACAATATGTCTGTCACCAGCTCAGATTGTTATACATTTGAACATTCTTACAGTACAATCTACAGCAATTAGTAGCAATACCTGTATAACTAGCAGGTTTACTATTCAATACTGCAGAAAGGTGACAATCATTGCGGAAGCTGTATTTACAAGCATATTGCTTGTCACCCCATGTCCCAGACTATTGAATCCTTCTGTCCACATCTATGTCATCATGTTTCACAATTACAATTATGAATAAATTACAGCTCTGCAGACATAAGGATCCCAGTGTTTAATTTAGTGCATCGCTCACAATGACATCATTACAATCAGTATCTGAAACCTATAACTGCATCTTACCATCTCCAGCAACATAATACCCAGGGAACTTTCTGAAATATGTGCTTTCAAACCGTTCCTGGTTGCCATACACAGTCCTCATTATAGATGGCCATGGCTGCTTGAACACCTAAAAAAAAAGACAAATTGGTAAAACTTTAGTCTGAAGACATTCTGTGGTAGATACTGGCTCAAAAAAGCTCAACTTCACCATCAGCTCTATAGACGACTATAGTAGCTCTCGGTTTCATGATACCACCAAAATACTGCCGTATGTCTTGCTGGACCCTTGTGTGTGCAATGTGGGTTTTAGTGGTTAGGTGTGAGGTTAAAGGGAATCTGTCCTCACAGTCTGACACATGCAACTACTTATATGACATTGCTATGTCTTTAATGTCTCTCTGCTTTGCCATTTTGATATAATCACACTTTCAAATTGTGCCTTTCGATAGGCAAATAAGGGACACGGGTCATCTCCTTACACTAGAATCACCGTTGCAAGCCAGGCTTCCTCTTCAACGTCACCCCCAGCGTGTATGAAATCTCACACGTGGTGTAGATGAGTGTTCCCTTCTTCTCTCCTGACACATGAGCAGCTTCAGGAACTCACTGCGCATGTCAGGAGTTGCTGGTGAAAGCAGATCTACTGCACATGCAGAAGTTTTCGGACGCGCTGGGGATGACGTGGAGCATGACGGGAGATGCCAGTCACATTGAGATGGCCAGTGAAAGAAGATGCCCCATGGCTCCACACCCTTAATTTGCACGTAGAAAGGTACAGTTTCAAAGAATTATTACCGGTATATCAAAATGCTAATGCTGAAAATTTTGAAAGAGAAGGCAATGAATTTACTGTAATGTGATCTACAGTGCCATATAAGTAGCTGCAAAGGAAGCTTTTTTTCCCCACTAGCAACACTTTTCCTTTATCCAGTGCTCATGAAAATGGAAGTTGAGTTCGCTCTGAGAATTGGAGTGGTGGTGTGCATGCATGACCCATGTTCCATGCACTTCTATGGAAAAAGTGATGAGCACTGCTACAAATGTCTATGACTTGCGTCTGGTACTGCAGCTTATCTTCATTTTAGTGAATGGGGCTAACTGTAATACCAGACACAACCTGTGGTGCTGCATTTGAAAGAAATTAGCCATATTTTTTTAAACTTTTAATGAAAATGCTTGGATAGAACAAAATAAGAATGAGTGGGAGAAGACTTACCAAGTAGCCCTCAGCTTCCCCTTCCAGCTCCTCTCCATGCTCATTCAGTACTGCGGGTACCACTCCAAAGAACGGGAAAGTCTGCAAGACCCAGAATTCAATAAAAACCATGGCACAGGCAAGAATGAGAAGACTAGTATTAAGACTTGGCAGTGTAAATCAGTATAAAATGGAGAAATGCACACTGTGGGGGAGATTTACCAAAACTGGTGTAAAGTAGAACTGCCTTAGTTTCCCATAGTAACCAATCAGATTCCATCTTTCATTTTTCAGAGATCCTTTGGATGATGAAAGGTGGAATCTAACTGGTTGCTATGGCCAACTAAGCCAGTTGTACTCTACACCAGTTTTGATAAATCTCCCCTGTATGTCTGGAATAAACACAGACAGCGTCACATCACCATGATTTACACCAGGTCTAACATTATCAGAAAATATTTAATTAATATGATGAAACTGATGAATGCATCAGATATACAACCTAAAACTAGGACAATACGTGGAGCTTAGACCCTATAATACGAAACATGCTGGAGAAACTCAAACCAGATCAGGAATGCTAATGTTTTGGTCTCCCCTGGACACAAAGGAATGGCTGTAAAACACTTGTAGATGTCTAACCCTTAGGGCCCATATAACATACTGATTGATATGCTAGTACATAACAGAGATTAAACAAGGCAATTTATGCCTTAAGCAGTACTTGTTAACTACCTACACACGTGCAGCAGAGCAGCAACAACTCTTTTTCCCTCAGGCTCAACAATTTTTTATGCATTTCCTCCAAAATGTATAATTATGGTATCAAATGAAAATTATCTATACTATGTACCCATATATAGCTTAAGGTATATAATGTATATAATGTATGCACGAAGTACAAACTCAGTGCGTACACTTCTACACCATGTATAACACATAATGTAAAGCCTAAAGCAGAGGTATTTAGTTTTTTATTGTACATGTGGTCCCCCCCCATAAGGTCACACACGACCTTTGGAGAGAATTTTAACATTACATTTTTTATTTCTGATTTCTCCTGTAGCTGGCACTGACACATTAGACCCAGTTACAGGAAGAATACAGCCTTCCTGAGATGTACTGCAGGGACTGCTAAGACCCAGCAGCTCCTGCAGCTACCTGGCAATGACAAGATCGCTAGGCCTGGAGCAGGAAGTGGCATGGCCGCTGCATGATCTGTATATGCAGCGCTCACTGGCATGAACAATGGATTTTAACAGCATAGCTACAAATCTCTACCAGGAGACAGAATTTATGGCGATAATCACTTACAGCAGATCCTGGTTTCAGAGGTGTAGCTGCTGGTAAAGGAGTTATAACATGACCTCCCTGAAAATAGAAAATACACATGACATTGTTTTTCCATTTGGTTTAAGCACAATCCATTAACCTTGAAGAATTTTGACTAAGAAGAACTGGAATGCTGTAGTTAGCTTTTAAGAGGATTTGTAATATCACCATGAAATAACAATTCTGGCGCATCTAGATCTATATGTTAGGTCGTTCCTCTATTATTCCTTATGAACACTTATGAATAAATTGACAACTGGGTGTTTAAAGGGAATCTGCCACATTGTAAAAGCATTGTAATCCTCACGCAGGGTGGTTTCAAGCAGGAGGAGCTGAGCAGATTAATGTATAGTTTGTGGGAAAATATTCAGTATAACTCGTAATTTATACATTTAAATTCCTGCTTATTCTGGGCTTTGTAGTCAAAGAGACGGTCCTATCAGTGATTGACAGCTACCTCTATATACACAGTCATAGAGGAAAGGCTGTCAGTCACTGATAGGACCGCCTACTGGGCTTCAAAGTCCAGAATCAGCATGGATAGAAATGGAAAAATTACAAGTTTTACTGAATCTTTTTCTTTTTTTATGAAGAATACAAGTATTTTTTTAGAATACAAGTATTTACTAAAACAGACATATCAGAAGAGGTGACAGGTTCTCTTTTAAGTGCAGTTCCAGTGCCGTACTATGTACATCATAATGTGGTGTTAGTTACTGCATCATGACGTGCACAGTACGTCATGAGCTCCAAGTGTGACACTTGCATGTAAACGGGTGTCACGGACAGCAGAGCTGTCCGGGCACCCGGCAGGGGACCAATCACAGTGGTCCTTGCCTTAGAATCCCTGCGATTGGTCAGTCAGATTTGACTGACCAATTGCAGTATTCAGCAGCGCAGCTCCGATCTCCTTGAGGAGATCGGGGCTGCGCTGCTATGTTTTAAAAGTTCAGGATGGCCGAGCAGGACCCTGCCCTCCCCTCCCGCCCGCTGCAGGTAATACCGTCCCCCCCAATTTCAGGATGGCCGAGCGGTATTAGATTGTCAGCTGTAACATACAGCTGACAATCTACTGTAACGGCCGACATCGCTGCTGGCAGTGATAGCGGCCGTTTAACCCCTTCCATGCCGTGGTCATTTTTTCTTAAAAATGCTTTATTATGTAAAACTGAAACAAACAAACAAAGAAAGTAGACATATTTGATATCATCGCGTCCGGAACAACCTGCTCTATAAAAATACCACATGATCTAACGTGTCAGATGAACATGATAAAAAACAAAAAATAAATACAGTACCAAAACATCCATTCTTCAGTTACCCTTCCTCCCCCAAAAAATAATAAAGAGCGATTAAAAATCATATGTACCCCAAAATAGTACCAATAAAACTGTCATCTTAACCCGTAGTTTCCAAAATGGGGTCACTTTTTTCACTTTGTTTGTACTATAGGGTGCATCTGGGGGGCTTCAAATGGGACATGGTGTCTAAAAACCAGTCCAGCAAAATCTGCCTTCCAAAAACCATACGGCGCTCCTTTCCTTCTGCGCCCTGCCATACACCCATACAGCAGTTTACCACCACATGTGGGGTGTTTCTGTAAACCGCAGAATCAGGGTAATAAATATTTGAGTTTTGTTTGGCTGTTAACCTTAGATGTGTTAAAGAAAAAATGGACTAAAATGGAAAATCTGCCAAAAAAGTGAAATTTAGAAATTTCATCTCCATTTTCCTTTAATTCTTTTGGAATACCTAAAGGGTTAACAAAGTTTATAAAATCAGTTAAGTAACGTGAGGGGTGTAGTTTCCAAAATAGGATCATTTATGGGGGGTTCTACTATGTAAACCCCACAAAGTGACTTCAGACCTGAACTGGTCCTTAAAAAGTGGGTCTTGGAAACTTTCTTAAAAATTTTAAGAAATGCCTGTAAAATTCTAAGCCTTCTAACGTCCCAAACAAATAAAATGACATTTACAAAATGATGCAAACATAAAGTAGACATATGGGGAATGTTAAATAATAAATATTTTATGAGGTATCACAATTTTAAAAGCAGAGAAATTGAAATTTTGAAAATTGTGAATTTTTAAAATTTTTTTGTAAAGTTGGGATTTTTTCATAAATAAAGGTGACATATATTGACTCAAATTTATGACTGTCATGAAGTACAATGTGTCACAAGAAAACAATCTCAGAATTGCTTGGATAAGTAAAAGTGTTCCAAAGTTATTACCACATAGAGTGATACATGTCAGATTTTCAAAAATAAGCCTGGTCACTAAGGTGCAAAATGGCCCATTCATTAAGGGGTTAATATAAGTTTATTCATCACAAAAAGTGATGACATATCATTAGTATATACATTCACTTTCGGTGGGGCCCTACTATTTAGTTGTAGGTCAGTCGCTGTATGATGAAAAGCTTTCCTCTATATAAGTCATGATTCTAGCATATCATACCCAAATACTATCAGGACTTATTAAAGAACTACTTACTGTTTCTGTCTGCCAAAAAGTGTCAACGATGGGACATCTCTGATTACCGATCACATTATAGTACCATAACCATGCTTCTGCATTTATAGGCTCTCCTACCGTACCCAGAATTTTCAAAGAATTCAGATCATACCTGGAGAAAAATATGAGACATCAGGGACGATAATTAAAGTAATCATAAAGCTAATTGATACCTAGAGGATCTATTATTATTCCTTCAAAAAGTGAATAAAAGAAGAAACAGAAGAAATTAAAATAAAATGAGCTGAACTTTTTTCCGTAATAATCCAATTATTCTAAACCATTCAAAGCTTAAAGGCTATGTACACCTGGTGGCAATTTTTTTTTATTATTGCATTGTACTCAATTGGTTTATTAAAAATACACAGCTTTGAGTTTATCTAGCAACTGGTTCTGTTTTTTTTTCTGAAGGAGCTGATGGGCTGCTTATCTCTGACCTTATAAACACTTATTATAACTCAATTCTTTTCTTACTGATAGGAATGTGGCTTATGTATGTGTTTGTGACCTTTTAGTAATTTAGAGATAAGGTTTATTAGATGACGGCACAAAGTGAAAGTACCAGTCACACAGCTAGAAAAACAGTTAACCCTTTGTGACAGAATGGCTCAATATTTTTAATAAAGACCAATTGAAAAAAAGATTTTTAGCCCAAAATGAGTAAAATGCAATTATAAAAAAACTTGCTCCTGAAGGTGTACATAGCCTTTAAGTAAATATGGGAAATACAACGATAAAACGCCAGCTATGAACTTTATTAAAGTGTTAGAGGCCTGCAGTAAGCAATGCGATATACAGTGTGCTCAATCAAAAAACAAAAACTCACTTTTGAATGACATCATTTCCATATTTCATCAGTAAGCGTATGGCAGTGGGTGCGGTATAAAACTGGTTCACCTTGTACTTCTCAATGATTTGCCAAAATCTTCCCACGTGTGGATAGGTTGGAATACCTTCAAACTGAAAAGCATAGAATGATTGGAATGGTTTTCAGATGCATAAATCTCTAGGGCACTGGTACTCCTTGAAGAGATCCAGCTGGTTTGGAGAATCTTACAGGCAAAGCTCTCTGGAAAAAATATGCAAATTAGCTTTCCTCCAGGAGGAAGAAAACTGCATCTATAGTGACACCTACAGGTAGCTCAGGAAGGACAACCAGTATAAACTATGTTATAAACTATGTTACTATCCGCAGAGGGCTGCATCAAAGTCATTTACAGGGGTTGTTCCACCAAAAATATTCTACAAATCAGCACCTGGGTCTGATTTCTTTTGTAATTGCATGTAATTAATAAGTTCGTATAGCTACTGAGTTATTCAATAAAATGTATCTGTATAGCGCCACCTGCTGTTTGTGTTTTTCTTATTTCTCTGTCCACCTCACTGAGAGAATGGACAAACCCCCTAAGCTGTCAGCTTGATATAAATCTAGTAGAACAATGAATGGGGAGATCTCTGGATCCATGTGAGGTACAGGGCTGGCTCTAGCTTTGTAAGCCAAAGACTGTCATGTAATATATGATGTCTGATGTTGATCTTTTATATTAATCATGGGATAACCCATTTAATAAAAGGACCAGAACCAGAACCCCACTCTCTCCTGACAAGGAGAAATATCTCTGTAATGGATCAGGCAGTTATTTATATGGTAGCTACCTACAGGTGGCACTAGAGAGAGACGGTTTAATTTCTTTTGGAGGAGAGCTAATTTGCAGATGAATGTATGAAAAATGACAATATAAATCTACCTGCAGCCCAAAATAAAATTATGTCAGCATGAAATATGCTTCAATGAGATATCTCTATTAGGCCTCCCATTTTGTGAAATCCAGGTCAATAGACAGAAGTGCCGGATTGTTAGGCTTCTTTCACGCTAGCGTTGCACATGTGTGCTGCCATAAGACCGGCCCGGCTCCATTCACTATAATGGGGATGGAGGGAGATGCGGTCGCAATATGGCAAACATGCTGAGAGGCGGCTGGACAAATACAGCAGCACGCTGCAGTTTTTGTCCAGCCGCCTATCGCCATATTTGCCATGCTGCGGACGCATTCCATGCCCGTCCCCATTATGGTGAATGGGGCTGGGCCGGACTTCTGGCAGCACACATGGGCTAGCGTTAGTACAGATCAAGCCCAACACTAGTGTAAAAGAAGACTTACAGGCTGGATTAATACACTGCATGACTGGACTGTGATATAGCCATATATAACGCTGTCTTGGGTGAGGAACCTCAGATGTTACATAATTTGGCAGTCTTACCATCACACTGGTGGCGCCATTAGCCAATGGACCGTAGGTTATGTAAGAATGGCCAGTGATCCAACCGATGTCAGCTGTGCACCAGTAAATGTCATCTTCATGGTAGTCAAAGACATACTTGAATGTCAGAGCAGTGTACAACAGATATCCTGCAACTGTGTGCAAAACACCCTGTGCAAAAGAAATCATATATGTACAGAATGTAATACAGTTTACTGAATGCTGATAACGTAGAGTAGTAGTAGAGTAGATATCAGTCAGATTAGAAAACAGATTTATCTACAATACAGACAGTGCTGTGTCATGGAGGGTGCATGGAAAGCTAGAAGAGCAGTGTAAAGGGGGTCATTATCATGAAGTATCTGCTACTAAGGTAAAAAAGAAGATAACTATGAAATGGTTGAATGTCATATGAATAAACTTCACAGATGAGGACACGTCAAATACTCTTTCCTTGTAATTTCAGACTTATGGGTGCCACGGTGAGCACCAAGGCAGCACTGGCACGGCGTGCACCAAGGCAGCACTGGCACCGCGTGCACCTTCTCTTCAACCGGCTCATACTGATGACCTGTCCTTGGACAACCCCTTTAAATTGAATTTTTCAATGTTTTTTTTATAACAGAGTCTATGAATATACAAAGTGTCAACTGGTGAAGCAGTTTCTTATCTTTACTGACAAAACTGAGGAAACAATGAATACATTATGGGGGAAGATATCCTCTGCAATCAAATGTTTTCATTGTTGTGCTTTATGGCTGCGAATACAGAAAGAGACTACAAACAGTACGTCTTCCAGGATGTTGTACTGGAAAATACAAATGTCACCCTGTATGAGCTGGAATGTTTGGTCAGGGAGTGGCGCTGCTTTACACGTCGTAAAAGAAAGAATTTGTCTATAAATGTCCCACGTACGTGGACATGGCTGATGTGACATTTTCTTTCCTGAGTTTCCTGGTATTTGACAACCAGGTAAGTAGGTTTTGACGATGACAAGTCCTCACCCACATTAGTAAGGAAACATATACAGTAGCACATGGTGGATTAGGAAAATAAAGGATCACTAGGTCTGGCACGTGCTAAAAGGTGGTCGCACCTTCTCACTTCTCATCAGTGCTTCTGAGGCTGAGTTCACATGTTGTGGCTGACGTCCACCAGTGATGCTGCCAAAACAGTGTCAACATGCAGACTGTCACAGTTTTCAACCTGAATGCAGCCAAACGCAGTTTCATGGTTAACCACCTAACTGTTTTGCCAGAGTGGTGCTCCAGCAGTGGGAAAAGTAGCTAACTGGATGGGGGAGGGCTGCTTTAGATGCTGCTACCTCCTGAATGGTAGCAGCTAGAAACATGCAACTGGACTTGTATGAAAGCTGACAGTCTAGGCTTTCATACAAGACCACATTGACAGCAATATGTTTAGGACAGAGAAAGATATCACTGATAGAAATCGGGATGCTGTGAATGCAGCTGAAAGTGAAAGTAAAAACAGGTTTTACTCGCCATTATTCCCGACTTGATTTCTAACAATGATTTCAGTCATTTTGGTCTTGTATGAAAGCCTGGACTGTCAGCTTTAATACAAGACCAGTTGCATGTTTCTTCTACCATTGAGGAGATATCACCATCTAAAGCAGCCCTCCCCCCTCCAGTTAGCTAGTTTTCACACTGCCCGAGCTGGACTCTGGCAAAACAGTTAGGTGGTTAAAGGGCATCTGTCAGCAGTTTTGTACGTATGAAACTGGCTGACCTGTTACATGTACGCTTGGCAGCTGAAGACATCTGTGTTGGTCCCATGTTCATATGTGCCCGTATTGTTGAGAAAAAAATTAAGTTTCAATATATGCAAATCAGGGGGCGTTGCCATTACTCCTAGAGGTTCGGCTTTCTCTACAACTGCCGCTCCAACTCCATTTTAATTGGCAGGGCCAGGTGTGATCACATTTACACTTCCTGGCTCTATCAAAATGAAGAGGGCGCAGCAGTTGCAGACAGAGTAGAGTCTCTAGGTGCAGCAGAGCTCCACTCAGGGACAGACTGGTAACTTAAAGAGGGTTGGCCCATCTTATATATTGGTGGCATATCGCTAAAATATGCCACCAATGTCTGATAGGTGTTTGTCCCACCTCTGGGCCGCACACCTATCTCTAGAACAGATGCGGTAAATAAGTAGAAGATAAACTGAGGGTGGCACTGCACCTCAAGCCCCATGTAAACACGACCCAATAATGAGGAAGTACTGTGGGACCGATTCACTGAAGCGGTGGTGCTTTGCTGCATAGCATGTAGAAGGAAGTCCATGTAACATATAACTTTGTTAGAAGAAAGACCATAAATAGCGGCACTCACCGAATCTTCATATCTTTATTCATTGGGAGAACCGCCAGCGTCTCACTCGCATGGTGGAGGGGGCGGACTGGCGCTCAGCCAGCACAAAGACTATGTGCTTCCCTGCCCCTGGCCACAAAGCACTGAGGGAAGGGGGGCCCAAGCTGAACTCTTGCACCAGGGCCCATGAGCCTTTAGCTACACCCCTGGGCCAACCCCTTTAAAGTGACCCTGGAAAAACACCTAAAACTGGTCTCCATGTTGTAGGTAAGTCCAAACTGACAGAAGGTGGGGCAACACAAGTACAATACCATTGCAATACCATAGGACATCGATACCACTGAACTCACAAGGGTATATGTGGCCGTCAGCCATTTACATAAGTTCCTGATGCTGTCCTTAATACTGAGAACATTAGATCATTACGTACTAGCCAGCGGCAGTGAGGAGGGCTGCTACTGTTTTGAGAAATAAGCAGTCATGTCTTTCTAATCCTGTAACACCCCTTTAACTATCGTTGGTTCAGAAGAATTAAAACTCACCAGTTTAGCTGTGTTTAAGGAAAATAAAAATCTAAATTACAGGTTTTCTTAAATTTGGTCAAATTCAATATGTACAGTATTTTCAGTGGAGATTATAATTACCTTTGGCTTTCCAGTGGAGCCACTTGTATAAAGGATAAACAGAGGCTCTTCTGCGTCCAGCCACTCAGGTTCACACTCCTCAGCCGCCTCCACCATCAGCTCCTCCAGCCACCTGTCAGTATCTGGATTCCAGGCAATCTGCAGACAGGGCCAAAATATTCATCAGTGACCAGGGCTACCAATGAGCATGAACAGCTGCAAAACATAATGTACTGTGCACCACACACTAATGTCAGAAATAGAAAACGTACACAATTATTCTTTTCTTGGAACTGCGACATAAGACTGCTGGTAAACATGTATCTAGCGGCCACTTATAACTGACTCATTTTGAGGGGGCCAAAAAAAATCATTATATAGACAGATAGATAGAGACTATGAGCCTACTCCAATTTTTTGGTGAAGAAAAGTAGCAAATTTTGTTGCAATGCTGTATGGTGACAACATTTTTTACTTTTCCAAAAAGTGTCAGGGGTGTGGAGGCAGGCTCATTTCATAACATGTGCACCAGAAAACACACACATTACTCCAGGAATCTACTTCATCTCCTAGCTGGAGTAGACTTTTCTGGCGCACACACCGCAGTAGGTGCATATTTTATAAACTGCTTGGCTCTACAGCAAGCAGAGTTTTAACTAAGACCAAAAGTCTTAGCTCCAAAAAATACAAAAGTCTGAAAAAATGCTAATAAAAGACTAGGTGGAAAACCACTCTTAGGCCTCTTTCACACGAGCGTCACGGATTAGGTCCGGATGAGTTCAGGGTGCGTTCAGGAAAACTCGCACCATTTTGCAAGCAAGTTCAGTCAGTTTTGTCTGCGATTGTGTTCAGTTATTCAGTTTTTTCCGCGCGGGTGCAATGCGTTTTTCACGCGCGTGATAAAAAACTGAAGGTTTACAAACAACATCTCTTAGCAACCATCAGTGAAAAACGCATTGCACCCGCACTTGCTTCAGGATGCAATGCGTTTCTCACTAAAGCCCCATTCACTTCTATGGAGCCAGGGCTGCGTGAAAAACACAGAATATAGAACATGCTGCGTTTTTCACGCAACGCAGAACTGATGCGTGAAAAAAACCGCTCATGTACACAGACCCATAGAAATGAATGGGTCAGGATTCACTGTGGGTGCTATGCGTTCAAGTCACGCATTGCACCCGTGCGGAAAACTCACTCGTGTGAAAGGGGCCTAATGCCTCCTTCACACACAAGTTTGCTCTGGCATTTATTGACCAGTAAAAAAAACAATATAGAACCTGCTGTTTTTTTCCTTAATGAAAAACATGCGTTGTATATGGCTTTACAGTGGCGTTTTTTTTTTTTTTTCAAAACAAATGTATTAATGGTGTTTTTTCTCCTATAAAGATGTAAAAATGCTTGAAAAAAACACCATTGTTTCAACATGCTGCATTTAAAAAAAACTCTAGAGACACAAAAAGTGTCACAAAATTGAAGAAAACATCAGTAGCAAAAAGAAATAAAAAAATGTGTCCTGCACTTAAAGGGAACCTGTCAGCTGCAGAAGCTATCTCACGGCGCCAGCAATACCTTCAAGTAGCCGGCAGCGAGTTTCTAATGATGTTTTTCTTAGTGAATTCAGAGGAGGCAGAAGTATGGAAAACGATCCTTTATCCTCTGTCCGCGCTACTTCCCAGTCAGGCTTGAAGTCAAGGGGGCAGCGGCCTCCTTGCTTCAAGTCAAGGAAACCACGCCCCCTTCCCTGTGACTGACAGCGCTTATGTCCGACAGCTCGCTGGCTTTGCAGAACAGCCGGCTGTCAGTCACAGCGAAGGGGCAGGGAAGGGGGCGCGGTTTCCTTGACTTGAAGCAAGGAGGCCGCTGCCCCCTTGACTTCAAGCCTGACTGGGAAGTAGCGCAGACGGAGGATAAAGGATCGTTTTCCATACTTCTGCCTCCTCTGAATTCACTAAGAAAAACATCATTAGAAACTCTCTGCCGGCTACTTGAAGGTATTGCTGGCGCCGTGAGATTTCTTTTTCCACAAAAAATACATCAGAAAAAAGGTGCACAAAAAGTCACAAAAACATGCCGAAAAGACTACAAAAACCTACAGTACTGAAGAGAATTAGCCTCAGGCAAGACTGTTATAAGTCTCTGGCAAATTAATAGATTATTATCCATAAACTATATTACTGGGTGAATTACCTGAAGTTTTGAGTTGTTTTGGTTGTTGAGTCTCCCGCTCAGGTGTCTCACCACAATGCAGTTCTTCACAGTGTGCGTCCTTTGTGACAGAAGAAAAATACAGTATAAACATGCAGTATGTACATACATAACCCAACACATCATGACTGCCAAGATGTTAAGCTTAAAAGGGTTGTGCAGTGGCTTAATATTGATGAGCCATCCTTAGACTAGGTCACCAATATCAGATTGCTGGGGTCTGACCCCCGACACACCCGCCTATCAGCTGTTTAAAGGGGTAGCGAGTACTACTTCCTCTTCAAAATGACCGGTGCATCGTCTCCTTTGTAGAGAAGGCACAGTGTAATTACAACTGCTTGCCCCATTCAGCTGAATCCTGGCGAGCTATCCTGCACAACCCCTTTAACAAATACATGCCACTCTCTATAAAAATGTGCTGCAAAACACCCAAAAAGTGAATTTGACACAAATTCCAAGCCGACACCCCTACTAATGCTTTTAATTTTATAAGGATTGGGAAAGTGCTGCCGATAATCAGGCGAAATGAGTGAAGGAGGAATGACTTGGGTAGCAATCATTACACTTTGATGTCATTTATTTGAATTAGGAGGTACTTGTCTCCAGGGGATGAGTAATAGGCAACAGTCATTAGGAAAAAATACATACTTTTCCAGGCATTTCTGTATAGCCTCATCTGCAATATGCTTCAAGTTGATGAGCTTTTCTCCTCTGAATATACCATCTGCAAAGTACACATTTATTTCAGGCCTGATGACCACAAACTGTGCATCACAAAGTATCAAAAATTCTGTATATATACACATGGCAGAGGTACTGCAGAGGTACTGCAGAGATTTACATACATTTAAAGGAACACAGTCAACACAAATGACAAAACTTCCCCTATAGATAGCTATTCCATTGTCAGTTTACTTCTGTTGTGAGGGTGTGGGGGGGCGGTGTTATCAGAAGGATAATCCTTGTGATTATAGTAGGTGTAGAACTGAGAAAACAGTATAACACCTCTGTTGTTTTATTGACAGCTTTATATAAAGATGCCCACAGCAGAGTGACTACAGAGAGCTCTCTCAGGCCTGGCTTGACCTTCTCAGTGTCTGACTGAGAAGGTCAAGCCAGGCTGACATTTTATGCTATAAGTCCAAACAATGAGGAAGTTAGGGGCCAGGATAGGAAGTAGAATACAGAGAGTGACTTCAATACATTATATCCAGAAAATCATCCTCCTATTAGAGCGGGGCGATATGGCCCACAAAAAAAAAATCTCGATTTTTAAAAAAAATTTTGGACGATTCACGATTTAAATCTCGATTTTCTTATGTTAGTAAAAATATAAAAGAAAAATAAAAAAAAGCCTACTGTGGCCCCACCAGACCTTACATCAGCCCACTGTGCCCCCATCAGACCTCAGATCAGCCCACTGTGCCCCCATCAGACCTCAGATCAGCCCACTGTGCCCCCATCAGACCTCAGATCAGCCCACTGTGCCCCCATCAGTCCTCAGATCAGCCCACTGTGCCCCCATCAGACCTCAGATTAGCCCACTGTGCCATTATCAGACCTCAGATTAGCCCAAAGTGCCCCCTCCAGACCTCAGAGCAGCCCAAAGTGCCCCCTCCAGGCCTCAGAGCAGCCCAAAGTGCCCCCTCCAGGCCTCAGAGCAGCCCAAAGTGCCCCCTCCAGGCCTCAGAGCAGCCTGAAGTGCCCCCTCCAGGCCTCAGAGCAGCCCAAAGTGCCCCCTCCAGGCCTCAGAGCAGCCCAAAGTGCCCCCTCCAGAGTGCGCGCACTACGTCCTGACGCTGTACGCGGTCAGGACAGTGCAGCGCAGACCCGGAAGAGGAGTGCCGGACACCGGAGCGGAGCCGCAGCGGAGGACAGGTGAGAGATTTTTTTTATTTTATATGTCGGGCGCCATTTTTAGGAAATTCGAATTCACGATTTTCCTAAAAAATAAAATCGTGAGGCTTGTAATGGGCGAATTAATCGAATTAATTCGATTAGTCGCCCAGCCCTACCTCCTATTCAAAAAAAAAAAAGACATAGAATATTCGCATACAGTACAGACCAAAAGTTTGGACACACCTTCTCATTCAAAGAGTTTTCTGTATTTTCATGACTATGAAAATTGTAGATTCACACTGAAGGCATCAAAACTATGAATTAACACATGTGGAATTATATACTTAACAAAAAAGTGTGAAACAACTGTAAATATGTCTTATATTCTAGGTTCTTCAAAGTAGCCACCTTTTGCTTTGATTACTGCTTTGCACACTCTTGGCATTCTCTTGATGAGCTTCAAGAGGTAGTCACCTGAAATGGTATTCCAACAGTCTTGAAGGAGTTCCCAGAGATGCTTAGCACTTGTTGGCACTTTTGCCTTCACTCTGAGGTCCAGCTCACCCCAAACCATCTCGATTGGGTTCAGGTCTGGTGACTGTGGAGGCCAGGTCATCTGGCGTAGCACCCCATCACTCTCCTTCTTGGTCAAATAGCCCTTACACAGCCTGGAGGTGTGTTTGGGGTCATTGTCTGTTGATAAATAAATGATGGTCCAACTAAACGCAAACCGGATGGAATAGCATGCCGCTGCAAGATGCTGTGGTAGCCATGCTGGTTCAGTATGCCTTCAATTTTGAATAAATCCCCAACAGTGTCACCAGCAAAGCACCCCCACACCATCACACCTCCTCCTCCATGCTTCACGATGGGAACCAGGCATGTAGAGTCCATCCGTTCACCTTTTCTGCGTCGCACAAAGACACGGTGGTTGGAACCAAAGATCTCAAATTTGGACTCATCAGACCAAAGCACAGATTTCCACTGGTCTAATGTCCATTCCTTGTGTTCTTTAGCCCAAACAAGTCTCTTCTGCTTGTTGCCTGTCCTTAGCAGTGGTTTCCTAGCAGCTATTTTACCATGAAGGCCTGCTGCACACAGTCTCCTCTTAACAGTTGTTGTAGAGATGTGTCTGCTGCTAGAACTCTGTGTGGCATTGACCTGGTCTCTAATCTGAGCTGCTGTTAACCTGCGATTTCTGAGGCTGGTGACTTGGATGAACTTATCCTCCGCAGCAGAGGTGACTCTTGGTCTTCCTTTCCTAGGACGGTCCTCATGTCAGCCAGTTTCTTTGTAGCACTTGATGGTTTTTGCGACTGCACTTGGGGACACTTTCAAAGTTTTCCCAATTTTTGGTCTGACTGACCTTCATTTCTTAAAGTAATGATGGCCACTGTGTATCCACCTGACTTCTGCCCAACACAACACATGGTCCCAACCCCATTTATAAGGCAAGAAATCCCACTTATTAAACCTGACAGGGCACACCTGTGAAGTGAAAACCATTTCAGGTGACTACCTGAAGCTCATCAAGAGAATGCCAAGAGTGTGAAAAGCAGTAATCAAAGCAAAAGGTGGCTACTTTGAAGAACCTAGAATATAAGACATATTTTCAGTTGTTTCACACTTTTTTGTTAAGTATATAATTCCACATGTGTTAATTCATAGTTTTGATGCCTTCAGTGTGAATCTACAATTTTCATAGTCATGAAAATACAGAAAACTCTTTGAATGAGAAGGTGTGTCCAAACTTTTCGTCTGTACTGTATATGTTGTTAAAATATGATAAAAATGTGGCTGGATGTGTCCATTTAAATAAAATCCATGCACATGCTGCAGAAACAACCCCATTCCCATTCTGTGTGTGAATATACCCCGAGGCTGCAATCTGGAGTTCCATGAAGTTTCCATACAGTACCTGCAGTAATCAGGAGTGCACACTGGGAGTCCAAGATTCTTTCACAAAGTGAATCCGAGGAAAATCCTGCAAACTAAAACAATAGAAATCAAGGGCATGCCGGTCATTGTCACATTTCAGAGGTAATAGATATGAAATTAAAAAAATCCTGATAGGTAAATTAAACCTGTCCAACATAATATTTCAATTTAAAATCAGTTTAAATTCGCTGTTTATTTCTTAAAATGATCCTGTCCGTATTTGGGGTCCACGTCCGATCTGCATTTTTTGTGAATTGCATGCAGACCTATTCATTTGTATGAGGCTGCATAAAATGTGGACAGCAGACAGATGTCATCCATGTGCTGATGCTGACTGTGCCAGTGCGACCAAGCCACAAATTATAGAACATTTCCTATTCTTGTTCATTTTGTAGACAAAAATAGGCATTTTTACAATGGAGCCAACTTTTTTTTAAATGTCCCAAATGCCCAAAAATCTTTTTTGTAATATACTTTATCAACAGATTTGCCTTTTTACTAAATTGGCACCCAAAGTCCTGATTTCTACTGCACTTTCAATTCACTATATTCGCATATTGCTGAGTATGGATTCCTTGCACTGGCAATGGCACCCGCTCCACTCAGCTAATCCTGGCATAGCCAAGCTGAGGACATACAGGCAGGAGCAGCAATTGTGTGTCCGTACACTGTTCACTGCGAGCCCCACTGCTACAGGGAAAGGAATCATACACACTGAGTCAGCAATATGCGAAAATAGTGAATTTAAAGGGTGGCAGAAATCAGGATTTTCTTTAATAAAAAGAAAAAATCTGTTAATAAAGTATATTAGAAAAATGATTTTAGGGCCTTTGGAACATTTTTGAAAAGAGTTGAATAAAAGATTAGCTATTCTTTAAATGCATGCAAGCTAAGCTGAGTCTTTTCTCCCAAAACTACGTATTCTGCTCAGCTCCTCCTGATCTATAACATGCACTTATGTTCACAGGGGCTGCTTCCATTTACTCTAAATTTGGAAGCTAATTTGCTAGCTCTTTGTTATCATAGATAAATGCATTGTAGGATTAATGTATATTATGTATTAGGGTTCATGCTCCACCAGGTGCTGTACGGACAGAGGTATTCCCCTCTATGGCTACTTTCAATATTTGGTCTGTATTTTTCATCAGAACTTGTAAGCCAAAACACAGAAGAGGCACATATTTTCGATGTACTTTTTCCACTGTAGGTTCCACTTCTGGCTTAGGGCTCGTTCACACAAGCGTATTTTTCTTTCTGTGTCCGTTCCATTTTTTTTGCGGACCGTATGCGGAACCATTCATTTCAATGGGTCCGCAAAAAAAACAGAAGGTCTTCCGTGTGCATTCCGTTTCTGTATGTCCGTATTTCCGTTCCGCAAGATTATAAGTCTTGTCCTAGTATTGTCCGTAAATCACAGTCCGTGGCTCCATTCAAGTCAATGGTTCCGCAAAAATTGGGAATGAATACGGAACACCCTCCGTATGTCATCAGTTTTTGCGGATCCGTGACTTTCTACTAGAGTCTAAAGTTAACTCATTCACTGTTCCGTTTTATCTCCGCAAAAACAAGGAACAGCTACGGAAAGCATACTGAAGCCATATGGACAGTTTTTGCGGAATCACGGAACGGAAACGGAATGGAAACGGAAACACAACGGAACGCAAAAACGGAACAACGGATCAGTGAAAAACAGATCGCAAAACACACACGACGACGAGCCCTAAGGCTTAGGCCCCATTCACACGACCGTAAGTGTTTTGCGGTCCGCAAATTGTGGATCCGCAAAACACGGATACCGGCCATGTGCGTTCCGCGATTCGCGGACCGCACATGGCTAGCGCTATATAGAGAATGCCTATTCTTGTCCGTGCTTGCGGACAAGAATAGGACATGCTCTAGATTTTTTGCAGCGCTGCGGAACGGAACAACGGATGCGGACAGCACACGGTGTGCTGTCCGCATCTTTTGCAGCCCCATTGAAATTAATGGGTCCGCACCCTTTCCGCAAAATTGCGGAACGGATGCGGATCCATTTATACGGTCGTGTGAATGGGGCCTTACAAGTAGTGATAAAACACACTGACCACATAGTGACCTTGTGAACGTGGCCTGTGGGAGAAGATAAATCTGGCAGTACATTCAGAGTCTGATGAAGCATACCACAATTATTTTTCAATTCCAGCAGAAAAATCTGTATGAAAGGTATACAGAGGTACAGTAAGAACCCATATAACCCTTGTTCTGGGTGTTGTATTAGTCTCTGAGGTCGTAATACGGCCAGTAGAAGAGATATTGTTTTTATTCCAAGCCGACATGTCTCGCTCTAGTGAAGAAGCTTTACCAGATCTTCATATGCTGATCAGAGCTTCCCCGCCGTGACCTCACGACACGATTACAACTAAACAGATTTCGTTGTAGGCGAATGTTCTATACAAGCACAAGCATTTGATTTTTTTCCAGAAATCATGGAGTGATATGTAAAAATTTTAACCAAAATTCACTCCATTTAAGGGGATCATTTCTGATGTGCTGCAAGAGGCCATGTTCACACTCGGCTGTACCTGAGCATCCAGAAATATACAAGAAATCTGTATCGATCTCATTCACATTCTGCAGTTTTTTATGGCTTGTTGAGGTCTTTAAAAACACCATGTGTTATCAAAGTTCTGTTGCTCATTTTCTACATTTCCCTTAATGAGAAAAGTCACTACATTAGAAATAAAGCATGCAAGATACACATAAGGCTTTACAGAGTGTCCTGATGCAGTTCTAGTAACATTTTCAAGAAGAGGTACCTACCACTATAGAATGAACGGCCCCAATCCTTGCACACGCCAGCATGGAATATACTAGCTCTGGGATCATTGGCAAATAGATGGCCACTCTGTCTCCTTTCTTCACACCTGAGAAATAAAAGCAAAATATGATACGGGACATTAAATTAAGAATCGTGGTATCACACTACACCCTTTAAGGCATTGAATGGGCTAGAGGTTGGATGTTTCACAATTTGCTATATGAATATATTTGCTCAGTGGATCAGCTGCTACTGAAGCACCGTGAGCCATCCCTGTCTATTTACTATAAACACTGCATATTAAAATACATGATGTAATTGCTAAAATTCCTAATTCACATCCGCTGCTGCAGCCAATGACTGGCTTCAGTGGTGACATGTCCCCAAAGTGGCATGTGACCAAGCAGTGATGTGCTACTTGGCAACTCATCACTGCTGAGGACAGTCATTAGCTGCAGTGGCACACATGACAACGTCCATGCCAGAAGCTTACAAGCGAGCACAGAAGTGCAGTTAAAGGGGCTGCACACCTTTGGGGTGGAGGGGTGTTTAGCAAACCTCTCCTCTTGGGCCGACCTGCAAAGGGAAACATACTTACCTGATACCCTTGCATCATGTAAAATAGTCATGTGACGCAAGGGGAGCAGGTCACCACTATGGCCAGTGATTGGCTGCAGCGGAGTCAAAACAAAAGTTTACGCCCTAGGTGCAGTGGTACAACCAAGGCTGGGGAGAGAAGAAGTAGGGAGCCAGCACTGGGAAGTAGGCACAATAAGTATCCTTCCCTTCACATCTGCCCAAGAGGGGGAGGGTTGCTAAACTAAAGGTGCAAAACCCAACAACCCAACCCAAGGAGTCAGAAACCAAGTGTTGAAGAGGGCTACCTTTCACAGAGTGGGTGTGAAATTTAAAAAAAACAAGGCAATTCTAGTCAGCCCCTTTAAATAGTATACATAACGCATGAACTGCATCTCAAACTTGTGTTCCTCAAAATTGATAAGCAAAGCAATGATAACATTAATGTAACTGCTACTTATTTCCTGTGACTTGTATGTCAAGGTTATGCGCTCTGATTCACTGACATTTCCTATGAAAAACACATTTTTTTTTTATCTTTATCCCTGGCAGTTGTAAAACACAGCCAATGACTTTGCCAAGATATATCTGAAAGTAATCTCGAATGTATGAATCTAAGAGCATTTCCTGCCTTCTGCGTGCTTCCTACATAAGAAGCAAAGCGGCAGCATGGGTTCTATGTCCTACCAGATCTATGACAGAGATAACCGATCCACTTTACTTCATTTATTGATGGATTCTAATGACATGACCATGAAAAACTGTTGACAGCAGTAGGCAGGGACTGGAGAGAGCAATACAAAGATATGTTCTATGGAGATTTTATGATCA
This sequence comes from Rhinella marina, assembly GCA_900303285.1. Classification (NCBI taxonomy): domain Eukaryota; kingdom Metazoa; phylum Chordata; class Amphibia; order Anura; family Bufonidae; genus Rhinella; species Rhinella marina. Next base: position 653,500 of record ONZH01004598.1, on the reverse strand, counting down.
GTAGTGTGAATATGAAATTTCATTCTGTCAGCTTCTGCTCCTGCAAGTGCCCCAGAGGAGGTGCGTCACTGTGAAGTGCTGTCTGCCTTGAGCTGCTGCACAGACCCTCCCCTCTGCTCTTAGTGGAAGCTGCAGTGGTCTTCTAGTTGAATACTACCACAGTCACTGCTGAGCAGAGGGGAGGCGCTATTCATCAGCTCGAGGCAGACAGCACTTCACAGTGATGCACTGTCTCTGGGGCACTTGCAGGAGAAGAATCTGACAGAATACAATTTCATATTTACATTACTCCTGATAATAAAAGCTCCACAAAATGTATGTTTGTACTGCTCACCGGTCCCTAACAACCACTGTCAGATGTTTTACATGGTCAATCCTGCTGACAGACTCCCTTTAAGCTTTACTCATACCAGAAAAGCCCTACTAAAACACAAACTTTGACATATTGGCACAGATCAAAAGATCATATTTCAGTCATCCAACAGCATATGGCATGGGTGCAAAACTAAACCAATTTATTTGGCATTATAGCAAACAATGGCAGGCACAATTAACAGTAAATGACTAATCGGTAACTGGATACGGTTATAAAATGAGTAAACCATTGACAGAAATAGCATATTAAACCATCTAAATCCATGTGTTCTCTGTAAATGTGTCACTTCATTTATATGCTGCTGTTCCTATTACATCATGTTTTGTACAAAAGAAAAAAACAGAAAAATGACATCAACATAGAAGTTCATGTGGCATGACTCATTACTTGCAATCGCTTAGAAACCTCCTGTTAGAGGGCAGCGCCTCATCTGCCTACAAAAACGCGGTGTTAGCACTCATGCACTCGACCGTATGTCATTTCAATGCGGCCGCAAAAGATGCTACCTGCAACCGCAGGTCAGTTACGCTGCCCTGAAAAAAAAAGTCAGTTTTGCGAAAAAAGATTGGATATTTCTATTGAATTGAAAAAAAATGGCAGAATGCGCATGGCTGGGATCTGTGTTTTGCTGACTGCAAAACACATACTGTGGTGTGCATGAGCCCTCAATCTGTTATTTGGCTGACGTGAACTAACACTGCATAAAATGCTCTTGTTGACTTCATAGGATCAGGTGAAATGTCCAAGTATTTATAACAAGCCCTTTTACTGTTAATTAAAGGGCATATCTTACGAAGACAGCCCTATTAGAGCATATGGACATCACATTGAGGGTTCTAGTGAATATGTAATATACAGTAGATTGTTCACTTCATCTGAAGTGACTCCTGAGAATGAGGAAACAAGGTTCCTTCAGCGTCTTTCTAGGACAGTGGCACCCCGGTCCACATGCTGTGCAGGGAAATGCAGCACAACAGCTGTGTGTAGTACATAAAATGTGGTCCATGTGAGGGCCACATTTCCTGGACTGACTACAGCTCATCTGACCCAAGCCTAATACATCACAATGATCTATGATGCTGTGAGTTCTAGTCTGACTGCTGGACTACTGTCCTATACTCGGTGCATCATTTGAGTACAGGACTGGAGTTCACAGCATCATAGATTATTATGATGCAGTGAGTTCAGCACACGAGTCATGGTCAGTCCAAGAAATGGGGCCATCACACGGACCGCATAAAGCAGCCTTAGATATGTAGTTCTAATATTTTTCACAAGTTATGTAAGCTCATAAGAAACTATGTAGATCTCTTTAAAGCACTTGGAACACATGCTGTCAAAGTCAAGGATACAATCAAAAATACAGAGTGGTTCAAAAAGAATGGTACAGAATTACAGCCTTGGCATTCATATCTGAGAGAACATAACATAAATGTATTAACATGAGAAGACACACTATCTATGTAAGGTTTAGCTATACATTACAAATGTTCAATGTGAGCTCCACTGGTGACATGGCAGATGTCTAGTCGGTAATCCATTTCTGTCCAGACATGTGCCAGCATATCCTCGGGTATGAACTTCACTATATCAGTAGTGTGTCATCTCAGGTTGTTCAGATCCTATGGCTGGGGGAGTAGATACACCGAGTTCTTCATGAAGGCCAACAGAAAATAGTCACAGGGTGTTAGATCTGGCCACACAACAATGGTGAATTGTTTTCACCAATAAACTGGCGTGGCCAATCCAAAGTTCTGGCAGAGTTTTATTCAGGTATCAGCGAACATCCAATTAGGACTATGTCTCTTCTTGGGCACCCTGGACTTTTCCAATGACATAAACAGCCAGTGGTTTCAAATTGCTTCACCCAACATGAAATGCAGTTTCTATGCGGAGCAAATATACCAAATTTATTCAGAATATTTCCCTGTACTGTCACAGCAGACCCCATTCTTGCAAATTCCCAAAAAAGCTTTATAATGAATTATGAATTGCACAATGTAGATTGGTATGAAAAGATGCATGGGGAATGATAGTTATTAAGACATTTCTGGAGAGGTGACAGGTCCTCCTTAAACCTCCCATAAAAGGGGTTTTTCAGGAGTTTGACATTGATGGGCTATCTTCAGGATCTTGTGAGTGATGCGGCCTTTTCCTAGACCAGTGACGTCACATTCATTAGTCACATGTCCTATTTGCTGCTCTGTCTCATTCAAGTGAATAGGCCTGGGCTGTAATAATAAGCACAGTTGCTATACAATCAACATCGAACTCCTGGAAAACCCCATTAAGGTGGCAAAATGGGGATGAATGGAATGTATAGAATCCCATGGTTTTCTGGGTAATGTGGAATGTGTATAATAGCACACTAGTCACACAAACAATCTGGAAGAAGCCTGCCCACAGTGTCTGCCCTCAGCAATCTAAGGGCATGTTCACATCTGCGTTAGAGACTCAGAGTTTGTGAAATTGCGGAGAAAAAAAAGTCCTCCATGCAGGGCTTTTTTCTCTACTAAAAAAAGTTCTCCCGAATGGACCCCATCATAGTTAAGGGGATCAGTTCGACTCCGTTCCTGTCAGTTAAGTGCCAAATCCAGCACTTCCTTTATTTTCACTATTCTGCTACTATAATCGAGCAGAACAACAGGAGCAATAACGCTGATGCGAACATGCCCTTAACTTGACATCTTAATCACGCTGCTTACCTAATTTCTTCAAGGTATTTGCCAACTTGCAAACTTGCTTGAGTAATTCGCCATAGGAAATCACTGCAGAATCAGAGGGTGAATTGCCTTCCCTGGAATACAAAAGGAAAGGGCACATGTCAGTTTTATTTCCATTGCTCTAGAAGTACATTTCATACTGTACTATAGTTATTCTTCATGTGGAGGGACGCACCATTCATGGGGACAGGTGAGGACTTTGTCTAAGGCCCACCCTTCTCTGTAGAAGGACAAGGTCTTGACAACAATCCAGTCAGTCTTTGTAAGTAGAGCTGGGGTACCTCAGGTGACAAAATGTCTAGAAATACCTGGGTGTTCATATATACAAGTGATACATGGGCAGATTACAGTGCACAAAGAACTTTGTATGTAGTTTTTGCATTTCTTTATTTCTGTTCTCCGTTATAGGAGCAGAACAATGAAAATAACTCAATTGCTGGATTTGGCACATAACTGATAGAAACAAAGCCAAACAGATCCCACTGACTATAATGGGAGAACGTTTTTTAGCAGTGGAAAAAGTCCTGCAAGCAAGAGCTTTCTCTCCGCTATTTTGGATAAAATCTGTGACGGAGGACCTGAACAAAGCCTCCAATGAAAATGTGAGCATGTCCTTACATCAGGGTTTAGAAACAAAGAGAAAGGAGAAGAGTGAGTGTCCAAATTACAATCCATATAGCTGTGAAAAGTCCGTCTGACTGGCAGGCCTGAGAAGAACCATTATAAATGGAAAAGATGTCAGCACGCTATCAAATATTATATTAATTGAGCCAAACACTGGCGCTCAGACAGGTGGCTGTCTGTTCAGCCTTATAAAAGAACACGTGATGGCGTGCTAATTCTGCATGCATCTGGCCTGATGATCACGCAGGTCTGACTGCTGTAAAGGTACGACCATAAGGCGTGGCTGTACTGGGATTGGGATGTGTCCAACTGTGGTGGAGTACCGTGTGGCCATACGAGACGCAGCCACATGTTTACTAACTAGAACCGCACTGTTTCTTCCATCCTCACAGTTAATGGCCGCACGGTAACCCGCAAAACGATGAAGACACAAGAAACAATGCAGTTCTATATTTTTCATACAGCTGAGCAGTACTTGGCCGCCAGAAGCTGCATCCCAATCACCGCACAGCCACTCCATGTGGTCGTACCCTAAAGGCTGCCCTACACATTCAACAGCTGTCGGTCAAATGATCATTGGTCTCACAGCTATCTCTCCCGATTTTCAGTTTGGCCAAACCTAAGTGTTTTCAATGGGGAGAGCAGAGAAAGGCGCTTCCAAACAGATCTGGAGGCAGTTTATCTCCTCAAAAAAAAATGATCCTTCTCTCCCCTTTACTTTTAGTAGCATCTATTCCTGGTACTGCAGCTCAGACCCATTTACTGGAATGGGATCAAGCTGTAGTAAAGTGTAATACCAGCAACCACCCTTAGTGGTCAACGCTATGGTCCCATCAAATATATAATTGACAGGGGGTGCCTAGAGGTGGACCACCATCAGGGGAGGACTGACCATAAACCCTACCGGGAGATTTCCTGGTGGGCCGATGCCCAGGGGGCTTCCCAAGCCCTTTTCACAGCTGCCGGCCGGGCATATAATGATCTGATTCTCAAAGCGGTGATACAGTTGAATACTTTAGCGAGGGTAGCAGTATTTTGCTCTGCACTGTGGTATTTGGTTCTGCTGGGGCGGTGTATTGTGTTGCACTATGGTATTGCTGGCCTTCTTTTGTTGTCCCTGCCTAGTTGTTTTGCCCCATCTTCTGTCAACCTGTCTACAACATGGGGCCAATTTTAGGGTTTTCTTCAGGGCCACTTTAAGTTCCCAGTCTGCCACTAACCACCATTATGTAACAATGATGGCCTATCCTAAGGATAAAAAAACATGCCACCATGAGAACATGAACTAACTTGCCGTTGCCATTCTAGATATACCCCTGAAATCCTGCAGTTGATAAGCAGTAATGCTCTTTATCCCTACCATGGATGTCCATCTCTACTCAGTATATGAGAGTAATAGATCCCACTGCATGTAGTAAATACTCAATATTACAAACCAGGCTTATCAGGCATTTCAGCAGTTAAAGGGATGCAGGTCCTTATATGAAGTTCTATGTACACAAGACATGCCCTCAGCCCTGCCTTGCTGACGTGGAACCAGATGATATTATAGAAAGGTACTGTTAACACAAAACAAGCAAACAGAAAAATGCACCCTTCCCTAAAAGTGTATGAACAACCATAGTCCCTGATAGAGTTGCAAAAATGTAGTGCACGGCAGCTTGTGATATTGTTTTATAGCACTATGTCAATCACATTAAAAACATGTCTTTTTTATGTAGTCTTTGTAGCCGTTTTTAACCTCAACTTGTCCAAACATGATTGTAAACCCAACCTAATTGAGAGCCATGACCTCAGTTAGCTCAGTCCTTTATATGCAATCTGTAATACAGTAGAAATCTGGACACTGGACCTGCTAGTCTTCTGAGCCTTTGTGCCCCTGCCAAAACAAATACATTCATTGGCTTTACATTAAATTGAAGCTTACTCTATGAGCTTGCTGTCATGAGGCCATCTTCTGAAAACCACTCATCTATTCCAACCTAACTTGGGGTCCTATAAATGAGCGTGTTCACATGATTGTGCAGGGTTACAAAAACATCGCTGCTTTGCATAGTACCCACCTACAAAAGTACCTAGGGCAGCGCTATACACCGCCTATCTATGCCGTTGACACCATCAAGCTCACTGCTAGGTGGAAACCTCTGCCTAGCAGTGTTGTAGAGCCCGGTACGTTACTGGCTCACAACAAACAGGGCTCGCTCTGCGCAATGCAGCCAGGCAAAGGGGAGCATCGGAGCAAGGAAATGCTCTGATGCTTCTCTTATACATAGTAAGTGAATACAGAAGAGGTGCTATCCGGGTACCCCTTTAAAATCAGGAATTTTTTTAACTAAAATGTTAGATATAAGTCTAGATGTCAGTAAAAAGATAAATTTAGACCAAGGGAAACTCATTATCTTAACCTCAATAGCACAGGGCTCTTCCCTTTTCATACCGTCACTGCTCTACATAAAGATAACGACTCTGTTTAATAACTGGATTACGTCTACAGAATATCTACAGGCAGGTCTAGTTCTCTCCCAGCCCTGATAATATATGATATGTTTTATGACAAACATTTTCCTCTTCACAGTAGATCGTTGGCTGATCCTTGTTAGAACCCTGCTGCCTCCTTTCACATTACAACAGCCGTGAAAAGTTCTGTACATTTCAGTAATAAGGCTCAACACAACTCTAATTTCATAAAGACCCGTTTACACATGAACAAAAAAAACTTTCCCAGTGTAAATATAAAATATTTAACAATAAAGAATTGATCATGATCATTCATAAATAAAACTTATTGTCAGGGTGCCTAAAGGTCTCGCGGTACATGCAAGAGCCCTCAAGTAGCGATTCCCGATGCAGTGTCATTGATGGGCAACCTGTGCTTACTGGGGGACTCTCCAAATGATCTTTATGATCTTAACTGGCATGTGTCACCTCAGACATTGGTGGCATATCCTAGACATATCTCAGATAGGTGCGGGTCCCACCTCTGTGACCTACACCTATCTCTAGAATGAGGCCCCTACAGTGAACAAGAGTGCACTGCACATGAGCAGCATGGTTTTTGATCATTTACATGGGAGTTCTAAAAATAGCCCCCCTTCCCCCTTAAACATTGAATTTAAGTGTTTCATTCAGTACCATTGCCACAGGTGTATAAAATCCAGCACACACCCATGCAGTTTGCAGACTTCACAAACATCTGTGAAAGAATGGCTCTTTCTAGAGATCTCACTGAATTCCAGCATGGTTCTGTAATAGGACGCCTCCGCTCCAACATGTAAGTTTGTAAAATGTTTTCCTTTCTAGATATTCCACCATCAACTGTGAGTGTTATTATGGTTCTAAGGTTAAAGGGGTATTCCGGTCAAAGTTATCCCCTATTGCACAGTCACATGACCTAGATGTAGCTCAGTCCCATTCAAGTGAATGAGGCTGAGGTGTAATACCAAGCACAGCTGCTGTACAATGAATGTCTCTGTGGTTGGTGACCTGCGAGGAGGCCGCTGCGGTCACAAGTAGTTATATTACCATACTAGAAGAAGGACCAGGCTTCGCCCACCTATATTTCATCTTTTTCACTTAATGTTTGTCTGTGTGTCGTTAAAAGATATAGAGAGTGACCTCTACAGCACCCTGACTCCTTAACAATGAGTGGCTTAGCGGGACCAGGGGGCGGGCTTTTAAGCCCTTCTTTTGAGGGTGGCCTGAATTACAGGTCGATGCCATGGTGATTTATGAGGAAACACAGTGGGTAGCATACTACTATTATTACTGAATGGTAAATATGTGAAATTTGCATTATATTAAGTAATGATTGATGATAAGTTAGACTATATTTATGGTAAACAGAATACCCCTTTAACAGTGTCATCCACAGCTCTCTACCCCTTTAAAGCAGACCTACAGCAGTGAAGGAAAATGGCTGGGTTGTCATAGAAACCTGGTGTGAAACTGTGTATGTGAAAAGACTAACGGCCTGCGAGCTTCTATTGGCTGATAAGGGTCATGTGACCAGGCTTCTATTGGCTAATGCATTTTTTGGGAATATCTCAGGAACGGTACGTCCTAAAGAGCTGAGACACGGTCTAAAACCTTCCCGGACACCTGATGTACATGTGTGCCAAATTTTGTAATTGTAGCTGCGACAATGCAGATTCCTTTAGCGGACATACACACATAGACTCAGCTTTATATATTAGATACATTCATGCAAAAGAAGATCCAGAACACTTCACAGATCTCAAGCAGGTAGAAAAACGGGAGGGAAACAAGCAGTGTCCCCGTTATGTACCTGCTTGCACAACTTCAATAAAGACTAAGACTGGCTAGTCTGGTTATCACTGAACACCACCGGGAGAATCTCTTACTCTGGACTGCAGGTTTCTGTTGTTTTGCTGGACATCTCTGAGTAGTGCCGATTGGTTAAGAATTAGCGTATACTTCATATGCAGTATTAACACATTAACCATTGAATATAAATATAACATTTGTATTATTAGTTATAATAAAATCAGTACTAGTATTCCCTCTTTGTCCCTGTCCTTACCACCATACAGGACACTCAGATCTATCAGTATGTCTTTTAAGTCATTCAATATCTGCCCTGTTTACCTCAGGGAACTAAGAATATCACTGAATGGTGACACACGCTCTGTTCCTTTGTAATGAGGACAGAATGTAGTCCATCTTTCTTTAATAACAAGCTGCAGTGTTGACTGGAATTATCTTTAAAATCTGGGTCATCTCCAAAATAGCTTCAAGGCTTCAGCTCTACACCTTCTCTAGAATGTCTAGAATTTGAGAATATCTTTTGCGTTTTATCTTTCCATGATCTGTGTCATAACGCAAAAGGCATGGCATAAATCTTCACATTATAACAATAGCCCTAGTGGAAGATCTTCAAGGAAATGGGTGATGAAATACTGATCCAATCACAGAGGTTGGGGGTCGTTGCCATGAATTTACAACTATCTCACTATTGATGCAGACATTGAAGAACTTTTTTTTTACGAAAGCTATGATCTAGGTATTAAGTATTTATGTAGAGCCAGCTTTAAGGAGTCTGGTGCCTTGTAATTTAAGTAAAACATATAAGACATTAGGCTTCAGTAGCATAGCGTGAGTTGCCAGCACCCTGGACAAGCCAAGTGTTGCGCCCCCTAACCTGCCGACATGCCCTTTTTAACAAATGCAGAGCTGATGAGGGTTTGCTAAGAGCCAGCATCTCTGCTCTGCCCCCGACACACCTGGCAATCACATAATCATCAGGTCCACAGAGTAAGTGGTGTAAAGTAGAACTGGCTTAGTTGCCCATAGCAACCAATCAGATTCCACCTTTCATTTTTGACAGCTCCTTTGGAAAATGAAAGGTAGAATCTGATTGGTTGCTATGGGCAACTAAGCCAGTTCTACTTTACACCAGTTTGATAAATCTCCCCCAGGAGTAGGCAGAAGTGGTAATAAACCGGTTTTCTCCTTGGGATCCCCGGCTGTCACTGACCTGTTCCTGTTAGATTGCAAGAGCTTTCATCCCATGCTATACATGTACAGCGCTTGGTCGTTATGGCGTTAGTAAAGAGCATCACTAGCGTGGGGCCTAAATGTAATCTGCATAGCAGGTACAGGGAATTTTACTACCGCTAGTAAAATTCTCATTGCCTGTGGCGCATAAACTACTTAGGGGTTGTTCACATATCAGTTATTTGATCAGTTATGTCCATCAGTTATTGTGAGCCAAAGCCAGGTGCGGGTCAAAAACACCAAACAGGTGCAGATCTTTTCATTATACCTGATCTCTGTTTAATGTCCACTCCTGGTTTTGGCTGACAATAACTGATCAAATAACTGATATGTGAACAACCCCTTAGAAGGGTTTTCCAAGACTTTATAACTGATGACCCACGCACAGAACACCTGGGACTCCTGCTGATCAGCTGTTTGAGAAGACGCTGACGTTCCTGTGAGTGCCACGGCCTTCTCCGTGCTCACCAAGCACAGTGCAGTACATTGTATAGTGGCCGTGCTTGGTATTGCACACCGATAACCTTGTCAATGGCCTAGGAAAAGCTGAAAGAAGGCCATGGCACTACTGTGAGTGCTGCTGCCTTCTCAAACATCTGATCGGCAGGGGTCCCAGGGGATAGGTCATCAGTTATAAAGTCTTAGAAAACCCTTTTTAGTCCCCACAGTAATAATCCCCATCATGAGGCTAGTCCTATTTGGTTCCCCCTACTCATTAAAATTCCCTCTGAAATAAAAAAAAATACCTGGCTCCAGGACCACAATGCTCACTGCTCTGGGACTGAGGACTGGACTGGAGCGCAGTCCAGCAGACAGCCAGACGCCCGCTCTGATGACTCATCAGTGCACGTGCACCCGGCGCTCTCCTAGACACAGGCCTGAGCCAGTCTGCATGCAGCATGCATCTGGGTGAATGCCATTCACTGTCACAGGCAAGGCATGGTGTACATACCGCCATCAGCATTCAGTGATTTGGTTATTGAATAGCCATGCAATAAATTACGTTGTCTGTAACAGTACCCAGGTGGCCGGGACCCCTTTGCAGTTTAGTGCCTAGGGCAACTTCCATTCCATGCCCCCCACACCCACACCACGCCACTGGTAGGTCTGCACAGCGAGGATAAGTAAATGTACTTACTGTAAAAGTATAGACATTTATACACACATTTAGGGAGTGCTTATTACATCAATAAAGCCCATAATGTCATAAATGTTCTCAAAGTACAGATAATATAGTAAATAATTTGCCCAGTTATTTATGTATATCCATAGTTTAACTGCTGTAATAACTGGGTTATGTGTATGGCTCATAAATATACTGTAAGTGAAATACTCACAGTCAGCCAGAATAGTTAATATATGACGCTACAATAAACCGCTAAAGAGTCATTAGGTGCATATTTCCAAGGAGGTAACATAAAAGATTATAAATGGCTGATTCACATGATCGGTCCAGGAAACACAGCCCGTGTGTCAGCCGTATCTCCCTGACCAACTGCGGACCCCCTGACCCGAACGATCTGCAACATAGTGATTTATGGTGCAGTCTAATAGCGGGTCTAATGCATTATACTGACATCATCAGCGCAGCTCCCCCGCCATCAGATAGGGACTGACTGCACCATAAATCACTGTCAGGGGAGCTGCGGTCGGTCCAGGAGATGTGGCCGACACATGGGCCATGCTTCCCTGACCGATTATAGTCATGTGAATGAGCCTTAATGATCTGATTCCAGTTGCTGGGGATAAGTTTAAAGGGGTTTTCTAACCTATTTTAGTAGGGAAGCAATTAGAACAATTATGTTATACTTACCTCCACAAGTCCTCAGCTCCCTCTCCCCCCGTGGCCTGCAAGAATACCACAAGTGGCTTCTGCAGTCACTCACTGACCTCAGCAGTCTTGTGCTATATACGGCTGAGGCAGTAATTGGCTGCAGTGGTCACATGCATTATACAGGCACATCACACCGGCAGTACCGGGGAGGAGAGCAGTGGTGACGTGGGCTCAGGGCGGTAAGCATATCCCCTTTGATTGTAATATTCTCAATAAAGTAGATTTCCCATCCGCAATGCAGGACTCAACTATCTGTGGCAGTCACATAGACTTTGAATGGCGTGGCACTGTGCATGCTCAACTGCTACTTTGATCATGTTGGGACAAAGGACTCCCGTGTTGGCCTTGACCAATCAGACACTTATCCCCTATTCTGTGGATAGGTGATAAGTCAGGATTATGGTAAGGCTCGTCTATATAGAACTATTCCTTCACAGCACTGGCAAACAATCAGGAAGACTGTTGCTGAAGATCAGATGGACAATCCTTGCAGGGAGTACCATTCTAGTGAAGGCAACAATACCTATCATCAGTCTATCAGCAGTATTCATATTTACAGATCATTTCACCAATTATTGTGATTTTTTTATGGTGGCACAACTGGGCTACATCAACAACTACGACTCTTTTCCTGTATTGACACTGGGCAATTATCATGATGATCACTCAAATGCAAGCAAATAAAGGGAGTCACCAGGAAATTCGCTTTTACACCAAGCACAGTGCCTTGTAAGGCTAGCTCAGCTGTACGCAGTGGTAACATTCACTTAGGCTAGTGTCACACTATGGTTCAGGGAACAGCCTGACAGCTCTCTATAGATCCGGAATTGCTGGAAGCTGCATGAATGCCGTCTGGCCCCATTAACTATAATGAGGACCAGCGGAGAATATCTGCCTTCATAACATGTGAATGATAATTCTTAAAGGGGTTGTCCCACGGAAAATAATCTACATTTTTAACCCAGGCCCTGGATCTGAATAGTTTTGTAATTGCATGTAATTAAAAATTCAGTACAGCCTCTGAGCTATTCAATAAAATGTATCTGTATAGCGCCACCTGCTGTTTGTTCTGTTCCTTATTTCTCCATCCACCTCACAGAGATGGACGCACATGCTCAGTTTAAATCTTCATCTGTCACCAGCCATATCACCTGTTAGAAGCTGCGGAAGTTACAAGGAGAGAGCTGCTGCAAAAAGAACACACCTCGTGAGAAAGGATGTGCCCCATGAGAATGGACAACCCCACAGAGAAAGGACAAGCCCACTGAGCTGCCAGTCTGAAATAAATGAGCAATGACTGCGGAGATCTCTGGATGCATGTGAGGTACAGGGCTGGTTTCGCTGAAAACCGGCCGGCGGCCACATTCTCTCTGCCTCCCTTATATCTCCCTTTCTCGGCGCAGCCACGGCTTTAAGTTGCCAGTCCATGATCCTGAGCGCTGCCTCCTATTGAGATGTATAGAGGCCGCCGCTGGGTTTTTGGCGAAATTCCGGCAAAAGGCAAAATTCATTTAGAAAAGCAGCCGTGTGAACATCTCTTTAGGCTTCTTCCTAGACCATGTGACATCAACTTTATCGGTTACCTGTGAATGGGCATGAGCTGCAGTACCAACCACAGCCACTATCAAATGATTGGCGCTGTGCTTGGTAAGCTGAGAGGAGGCCACAGCACTCACAGGAGCTCAACAGCTTACTCAAACGGCTGATTGGCAGGGGTGCCAGGAGTCAGACCACCGCCAATCTCATAGTGATGACCTATCCTGAGGATACGTCATCAATATGAAAATCCCTCAGCATGGCTGGGAGCACCTCTGTGCAGGTAAAAATGATGACAGGTGGGGTAGGGGGAATCCCACCTCTTTAAGGAGAACAGGAATCCCCTGACCCCTATCCTCCAGCTGAAGTGGTCACAGCAACTCCGTCCAGGCAAGTCTGCATGTGTGCAGCTCTCTCCATTTAAGGGCTCGTTCACACGACCGTATTTTTCTTTCCGTGTCCATTCCGTCTTTTTGCGGACCGTATGCGGAACCATTCATTTCAATGGGGCCGCAAAAGATGCGGACAGCACTCCGTGCGCTGTCCGCATCCGTTGCTCCGTTCCGTGGCCCTGCAAAAATTTTGAGTCATGTCCTATTCTTGTCCGTTTTGCGGACAAGAATAGGCATTTCTATAATGGGCCGCCCATTCCGTTCGGCGAATTGCGGAAGTACCACAGGCGGCATCCATATTTTGCGGATCCGCAATTTCCGGACCGCAAAATACGGCACGGTCGTGTGAACGAGCTCTAAGCCTGTGAGATTTTGGGAAGGTCAAGCATCTTGTGGATACAGGAACATCCCTTCAATTCTGCTACATGGGAACGATATGTCCGTCATATAGGAAGAGGTACAGGTGTACCCCACCTTTCCAGCCCTGTCACATCCGCTATCACGTTCTTACAGTAGGTGCTAATTACCAGAAATACGCCGTCTTATCCCCAAGGTTCTTCTCCAGGACGTTCCTGTCCACAACATTGTAGCACACGTTGGTCTTGGCCCCTTTCATGAAGTCCACAAAGATTCTGCCTTTGGTGATATCAAAATTATAGTCCAGGACTTTGCCGGTGGGGGGAGATTTCCAGTAGAATTCCTTGGCCACGTCCATCCAGAATTCTGAGAAGAAGGAAGACATTTATGAGGAAGCACATTCTCATCAATGGTCTCCTTGTGTCAAGTAGCAGAGTCTGGTTTGTTATTTAACCATTTGTGCATGCTGTGCTTTCTATGTAAATGCGCAAATGACAACCCCAGCTTTTCCTACCTGTACCTGTGACATACACAGCCCTGCTACACCTGTCCACCCAGTGAATGGATATATTCTGTGCTATAAGGGAGTACCTTGTGGATTCTGGATGGACTTCTCATACAGATCTCTGTAAGTTCTTAAATCTGGGACGTGGGCATGTTCTCGCAGGAGTTCTGCAGGATGATAGGTGATGACCTCCTCTTCTTCAGTCGCTGCCTTCACCTGACTTGGCATGTTTGCAGCTTGTGACAATGACTGGTGAAGTTCCCCCTCCGCAGATGTATGTGTAAATGACGGTGACGGGCGCCCTAGACTACAGGGGATTTACCAGCGGGTGCTAATCCCTCCTCCTCACTGCCTGCTCTCTCACTCTTGCAGCAGGACCCGATTTGCGAATGTCGCCTGGGTCTGAATTCTCATATGTGACCATCCAATCAGCGCACGCCCTGCTCACACTCCTTCTTTCTGATTGGCCAATGTCGCCCGGGTCTCTATTCTCATGTGCGGCCATCCAATAAGTGCACGCCCTACTCCCGCTGCTTTTCTCTGATTGGCTGCGGCGCGCTCTGCTCATCTCTTGCCATTGGAGTGTGAGGAGATGGTGCGCACGTAAGACGGTGGAGTTAGCGGGCGGAGGATGAGGGGGCGCTGCTGGGGTCAGGGGCGATGTTATGAAGGAGGGGACTCACTGCTGCTGGCTCCTGTAGTACTTGTGTGTATGTGCCTCACAGACTGCCCTTGTGCTGGGCCGGGTGTAGTGACAGCTGAGGTGGTGTAGTGAGTAGAACATGTGAAAGAGTCATTCACTGACATGTCCAGGCAGCATGTAGCACTTCCTGCCCACAAAGCAGGCATTACTAAGTATTGTATCATGGGGAGCCACTGGAAAAACACTTGGCCACCTACCAAAAGTCGTCTGGTGTGAATGGGCGAGACACATGAGCTGAGACCAGCTAAAGGGAAATTTCCCAGTGGACTAATGCCCAGGAGGCTGCCAAGCCCTCCTCTTAGCTGCCAAGTGCATAAAGATCTGATGCTCTCAGCATTAATGTAGGAGCACCAGCACTTATGCATCAGGCCAGTGCCTGCAGGTGCCCTCCTGAATTCAACAGTATTGCTGTGCTCAGGATGATCATACAGTTTCATACTGTTGTGCAGGTGGCAGTATTTTGTGCTGCACTGTGGTATTTGGTTCTGCTGGGGCAGTATTTTGTGCTGCACCAGGGCTGGATTAAGGTTGGTGGAGACCCCGGACGACAAGACGTTTCGGGCCCAAAGCCCCGCCCACCACCATATTTATTCCACTTTTAAATCTCCCTTTGCTCACAAACCTTAGCACAAGGAGATGTTATACTGTATGGTGCGGCCACAAAGGAGATGTTATACTGTATGGGGGCCACAAGGAGACGTTATTCTGTATGGGGGCAGCCACAAAGAGATGTTATACTGTATGGGGGCAGCCACAAGGAGATGTTATACTGTATGGGGCAGCCACAAGGAGATGTCATATACTGTACGGTGCAAGTTCTCCAAAACCACGAACCACGTTCTCTACATAAATACAGCACCAGAACCAAGTCCTCTACATAAATACTGCACCAGAACCAAGTCCTGTACATAAATACAGCACCAGAACCAAGCTCTGTACATAAATACAGCACCAGAACCAAGTCCTTTACATAAAAATATTGCACCAGAACCAAGCCCTCTACATAAATACAGCACCAGAACCAAGTCCTCTACATAAATACTGCACCAGAACCAAGTCCTCTACATAAATACTGCACCAGAACCAAGTCCTCTACATAAATACTGCACCAGAACCAAGTCCTCTACATAAATACAGCACCAGAACCAAGTCCTCTACATAAATACTGCACCAGAACCAAGTCCTCTACATAAATACAGCACCAGAACCAAGTCCTCTACATAGATACAGCACCAGAACCAAGTTCTCTACATAAGTACAGCACCAGAACCAAGTTCTCTACATAAGTACAGCACCAGAACCAAGCTCTCTACATAAATACAGCACAAGAACCAAGTCCTTTACATAAAAATACTGCACCAGAACCAAGCCCTGTACATAAATACAGCACCAGAACCAAGTCCTCTACATAAATACTGCACCAGAACCAAGTCCTCTACATAAATACTGTACCAGAACCAAGTCCTCTACATAAATACAGCACCAGAACCAAGTCCTCTACATAAATATAGCACCAGAACCAAGTCCTCTACATAAATACAGCACCAGAACCAAGTCCTCTACATAAATACAGCACCAGAACCAAGTCCTTTACATAAATACTGCACCAGAACCAAGCCCTCTACATAAATGCAGCACCAGAACCAAGTCCTCTACATAAATACTGCACCAGAACCAAGTCCTCTACATAAATACAGCACCAGATCAAGTCCTCTACATAAATACAGCACCAGAACCAAGTCCTCTACATAAATACTGCACCAGAACCAAGTCCTCTACATAAATACTGCACCAGAACCAAGTCCTCTACATAAATACAGCACCAGAACCAAGTTCTCTACATAAATACAGCACCAGAACCAAGTTCTCTACATAAATACAGCACCAGAACCAAGCTCTCTACATAAATACAGCACCAGAACCAAGTTCTCTACATAAATACATCACCAGAACCAAGTTCTCTACATAAATACAGCACCAGAACCAAGTCCTTTACATAAAAATACTGCACCAGAACCAAGCCCTCTACATAAATACAGCACCAGAACCAAGTCCTCTACATAAATACTGCACCAGAACCAAGTCCTCTGCATAAATACTGCACCAGAACCAAGTCCTCTGCATAAATACAGCACCAGAACCAAGTCCTCTACATAAATACTGCACCAGAACCAAGTCCTCTACATAAATACAGCACCAGAACCAAGTCCTTTACATAAATACAGCACCAGAACCAAGTTCTCTACATAAATACAGCACCAGAACCAAGTTCTCTACATAAATACAGCACCAGAACCAAGCTCTCTACATAAATACAGCACCAGAACCAAGTCCTTTACATAAAAATACTGCACCAGAACCAAGCCCTCTACATAAATAAAGCACCAGAACCAAGTCCTCTACATAAATACTGCACCAGAACCAAGTCCTCTACATAAATACAGCACCAGAACCAAGTCCTCTACATAAATACAGCACCAGAACCAAGTCCTCTACATAAATACAGCACCAGAACCAAGTTCTCTACATAAATACAGCACCAGAACCAAGCTCTCTACATAAATACTGCACCAGAACCAAGTTCTCTACATAAATACAGCACCAGAACCAAGCTCTCTA
The DNA here is from genome assembly GCA_900303285.1 of Rhinella marina. Classification (NCBI taxonomy): domain Eukaryota; kingdom Metazoa; phylum Chordata; class Amphibia; order Anura; family Bufonidae; genus Rhinella; species Rhinella marina. The sequence goes on along the minus strand of ONZH01004598.1, from coordinate 636,317 downwards.
CATAAATACAGCACCAGAACCAAGTTCTCTACATAAATACATCACCAGAACCAAGTTCTCTACATAAATACAGCACCAGAACCAAGCTCTCTACATAAAAATACTGCACCAGAACCAAGCCCTCTACATAAATACAGCGCCAGAACCAAGTCCTCTACATAAATACTGCACCAGAACCAAGTCCTCTACATAAATACTGCACCAGAACCAAGTCCTCTACATAAATACAGCACCAGAACCAAGTTCTCTACATAAATACAGCACCAGAACCAAGCTCTCTACATAAATACAGTACCAGAACCAAGTCCTCTACATAAATAGAGCACCAGAACCAAGTTCTCTACAAAAATACAGCACCAGAACCAAGCTCTCTACATAAATACAGCACCAGAACCAAATCCTCTACATAAATACAGCACTAGAACCAAGCTCTCTACATAAATACAGCACCAGAACCAAGTCCTCTACATAAATACTGCACCAGAACCAAGTCCTCTATATAAATAATGCACCAGAGCCAAGTCCTCTACATAAATACAGCACCAGAACCAGGTTCTCTACATAAATACATCACCAGAACCAAGTTCTCTACATAAATACAGCACCAGAACCAAGTTCTCTACATAAATACAGCACCAGAACCAAGTTCTCTACATAAGTACAGCACCAGAACCAAGTTCTCTACATAAATACAGCACCAGATTTTAAAAGTTCAGTACAGATACCATCTAAGTAGTCAGGTCAGCCCTCACCATATGACCTTGTGCAGTGTGAAACTACAGCTCCCAGTATGGCCTGAAGTGTAAAGGGATACTGAGAGTTGTTGTTGCACAAAACAGCATGCTACCACCCATCATCAGCTGTAGCTCATCCAGGTGACTACAACACTCATCATACACAGTCAGTAGCAGAATAATCATTTCCATCGACTTACAGATGACATCTCCTCCTGAGTTCCTCTCCATCTGGCTCAGGCCACCATGATGACTTCTCCCATCTACGATTCAGCTCTGCAGATTTTTCCGAGAAGATCTCTTTAACTTCATTCTTTACCAACACATTGATATCCTGCAGACTGACAGACTCATCTCAGTGCCACATGCCGTGCCCTGAATATAACAGCAGCATTAGTGCTACACATAGGGCCCCCAATAATAGTGCCACATACTCTGTGCCCTCTGTATATAGTGCCACATACAGTCATGGCCAAAAGTTTTGAGAATAAAAAACACAAATACACAAATATTATATTTTCACATGATCTGCTACCCTCTGGTTTTTATGTGTGTTTGTCAGATGTTTTTATCACATACAGAAATATAATTGCAATCATATTATGAGTAACAAAAGCTTATATTGACAGTTAGAATGAGTTAATGCAGCAAGTCAATATTTGCAGTGTTGACCCTTCTTCTTCAGGACCTCTGCAATTCTCCCCGGCATGCTCTCAATCAACTTCTGGACCAAATCCTGACTGATAGCAGTCCATTCTTGCACAATCAATGCTTGCATTTTGTCAGAATTTGTAGGTTTTTGTTTGTCCACCCGTCTCATGATGATTGACCACAAGTTCTCAATGGGATTAAGATCTGGGGAGTTTCCAGGCCATGGCCCCAAAATCTCTATGTTTTGTTCCCTGAGCCATTTAGTTATCACCTTTGCTTTATGGCAAGGTGCTCCATCATGCTGGAAAAGGCATTGTTGATCGCCAAACTGCTCTTGGACGGTTGGGAGAAGTTGCTCTCGGAGGACATTCTGGTACCATTCTTTATTCATGGCTGTGTTTTTAGGCAAGACTGTGAGAGAGCCGATTCCCTTCGGCTGGCAAGCAACCCCACACATGAATGGTTTCAGGATGCTTTACAGTTGGCATGAGACAAGACTGGTGGTAGCGCTCACCTCGTCTTCTCCGAATAAGCTGTTTTCCAGATGTCCCAAACAATCGAAAAGGGGATTCATCAGAGAAAATGACTTTACCGCAGTCCACTCCCTGTACCTTTTGCAGAATATCAGTCTGTCCCTGATGTTTTTTCTGGAGAGAAGTGGCTTCTTTGCTGCCCTCCTTGAGACCAGGCCTTGCTCCAAGAGTCTCCGCCTCACAGTGCGTGCAGATGCACTCACACCTGCCTGCTGCCATTCCTGAGCAAGCTCTGCACTGCTGGTAGCCCGATCCCACAGCTGAAACACTTTTAAGAGACGGTCCTGGCGCTTGCTGGTCTTTCTTGGGCGCCCTGGAGCCTTTTTGGCAACAATGGAACCTCTCTCCTTGAAGTTCTTGACGATGCGATAGATTGTTGACTGAGGTGCAATCTTTCTAGCTGCGATACTCTTCCCTGTTAGGCCATTTTTTGTGCAGTGCAATGATGACTGCACATGTTTCTTTAGAGATAACCATGGTTAACAGAAGAGAAACAATGATGCCAAGGACCAGCCTCCTTTTAAAGTGTCCAGTGGTGTCATTCTTACTTAATCATGACAGATTGATCTCCAGCCCTGTCCTCATCAACACCCACACCTGTGTTAATGGAGCAATCACTGAAACGATGTTAGCTGGTCCTTTTAAGGCAGGGCTGCAATGATGTTGAAATGTGTTTTGGGGGATAAAGTTCATTTTCTAGGCAAATATTGACTTTGCAAGTAATTGCTGTTAAGCTGATCACTCTTTATAACATTCTGGAGTATATGCAAATTGCCATTATAAAAACTGAAGCAGTAGACTTTGTAAAAATTAATATTTGTATCATTCTCAAAACTTTTGGCCATGACTGTAGTCTGTGCCCTCTGTATATATTGCCACATAGTCTGTGCCCTCTGTATATAGTGCCACATAGTCTGTGCCCTCTGTATATAGTGCCACATACACTGTGCCCTCTGTATACAGTGCCATATGCCCTCTGTATATAGTGCCACATACTCTGTGCCCACTGTATATAGTGCCACATAATCTGTGCCCTCTGTATATAGTGCCACATACACTGTGCCCTCTGTATACAGTGCCATATGCCCTCTGTATATAGTGCCACATACTCTGTGCCCTCTGTATATAGTGCCACATAGTCTGTGCCCTCTGTATATAGTGCCACATAGTCTGTGCCCACTGTATATAGTGCCACATAGTCTGTGCCCTCTGTATATAGTGCCACATAGTCTGTGCCCTCTGTATATAGTGCCACATACACTGTGCCCTCTGTATACAGTGCCATATGCCCTCTGTATATAGTGCCACATACTCTGTGCCCACTGTATATAGTGCCACATAATCTGTGCCCTCTGTATATAGTGCCACATACACTGTGCCCTCTGTATACAGTGCCATATGCCCTCTGTATATAGTGCCACATACTCTGTGCCCTCTGTATATAGTGCCACATAGTCTGTGCCCTCTGTATATAGTGCCACATAGTCTGTGCCCACTGTATATAGTGCCACATAGTCTGTGCCCTCTGTATATAGTGCCACATAGTCTGTGCCCACTGTATATAGTGCCACATAGTCTGTGCCCTCTGTATATAGTGCCACATACACTGTGCCCTCTGTATACAGTGCCATATGCCCTCTGTATATAGTGCCACATAGTTTGTGCTAGGGCTGGGCGATTAATCGAATTAATTCGATTAATTTGCCAATTGAAAGCCTTACGATTTTATTTTTTAGGAAAATCGTGAACTCGATTTTCCTAAAATGGTGCCCGCCAGATAAAATAAAAAAAATCTCTCACCTGTCCTGCGCCGCGGCTCCGCTCCAGTGTCTGGTGCTCCTCTTCTTCTCCGGGGCCGCGCTGCACTGTCCTGACCGCGTACAGCGTCAGGACGTAGTGCGTGCACTCTGACCTGACGCTGCACGCAGTCAGGTGACAGTGCAGCGCCGGGAGAAGAAGACTGAGGAGCGCCGGACCTGGAGCGGAGCCACGGCGCAGGACAGGTAAGGGATTTTTTTATTTTATTCTTATGGTGGCCTAGTGGGCTGTTCTGAGGGCTGAAGGGGCACTACTGTTGGCTAATCTGAGGTTTCAAGGGGGCACTACTGTGGGCTGTTCTGTGGTCTGAAGGGGCACTACTGTGGGCTAATCTGAGGTCTCAAGGGGGCACTACTGTGGGCTAATCTGAGGTCTCAAGGGGGCACTACTGTGGGCTAATCTGAGGTCTCAAGGGGGCACTACTGTGGGCTGATCTGAGGTCTGAAGGGGGCACTAATGTGGGTTGATCTGAGGTCTGAAGGGGGCACTACTGTGGGTTGATCTGAGGTCTGATGGGGGCACTGTGGGCTGATCTGAGGTCTGATGGGGGCACTGTGGGCTGATCTGAGGTCTGATGGGGGCACTGTGGGCTGATCTGAGGTCTGATGGGGGCACAGTGGGCTGATCTGAGGTCTGATGGGGGCACACTGGGCTGATGTGGTGTCTGATGGGGCACAATGGGCTGATGTGGGGTCTGATGGGGCACAATGGGCTGATGTGGGGTCTGATGGGGCACAGTGGGCTGATCTGAGGTCTGATGGGCACAATGGGCTGATCTGAGGTCTGATGGGGGTATAGTGGGCTGATGTGAGGTCTGGTGGGGACACAGTGGGCTGATGTGAGGTCTGATGGGGGCACAGTAGGCTTTTTTTATTTATTTTTTTATATTTTTAATAACATAAGAAAATCGAGATTTAAATCGTGAATCGTCCAAAATTTTTAAAAAATCGAGATTTTTGTTTTTGGCCATGTCGCCCAGCTCTAGTCTGTGCCCTCTGTATATAGTGCCACATACTCTGTGCCCTCTGTATATAGTGCCACATACTCTGAGCCCTATGTATATAGTGCCACATACACTGTGCCCTCTGTATATAGTGCCACATACTCTGTGCCCTCTGTATATAGTGCCACATACTCTGAGCCCTATGTATATAGTGCCACATACACTGTGCCCTCTGTATATAGTGCCACATACTCTGTGCCCTCTGTATATAGTGCCACATACTCTGTGCCCTCTGTATATAGTGCCACATGCTTGGTGCCCCTTATAAAAAGTGCCTCATATGTTCCACTTTATGTATTGCGCCTCTTATATGTGCCCATTTGTGTTAGGGGCCAGTATTGGGGTTAGGGGCCAGTATTGGGGTTAGGGGCCAGTATTAGCATAAAGATACATTCAGACGACCGAAAGTGTTTTGCAGTCCCCAAATTGTGGATCCGCAAAACACATTTTGCAGAACGCACAGTGCCAGCCCTATATAGAAGTGCCTATTTTTGGGGACAAAAATAGGACACTTGCTCTATATTTGTCGTGGGGCCACGGAACATGACTACGGATGTGGACAGTACATGGTATGCTGTCAGCATCTTTTGCGGCCCCGCTGAAAAGAATGGTTCCACATCCATTCCGCAAAATTGTAGAACGGATGCAGACCCAGAAATATGGTCGTCTGAATGCACCCTTAGGGCCAGTATTAGGATTGTGGTAGGTATCAGTTAGGGGCCAGTATTGGGGTCAGAGACAGCACTAGGGTACATTCACATGATCATATTTCCATTCCCTTCAATGGGCCCGCAAATCCGTAGTCCACAGCCCTGCAAAAAAGATAGAGTATGTCCTATCCTTGACCGCAATCTCAGATGAGAACAAGAATTTCTATTATAGGGCTGGGCATGTGTGTTCCCCAAAATGTGGAACACACATGGCCAGTATCCGTGTTTTGGGGATCCACAATTGTGGACCGCAAAACAAATATGGTCATGTGAATGTAGCTTTAGGTTTAGTGGTCAGTAGTAGGGTTAGGGGTCAGTGTGGCATACTATTAGAGTTAGAGAAAGTATTAAGGGTCAGTACAGTATATTAGGGTTAGCGGTCAATATTAGGGTTAGGGGGTCCAGGGTTAGAGGTCAATACTAGGGGGTCAGGGGCCAGTATCAGGGTTAGGGGTCCAAGGTTAGAGGTCAGTACCAGGGTAGGAGTCAGGGGCCTGAATTAGGGTTAGGTCAAGGCAGGGCCAGTATTGGGGGTCAGTAGCCAGTAGTAGGGTAAGGCAGGGCCAGTATTGGGGGTCAGTAGCCAGTATTAGGGTAAGGCGGGGCCAGTATTGGGGGTCAATAGCCAGTATTAGGGTAAGGCAGAGCCAGTATTGGGGGTCAGTAGCCAGTATTAGGGTTACGGTAAGGCAGGGCCAGTATTGAGGGTCAGAGAGCAGGTTTAGGATAAGGCAGGGCCAGTATTGGGGGTCAGGTGCCAGTAATAGGGTTAGTGTAAGGCAGGGCCAGTATTGGGGGTCAGGAGCCAGTCCTAGGGTTAGGGTAAGGCAGGGCTAGTGTTGGGGGTCAGGGGCTAGTATTAGGGTAAGGCAGGGTATTGAGGGTCTGTAATAGGGAGGCAGGGGCCAGTATTAGGGTTAGTGCTGCATGTAGGGAGAGGGCAGTTTATACTTACCTGTCCAGGCGCGGTCCCACGATGCGGACCCGGCCTCTTCTGGCGGGTCTGCTCCTGAGGAACGTCGCAGGTGGCGTGATGACGTCATCGCGCCGCCTACATCACATCAGTGCGCCGCCCATCGGGAATAGCGGAGCAGGGAACCAGAGGTTCCCTTGCTCCGCCGGCGCTGGCTGCTGCAGGCACAATTGTATCTGCATCCAGTGGATGCAGATACAATTGCGTTCAGTAGCCACAGCGGCCCACTTTTTAAAAATATGGAGCGGCATTGAGCGCCGCTTTGCAGCTGGTGGTGGGGGCCCCTATGTGGTGGGGGCCCCGGGGCTCTCACCCCGGATGCCCTGGCCCTGTGCTGCACTGTGGTATTTGGTTCTGCTGGGGCAGTATATTGTGCTGCACTGTGGTATTTGGTTCTGCTGAGGCAGTATATTGTGCTGCACTGTGGTATTTGGTTCTGCTGAGGCAGTATATTGTGCTGCACTGTGGTATTTGGTTCTGCTGAGGCAGTATATTTTGCTTCCCTGTGATAATTGGTTCTGCTGGGGCAGTATATTGTGCTGCACCGTGGTATTTGGTTCTGCTGAGGCAGTATATTGTGCTGCACTGTGCTATTTGGTTCTGCTGGGGCAGTATATTGTGCTGCACTGTGGTATTTGGTTCTGCTGAGGCAGTATATTGTGCTGCACTGTGGTATTTGGTTCTGCTGAGGCAGTATATTTTGCTTCCCTGTGATAATTGGTTCTGCTGGGGCAGTATATTGTGCTGCACCGTGGTATTTGGTTCTGATGAGGTGGTATTTTGTATCTGGTATTCTGCACTATGGTACTGCAGCCCCACCTACCTCTGTTGTCCCACCTTCTGTCAATTTGGACTTGCCTACAACATAGGGCCCTTTTAGTTTTTTTCCAGGGCCATTCCAAGTTCCTAGTCTGCACCTGGTGAGACATGCTGCCTGCTGAATACCTGTGTTATGGCAGCAGGTCCATGCATGTGTTTTCAATGGGGAAAGGGTATAAGTCCTCTTTACCTCTATAGGCTTAGAAAAGACCTGTCATCTCTCCTGACTTGTCAGTGTTAGTAACTAATTGCATTCAGCATGTAAGAACAATACTGGGGAATCTATTCTTATGACTCTGTGTTTGCCATTCCTATATTATCATTAAAAGAAATTTACAAATAAATTGCCAGCAGTCTGCAGTAAAGGTATTGGTGGGTGTTACCAGCAGATGGTGTGCTTGACTCTGTCCAATAAGTGCTGCTGGTGTCAGACTGTACAGGGACACACACCCAACTGGTAACACCCATGTATACCTTTACTGCAAGCTGCCAGCAAGTCATTTATAACTTCTAGTAGAAATAACAAAGGAATGGTACAACTTAGAGACATAAGAATAGATTCTGCAGAATTGTTATTACATGGGGAATGCAAGTACAGTGATTCCTCAAGATACAAGGCCACTTCTCTGGTCAAACAGCTGGATTAGTTGCTAGTTAGCAGGCATTCCTGGCTGTTATATGTAAGGATTTGTTCTTTTTCTCTTAGTTTTTCTCTTAGTTATCTGCTTATTTAGTTATCTGCTTATTTTTCTTAATTTTGGATTAATTTTCTCTTATCTTGGATGATATTTTTGGGCTTTGGAACCAATTACTCAACTTACAATGGTTTCAACGTACAATGGACATCATGGAACCAATTAATATTGTAACTTGAGGGACCACTGTAGTTACTAAAGCAGGCATGTCAGGATAGGTGACAGGTCTTCTTTAGAGAGTAATTAAACTTTTGTATAAATTTTTCTTATCCTGTCCCTAATACCCTAATAACGCTTTTTGTAATATAGTTTATTAATGAATTTTGTGTTTTTATTACACGTAGGCAGAAGCCGCACCGCTCAGCTAATCCTGGCATAGCACACAAGTCATGAGCTGGTTTGATGGGTATATAAGGTGTGCAATAGGCTTTCTGCACACAAAACCCTCTTTGCTGTCTTGAATAAAATGGGCAATTTATTAAAGTTGGAAAAAGGCTTTCGCCCCAAGAGTGACAGTGTTTCTGAAACTGTGCAGTTTGTGAACTGTTCGCGTGCTGCTGTGATGAAAGTCAATCATAAGTGGACAAATGGCACCATTGTGAATAAGTGATGTGAAACTGAGGACCATCACATGCCATTCATGTAAGAGGTGAACATCGTCTACGAAGGCGGACCGACATACTACAGTGGAGCAGCTCAACATCAAAATGAACCAGGGGGTTACCAGACATGTATCTAAAACAATAGTTTAGTGAACTGCACTGAGTATGGGGCTCTAAAGCAGACGGATGTTCACTGCACCTCTACTAACGCATCAGCTGAAAAGGCTTCAATTCTCATGGCATTACTGGAATTGGTCCTCTGTTGATTGGCAACGGGTTGCCGTCTCCAATGAGTCACATTGTTTGTTTCATCGGATGGATGTTATCATGTCTGACATAAGAGAAAAAACACCCTGCAACCTTGCTGGAAGAATACAAGCTGGTGGTAGCAGCACTATGGTCTGGGGAATGTTTTCATGGCATTTTCTGGGCTTACTCTTCCATGTGGAAGGTACTTGGAGTGGCCAGGTTTAGGGTGACGCCAACGCTAAGCTGGGTCCCGTGGACAATGTTGAGGTGTCAACATGTGTTGCTGTTCTCCAAAAGGTATGGTGTGGTGAACCACAATGGTACATAAGTCCAGAGAGTCAGGGTTTGCAGTAAATCAGTGTGCTTCTTTACTGGAACAAGGCACTGTGGCTTCTCCAGACTCCTTGGCAGAAGAAGGTTCTGTGCTGAGGAAATGCATGAGCTGGCTGTCACTCTCTCTGTCTCAGAAGGTTGAGACTGTCCTCATCTCAGCATCTTCGTCTGGTCACTTGTACAGTCTGGCAGAGTCTCTCCTACTAAACATTGGCCCCTATCTGCAGACAGCCAGCGTCTTTCCTACTAAACACTGGTTCGTATTTGCAGACTGGCAGAATCTCTTCTACTAAACACTGGTCCCTATCGGTAGACAACTAGGTTCTCTCCTTAGGTTCTCTCCTGAAGTAGAACCTTCTAGTGGGTGGGGTGGAGAAGCACAGCCTAAACAGAAATAATGTTGCAATTTCAGTCTATCATATAAACAAGTCTTCAGATGTAAATAACGGAGATAAAGAAGACAGAAAGGTCAATGTGTCTGCTTTTCTTTCCCTACAGAACTTAAAAGGGTATTCCAGTTATGTAAATGTTTTAACTCCTATAGCATTGGTGTAAACTAACCTGATACATATCAGCCTCTGAAGTGACTCTGTTATTAAATGATGCACCCCACTTCTTCCAGGTCTGCTTCTCTTTCTTGAAACACACAGCGGAGAGCGCATCCTCTGTCATGTAAAAGACAGAACAAGTGATACAGGGAGAGACATGGAGAAATAGTGAGAGATACATAGCCAAAAGCATACAGACACACTGTGAGATTTGCATACAGGCTCAGACATACTGACAGACGCACAGTAATACAGAAACAGATAGCTATGTAAAAGGCAGAAACATCAAGACACAGACAAGGAAAGAAGTTTGAAACAGCAAGCAACAGATGAAGTAGACGGAAAGACCAAGTGACACTGAGCAAGATCTACATAGGTAAGCTGAAAAAAGAAACAGAAAAAGCTACTACAAAACTTCAGCTTACTGCTACATGTAAGGCTTATTCAGCAAGCCAACTTCAGGTGATGTAGAGCACAGCTCCCTTACATGCCTGTCTGCTCTGGCTCTCAGCAAATAGGAAGTTCACAGCAGAGAAGCCCGACCAAAGCCAGGTGCAAGAGAATGCACATTCACATAGCTGGGACTAGACAATGAGAAGCTGGGCATGATCAACCAGCAGCAGGAGAGAGCAGACAGGTCCTAACCAAGGGATGCAGGAGTGTAGGCAAGACAGAGGTCAACTAAGAAGTAAGTGCTAAAATGTTTATTGCAGTATATTAGACATTTGTAAAACCTACACAGTGCTTTCAAACTAGACCCAATTCAGGGAACTGGAATATTACTAGCTTCTCCCAAAGTCTCTCAGAATTAGCAGTCTAAGGGGGTCAGATCAGGAGACCTTGGGGGCCATTCAACTGCTACATGATGATGTGTTTCCCTCTTTATGCACTGAAGCTGGCACATTCCCTGAGTTTTTCCAGCAAGATGGTGCACCCCACATTATGGGTGTCAGGTCCGAGCATTCCTAGATGAACAGTTTCCTGGAAAGTGGATTGGTCGTTGTGGGCCAGTTGAATGGCCCCCAATGTCTCCCGATCTGACCCCCTTAGACTTTTATCTTTGGGGTCATCTGAAGGCAATTGTCTATGCTGTGAAGATACGAGATGTGCAGCACCTGAAACTATGGATACTGGAAGCCTGTACTAGAATTTCTTCTGAGGTGTTGCTATCAGTGTGTGAAGAGTGGGAGAAGAAGGTTGCATTGACAATCCAACACAATGGGCAGCACTTTGAACACCTTTTATAAGTGGTCAGAAACTTGTAAATAACTCATGAAAGAATAAAGTTATGTTAAAACCAAGCACACCATTGTTTTTCTTGTGAAATTCTCAATAAGTTTGATATGTCACATGACCTTCTTCCCATTGAAAAAACTAAAGCTGGATCCAAAATGGCCGCCATGGTCACCACCCATCTTGAAAAGTTTCCCCCCTCCCATATACTAATGTGCCACAAGCAGGAAGTTATTATCACTAACCATTCACATTTTATTTGTGTATCCATATAAATGGCCCACCCTTTATAGTACAATAACAGTGTAAATGAGCAGGATAGCTAATATGTATGTGTGTATGTCTGCTAAAGGAATCCGCATCGTCGCAGCTACAATCACAAAATTTGGCACACAGGTACATCAGGTGTCTAGGAAGGTTTTAGACCGGGTCTCAGCTCTTTAGGACGTACCGTTCCTGAGATATTCCCAAAAAATGCATTAGCCAATAGAAGCCTGGTCACATGATCCTTATCAGCCAATAGAAGCTTGTAAGCCGTTAGTCTCCACGCACACAAACACACAGTTTCACACCAGGTTTCCATAACAACCCAGCCATTTTTCTTCATTGCTGTAGGTCAGCTTTAAAGGGGCAGGGCGCTGTGGATGACACTGTTAAAGGGGTATTCCGGTTACCATAAATATAACTTATGTTTTATACTAATTCATCATCAATCATTACCCAATATAATGTAAACTTCACATATTTACCGTTCAGTAGTAATAAAAAGATGTTTTCTTCCACTGCTACCCACTGTGTTTCCTTCCACTGCTACCCACTGTGTTTCCTCATAAATTACCATGGCATCGACCTGTAATTCAGGCCACCCTCAAAAGAAGGACTTAAAAGCCCGTCCCTAGGCCCCAATAAGCCACGCCCCTGACCCAATCTGGTCATTCCCCTTCCCACTCTGCAGCCGACGAGGATTGAAAAAAAGGAAGGTAAAAATCAACTTCTATCAGCTGCAAGGGAGGGAGGGTGACTTTCTCCCTGCAGCTCATGCTCAGACTGCACAGTGCTGCTGTCTGAGAGTGAGCTGTTCAAAAGGACATCCCTGTGTCCGTCCAGGCCCTCCGCCGGAGGGAGGACAGGGAGTCTGAAAGCTGGACTGTCCGGCCACCCTAGGGGCAGGCTGCTGTTAGGGTGGCCAGACATCCGGTTTTCTAGCTCCCTGTCCTCCGTCTGGCGCAGTGCTTGGACGGAGGCAGGGATGTACACCCTTTCAGTAGCTCACACTCAGACAGCAGCGTTGTGCTTCTCTCACCCCCAGTCTGAAAGCCGGACTGTCTGGCCTAAAACCGGACCTCTGGCCACCCTAGCGGCAGGCTTCTGTTACGGTGGCCAGACGTCCGGTTTTAGGCCAGACAGTCCGGTTTTCTGGCTCCCTGTCCTCCGTCCGGTGCAGTACCTGGACGGACCGGGGATGTTCACCCTTTCAGTAGCTGACGCTCAGACAGTAGCATTGTGCTGTCTGAACGTGAGCTGCAGCAACTGGCTGAGGCTTCCCTCACCCCCAGTCAGTCACTAGAGCCCGCAGACATGGCTCCCTGTGGCTGACTGAGGGGGAGAGAAGCAATGGGCTGTCCCTAGCTCACCTTCAGGTCAGGAACTTCTTCTTTTCCGTGTCTTCACGGAGCCAAGGTGTGTGGCTTCATTTTTAGGGGTGTGGCTTCATGTTTGGGGGCTTGACCAGTGAGGTCTGGCTTTCTGGGGTGAAGCCAGAGGCTACCCTAGCTGCTGTGGATGTCACTGTTAAAGGGGCGGACACAGTGGAGGTCACTGTTAAGGGAGGAGGGGACTGTTGAGGCCACTATTAAAGGGGCAGCGGGGGTACTGTTAGGTTACTGTTAAGGGAGCGGAATACTGTGACAGTGACTGTTAAATATATGCAATATCTGACCCCCAGCACAAGTTAATGCCCCAATACTTAATTTATTTACAAATGGCCCTTTAGGACCAATATTAATTAGTCGCTGTGGAGGTCTCTGTCAAGGGGGCCAGGAATGGTGGAGGCCCGTTAAGAGGACTGTAACCTATGGTCAATGTTAAGGGGTGGGTGCTGTAGAGGTCATTGTTAAGGGGCGGGCTCCTGTGGAGGTCACTGTCAAGGGGGTGAGGTGCTGTGGAACTCACTGTTAATGGGGCGGGCTGCTGTGAAGGTCAAAGTTAAGGGGGTGGGCTGCTGTGGAGGTCCCATTTTAAGGAGATGGAGAACTGTGGGGTGGGGGTCATTGTTAAGGAGTCAGGGTGCTATAGAGGTCACTCTTGATATCTTTTAACGACACACACAAACATTAAATGAAATAGATGAAATATACCCGAGCAAAGCCGGCTCCTTCTGCTAGTATTAGAATAAACATATAAATTGCAGTTCAACGCGCTAAAACAGTGTACGTGTAAGCAATGGCATAAATCATAGCGCAAGTAAACACTTCAAAGTGCACTAAGGAAGTGAGTTGATGGCTCTCACTCTCTCAACTTATTTGGGTATGGATCCTTTCTTGCAAATCATGCACACCCATACATGCTGATTGTCTTCCCGGGGGCAGATGGAATCTTCCAGCAAGACAATTCAACATGTCACATCGCTTGAAATGTCTGACATTGGATGGAAGAGCGCAACCAAGACTTCCATGTAGTATTCTGGTCCTCTAATTCCCCAGACCTAAAACCAGTTGAGCATCTGTGGGACCACCTCGATCGTCAAGTTTGCTCTATCCCCCATGCACCACCCAGCAGCTGTGGAATGTAGATACCTGTGACAACCTTCCAGAACCTTATTGAGTCACCCCCAGCCCATCTAGCTGCTGTCTGTGCTCCATACATTTACTCTGGTACTTTGTATATTAGCTGGTGGTTATAATAATGTGGGACAAGGTCATCCAAAATGGCAAATTACATGCTTTTATTTTTTCCATTACAGCCTTCACTGCACAGGAAAAATATTTTTACATTTTAACCCTTTGAGCCCCAGAGGTTTTTTCGGTTTTGCGCTCCTTGCCTTGATACAGCCATAACTTTTTTATTTTTCTGTTCACATAGATGTATGATGGCTTGTTTTTTGCGGGACAAGTTGTACTTTCCAACGCCACCAAAAAAAATGCAATTCCACGACAGTTTTACGGGTTTTTTATTTACGGCATTCGATGTGCGTTAAAACTGACCAGTTACTTTCATTCTACTGGTCAGTACGAATCTGGCGATACCTAATATGTATAGTTTTTCTTGCATTTTGATAGTGATAAAAAAATTATGACTATGACAGGGGCTGCTGCAGGCACGCTCTGGCTCCTCCGATCGCCACACGGGGGAGTTGGAGCAACAGCGGAAGCATACGCTTCCGGTGTTTGCTGCCTTCGGGTGCCGCGGTCAGGCTTGACCGCGGCACCCGAGGGGTTAAATGTCCGTGATCAGCATTAATGCCGGTCGCGGACGTTAGCCACGGGTACCTGCTAGTAGGGTGTGCAGGTCACCCGCGGCCATCTTCTGCACGGAGCGGGTGCCATCTTGAAACACGTGCCCAGCGCCGTACTATTACGGCGCTGGGCGCGAAGGGGTTAATAGTTGAGACTTTTTTTTTTTTTTTATGCAGTGATATCTGGCATGTTTATTTATTTTATTGTTTATTTTTATAGGTAAAATTGGGAATGGAGGATAATTAGAATTTTCTATTATTTTCATATTTTTGTACAATAACTTCTAGTACCTTAGGGGGCTAGAATCTGTGATCTTCTGATCACTTATCCCATAGACAATAATAGAGTACTATTGCATTCTATGGGATTCTGACATTCTGCCTGCTAGGCAATGCGTCGTGCACAGCTTTACAAGCAGTTAAAAATGACAGCTCTGAGAACCTTTGGCAGGCTCAAGGCTATCTAATTTTGCCACGGGGGTACAGATCTGAAGGCAGTGGGAGCCCCTCCCTCTGCCTAATTGCCAAATCCACAGATGCTATTGAATGCGGCATCTGAGGGGCTACATGACTGGGTTTGGCATCTTTGCCAATCCCGATCATTAAGGTCGGGTGCCAGCTGTACTATACAGCTGGCACCCACCATAAGTTGAGCAGGCTCAATGCAGCAGCCCACTCCATACAATCCAATGCATAATGATGCACATGTACGTGATTATGCGTTAAGGGGTTAAAAATAACTGACCTGACATCTACACTTTAAGAGAGTTTATAAAAGTTCGAATGGAACTGAATTGTCTGTTTGAATAACTGTGTTTTAATAGGAAGAGGAACCAGACAATGTTTACCCTGTTGCAGTTGGCATAATGTAGAAACAGTTTTAGATCAGTTTGCAGATAGCAGGTTCAGACGGCATTGCAAAATATTGGACCTTCAAATGCATTTAAATGGTTTCTGCTGATATTAGTATCTGATACTATATGAAAATGGTAATTGTCTCTATTTATGTTTGTCTGTTCAATTGATCAGAAAATCCTAAATTTATTTGTACTGATTTGTCATAAGACTTGTTGTATTAAGTCAGCGCTTCAGATACAGGCAATATGAAAAATTGACAATTTTAAATATTTATTACTACTCCAATAGTGAATATAAAAATAAAAAATCAATGTAATAAAAACAGGGAATAAAGTAAAAATAAAGCCATTTAAACAATTCATATGTTACAATTCATAAACTGAATTGTCCCTTTCATTACCAACATTAGTTGTTATTTATCCAGTAGAATGTATTATCAATCAATATGTCTAATACACGTGGTGTCATAATGTCCAGCAAAATATATATCAACGGATGGTAAGTTTACATAATCACCATTATGGATCGTTAAAATTCACAAATAGTAAATGGGACAATGTCCCATTGGATATAGTACTTCAAGTCAGAGAGCGTGGAGCTGAAATATGTATTGGGTGGTCAACTACTTTGTACTTTGATCACTTGTTTTTACTGAGTTACTCACTGTACCAGAGGGTTACAGATGGCTTGCGCCCAGGGACGTAGCTAACGGCTCGTGGGCCCTGGTGCAAGAGTTTAGCTTGGGCCCCCCTTCCATCAGTGCTTTGTGCAGCAGAAAGGTCTTTGGGCCCGCTCAGGCTCCTGGGCCCGGTAGCGACTGCTACCTCTGCACCCCCTATAGCTATGCCCCTGCTTGCACCCCCCTCACTCTTCGGTACTGGCTTTCTCACAGAAATACTGCACATGCGAGATGGTAATAACACTGTTGTGAATTTGATACTCCTGTAACATTATCCAGTAAACAGGCTGGTGAGTGTTGGTCTTGATTGATCGCAGAACATGGCAGCCATCCAGATATAGTGCTAGATCCTTTTTGCACCACTATTATCTCTGTACTTGTGCAATGTGTAGTAGATTGGCTACAGCCGATGACCCAGAAGGATGTTGGGCTTTCTTGTTCTACTGAATTAGACAACAGTTGCTTGTATTAAAGAGGCTCTGTCACCAGGTTTTAACCTATGTATTTTAATACATAGGTTAAAACCCCTTAAATTGCACTTTTTTAACGTACCTGTATTGCAGATTATAGCGCAGCGGTTGTGCTGAAAAAAGAACTTTAAACATTATGCTAATGAGCCTTCGGAGCACCGGGGGGCGGGCTCTTTCCTCCTGAGCACCGCTTCTTCACCGCCCCCCCTGGGCCCGCGCCCGCGATCGCGCCAGTTAATACAATTGACAAATTGTATTAACAACCAACTACTGTCTAATTGTGTTAAGTTGGTCATAAATATCTGTGGAGTCAAAATGCTCACTCCAGCCCCTAATACCTTAAAGGGGTTCTCCGGGAATTAAGAAAATTAAAATACTTAAAGATTACTTTATTATAAATATATTCCCAAATACCTTTCATTAGTTATAATGGCTCGTTTTGTCTAGGGAGCAATCATTAGGAGAAATAAAATGTCCACCTTCCCACTAGTGGACACAAAACCTGTTCTAATCGCACAGGAGGACAAATTACTTCACAACACTGAGCTAAAGAGCTGCCTCATCCTCCTCTCTGCTTGTCAGGGTTTATGATCCTGAATTCAGGTGATAAGATCTTCAACTGAATCTCTGTAGGAATGGAGTTCATGAGGAGACATGAAGTACAGAGAGGACGGACAGGACAGACTGTGGTGATGTGGGGCTTTGGTAATGGAGACTGTACACAAGTGCTGCTGCTCGTCAGCCAACCCCTTTCTCCTCTCTGTACTTCATGTCTCCTCATGAACTCAATTTCCACAGAGATTCAGCTGAAGATCTTATAATCTGTATTCAGGATCATAATCCATGACAAACTGAGAAGAGAGGAGGATGAGGCAGCTCTTTACCTCAGTGTTGTGAAGTAACTTATCCTGCTGGATGATTAGGACAGGCTTTGTGTGTAATAATAGGACGGTGGCCATTTTATTTCTCCTAATGATTTCTCCACAGACAAAACGAGCCATTATAACTAATGCAAGGTATTTGGGAATATATTTATAATAAAGTAATATTTAAGTATTTTCATTTTCTTCATTCCCGGAGAACCCCTTTAAGCGGTAGAGTTTGTAAAATAGGGTCACTTCTCCAGGTTTCCATTTATTGTTTTACCCCAGAGCCTATTCATTTGTCAGCACAAGTAGGGTAAATCACTCTATTGGGCCTTAAAATATGCATGGTGCTCTTTTACTCCTGAGTCCTCTCATAAGTTCTAGCTAAAGAATAGGGTCACATGTAGGGTGTTTCTAAAACCAGGAAGCACAGTATAATAATAAGAGGGCTGACTTTTCACACTGACACACACTGGGCACAGCATATTGGACACTGAATATTGTGGAAAAATTGCATTTTTTTTACTTTGCACCGTCTGCTGTGCATTAGTTTTTTTCAAAACACCCGTGGGTTCAAAATGCTCACTTCACACCTTGGTAAATTCTGTGACTAGTGTGGTTTCTAAAATGCGGTCACTTCTTGGGGGTTTATTTTTTTTACTTCATTGCAAAGCCTCCACATTTGTTGGCCAGTGCTGTATAAATCCAAACTAAGCTTCAAATGCACTATTTCTCTTGTGAACCCTGCAGTGTGCAAAAAAACAACAACAAAAAAAGTTAATAACCACATAGGGGGAATTGCCATACTCAGGAAAAATTATGTAACAAAATTTGGGTGTTTTTTCTCTTATTACTCCTTTTGACAATGAAAAATCTGGGGCAACATTTATTGGAAGAAATTACATTTTTCATTTCAAAATTCTTTGAAACGCCTTTAGTCAAGGCATTCACTACACCCCTCAATAAATTCCTTGATGGGTGTAGTTTCCAAAATGGGGTCACTTTTTGAGAGTTTCCAATGTAGAGGTACCTCAGGGGCTGTTGAAATGTGACATGGCACAGGAAAACCATTTCAGCAAAATCTGCCCTCCAAAAACCATACGGTACTCTATCCCTTATGGGTGCTGCAGTGTGCCCATACAGCAGTTTACGACCACATATGGGTGTTGCCGTATTCAGCAGAAAATGAGTAACAAATTGTGGGGTCATGTTAACCCTATGAAAATGAAAAATGTGGGCCTAACGCAGCATTTTAGTGTAAAAAATGTAATTTTTCATTTTCACAGCCAAGTATTTCTGTATTCTATGACACCCCTGTTGGATCAAAGAACTCAATACACCCATTGAAAAATTATTTAGGAGCGTAGTTTCCAAAATGGGTTCACTTGTTGAGAGTTTCCACTGTAAGAGTACCTCAGGGTCTCTTCAAATACAATATAGCCCCATAAACCATTCCAGCAAAATCTGCTCTTCAGAAACCATATAGTACTCCTTCCCATCTGAACCTTACCGTGTGCCCATGCAACAGTTTACAACCACATATAGGACGTTTCTGTAAACTACAGAATCAGAGTAATAAATATTGAGGTTTGTTTGGCTGTTAACCCTTGCTTTATTACAGCAAAAATTGATTAAAATGGAATTCCTGAAAAAAAAAAAAAAATTTAATGGGTCATTTATTAGGACTGGCTATAGCTGACAGTGGATCCGCCAAAGTTATGCAGAGTTGCAGGCCTCAACGTAACTTTGGCATATCAGCCATAGATCACCACTTTCACAACGAAGTGTTTCATCGGTGATTTTCATCAGTGATTGTGAGCCAAAACCTGGTGTGGGTCTAAACACAGAACAGGTGCAGATCTTTCCATTATACCTTATTTCCGTGTGGCTAGGAAATCACTGATTGAACACTGACTGTAAAAGCGGCTTAAGGCTCTATTCACACGTCCTGTTTTTCTTTCCTGATTCGATCCTGATCTGGATCCATTCATTTCAATGGGTCCTGAAAAAATCAGGATCGAATCAGGAAAGAAAAACAGGACGTGTGAATGGAGCCTAAGGCTACTTTCCCAATAGCGTTAGCAGGGGCCGGCAGGCTGTTCCGGCAGAGGAACGCTTGCTGGATACGTACTAATGCTAGCCCATGTGTACCGCCGGAAGTCCTCTCCAGCCCCATGAACTATAATGGGCATGGGCAGGACATGTGGCCACAGCATGGCAAACATGCTGAGAGGTGGCCAGACAAAAACTGCTGTGCTGCAGCCGGACCTCCGTCTCATCCCCATTATAGTGAATGGGGCCGGAGTGGACTTCCGGTGGCACACATGCGCTAGCGTTAGTGCGGATCCAGCAGGCTGTTCCTCTGCCGGACCCTGCTAAAGCTAAAAAAGTGAAAGTAGCATAAGGAAGACATTCATCTTATTTACTGGATACAGATTGTACTTCTTGTTTTTCTAATGCTATTGACCTTTTCCACATTCTCTTCACATGGAGAGGGTCATTGCCTGGCTTTCCACATAATTAGTTTGCTCACCTTGCCCTTTGCTTTTCTGGTCTTTCTAGAACTGCAACTCTAAATTGCAAGTCCAAGTTATGTGTAATGTAGTCAAAAGTCATTGGAAGTCAATCATCATGCAACTATATAAAATAGCATGGTAAGAAATGTAGCTGAAAATGTCTGCTTATCATTCTAAATATATTTTGCTTCATTTACTTCACTTACTTATATAGCACCACCATATTCTGTAGCATGTTACAGACTTTACAGTTACTCAAAGAAATAAAAAAAAAAATCTTCTCACTTCCTTCTGAGAAACGTTGTTTAGCAGAACTATGTTATACATGATGCATGCCACAATATTTCTATTGCAAATTCTCAATGAGAATGTGGGGGAAAAACATTTCTCTACTTTCAAGTACGATAAATACAGGCAGGAAATTTTAAATTTAGATGAAGTTCACATTTTGGTGTTTTATGTGTTTATATAGGGTGATTTAGAGCTGTCTATTTGTAGCATATAGTAAAATGGGTATCACACATATTTGGCACTACTTAGTTGCCTGCAGAATAAAGAAATGGACTGTAGGAATCCTACATGACCAGTGCTTCTTTCTGCTGATAGATAGATCAGGGGGACAACTAGGTCATACTGTCACGCTCGGGTGTGGGGGGAAAAGCCACACCGAGCGTATGAGGGATGGGAACAGACAAAACCAGGGAACTGGTCACCTCCTGCAGGGGACCCTAAGACTAGGCCCTAGCTGGCTACCAGTATGAACTAACCCGGGTGGTAGGAAAGCTCATACACAGGAACCTAATCTGAGTAAACCCTAGAACACCCTGCAGTCTAATGACACAAGAGAGTAACCCGTTCCTCCAAGCGAAAGGAGGAACAGGAGACTCAAACAGGAATAACCAAAGGAAGGGAAAACACTTAACTTTAAGTAGAACTCAGCAACAGGATCTCAGCCGAGATCCACACCACTCTCAACCAGGGATGTAGCAGATATAAACCGCAAGGGATACTGGGAGAGGAAGAGGTAAGTAGGAGACAGCTAATTGCCCAGCGGCAACAGCTGAGGGAAAGGGGTGTGGAGAACAGCACCCAAACCACAGGGAATAGCCTGTCCAACCTGTCACTTAGAAAGCCGCGCAGAACGTCTGATTCCAGACGCAAGACCACTCGTGACATTACCCCCCCTTTTACGGGTGACCTCCGGGCACCCAGGACCAACTTTATCAGGGTGACACCTGTGAAAGGCTTTTACCAAACGACTGGCATTCACGTCAGATGCCGGTACCCATGACCTCTCCTCAGGACCATAACCCTTCCAATGAACCAGATATTGAAGGGTCCCACGAAGAACTCGAGAATCAATGATCTTGACAATCTGAAATTCCAAATTACCATCCACCAAGACAGGCGCGGGTGGCAAGGGAGATGGCTCCAGAGGTTCAACATACCTCTTCAACAAACATCTGTGAAACACATTATGGATTTTCAGGGCCTGCGGAAGTTCAAGACGAAATGCTACAGGATTAATAATGGCCGTGATTTTATATGGGCCAATAAATCTTGGACCCAACTTCCATGAAGGAACTTTCAACTTAATGTTCCTAGTAGACAGCCACACAGAATCACCCACATTTAGGTCCGGACCATTCATGCGTCTCCTGTCAGCCACACGTTTGTACTTGTTACCCATATTTATCAAGTTACTTTGAATTTTTCGCCATATGGAAGACAATGATGACGAAAAACGTTCTTCCTCAGGAATACCAGAAGTATCAGAACCACAAAATGTGCCAAACTGCGGGTGAAAGCCATATGCACCAAAAAATGGTGACTTACCAGTGGAGTCCTGTCTGCGATTATTTATGGCAAACTCAGCCAGAGACAAAAACGAGGACCACTCCTCCTGGTTCTCAGAGACAAAGCATCTCAAATAAGTCTCCAGATTCTGATTGGTACGCTCAGTCTGTCCATTCGTCTGGGGATGAAAGGCAGAGGAGAAAGACAGTTGTACCCCGAGCCGAGTACAGAACGCCCTCCAGAATCTGGACACAAACTGAGTCCCACGATCAGAGACAACGTCAGTGGGAATGCCATGAAGTTTCACAATATTGTCAACAAACACTTGTGCAAGAGTTTTAGCATTGGGGAGTCCAGGTAATGCAATAAAGTGCGCCATTTTACTAAAACGATCTACAACCACCAGAATAACTGTCTTACCAGACGACTCAGGCAGATCAGTGATGAAGTCCATGGATAGGTGAGTCCATGGTCTGGACGGGATGGGTAATGGAAGTAGGGGTCCAGAGGGACGAGTATGTGTCACCTTAGAGCGTGCGCAGACACTACAGGCTGACACATATTCCTCAACACACTTACGCAGACCTGGCCACCAGAATCTACGAGAGATGAGGTCGACAGTGGATTTACTCCCAGGGTGTCCCGCAAGCACCGAAGAATGATGCTCCTCAAAAACCTTATAACGCAAATCAGAAGGAACAAACAACTTCCCGAGAGGGCAAGACTCCGGCGCATCTCCCTGGGCCTCAAGCACTTTAGCCTCAAGATCAGGGTAAAGAGCGGATATCACCACTCCTTCAGACAGTATAGGGCTAGGATCTTCAAAATCACCACCCCCGGGAAAACTTCGTGACAAGGCATCCGCCTTCACATTCTTAACCCCAGGACGGTATGTGACAATGAAATTGAATCTGGTGAAGAACAAAGACCATCTGGCCTGCCTCGGATTAAGTCGTCTAGCCGACTCCAGGTAAGCCAGATTTTTGTGATCAGTGAATACCGTGATTGGATGATTCGCCCCTTCCAACCAATGACGCCATTCCTCAAAAGCCAACTTAATGGCCAGTAACTCTCGGTTACCCACATCATAATTTCTCTCCGCCACAGAGAGTTTCTTCGAAAAAAAAGCACATGGGCGCCATTTACCAGGTGACGGGCCCTGTGATAACACAGCTCCTACCCCCACATCGGATGCGTCAACCTCCACAATGAAAGGTTGTGACACATCTGGCTGCACCAATATAGGGGCAGAGGAAAAGCACTTCTTTACAGCAGAGAAGGCTTGCAATGCTGCATCAGACCACACAGAGACATCCGTCCCTTTCTTAGTCATGTCAGTTAAGGGTTTAACCATAGTCGAATAGTTCTTAATAAATTTTCGGTAATAGTTGGTGAACCCCAAAAATCGCATAAGAGCCTTCAGATTTTCAGGTCGGTCCCAGTTCAGAACAGCACAGACCTTCTCTGGATCCATACGAAAACCTGAAGATGAAAGCAGGTATCCTAAGAATTGCACCTCATGTACAGCAAAAGCACATTTCTCTAATTTTGCATACAACTTGTTATCTCTTAAGATTTGCAACACCTGCCTCACGTGATCCTGATGTGTCACAATATCTGGAGAATAGATTAGTATGTCATCCAAATACACGACTACAAACCTCCCCACAAGATGATGAAAAATGTCATTAACAAAATGCTGGAAGACAGCAGGAGCATTGGTCAACCCAAAAGGCATGACCAGGTTCTCAAAGTGGCCCTCAGGAGTGTTAAAGGCCGTCTTCCATTCATCCCCTTCCTTGATCCTGACCAGATTATATGCCCCCCTTAAGTCCAACTTGGAGAACACCTTGGCATCCACAATCTGGTTAAACAAGTCAGGAATCAAAGGAAGGGGGTACGGATCACGGACAGTAATCCTATTGAGTTCACGGAAATCCAGACATGGCCTAAGGGATCCGTCCTTTTTTTTAACAAAAAAGAACCCTGCTGCCACAGGAGATTTGGAAGGCCTAATATGTCCTTTGGCCAAACTCTCAGCAATATATTCCTTCATGGCCATTCTCTCAGGTCCAGAAAGGTTGTACAGCCTGGATTTAGGCAATCTTGTTCCAGGGATAAGATTGATAGGACAATCGTATTCCCGGTGAGGGGGTAAATCCTGACATCCACCTTCAGAAAATACATCAGAGAAATCCGATATAAAAGAAGGAAGAGTCTTAGTAGTTAAAGCAGAAAAAGATGTATTAAGGCAATTGTCAACACAATAATCGCCCCAATCCACAATTTGTCTAGTATGCCAGTCAATGGACGGATTATGTTTGCTTAACCACGGTAAACCCAGAACCACAGGAGCAGGAAGACCTTCCAACACAAAACATGAAATAAGCTCCTGATGAAATTCACCCACTCTTAATTTGATATCATGCACCATCTGAGACAAACACTTCTGAGAGAGAGGTGCAGAATCAATGGCAAACACAGAAATCCTCTTATCCAAAGAACTTGGTTACAATCCATGCATACGGACAAACTGAGCATCAATCAAGTTCACCCCTGCCCCGCTGTCAATAAACACCTCAATTTTCACAACCTTTGATTCTAGCGCCACCTCGGCAGTCAGGAGAAAACGGGTACTGCAGGATGAAGACAAATGCACATTTTCAGTCTCCCTATCCACTCCACCAAGAGTGAGATGAGAATTCAACGCCCCCTTTTCTTTTCTCTCCTTTAGAGATAGGAAGCATGGACATACATTGATAAAGTGTCCTTTCTGACCACAGAAAAAACACACACCCTTTTTATTACCAAGATGTTTACGGGTGGCTACAGGAGTGGCTCCCCCTAATTGCATAGGTTCATCCCCAGACATCAACCTAGGGGAATATTCACCCAAAGTATCATAGGAAGCTGGTACACTATGTGATAGTACGTCCTGAGAGCGGGGGCCCCTAGATCGCTCTCTCAGGCGCCTATCCATGCGTACAGCAAGAGACATAGCGGCTTCCAAAGACACAGGAGTTTCCTGAAAGGCCAAAGCGTCCTTCAGCCTTTCAGACAAACCTTGACAGAATTGGCTACGTAAAGCCGGATCGTTCCATTCAGTATTGGTCGCCCACCTCCGAAACTCAGAGCAATAAGTCTCAACCGGCCGCTCACCCTGACAAAGGTTACGTATCTGGGTCTCTGCCAGAGAGATACGATCCGGGTCATCATAGATAATCCCTAGGGTCTTGAAAAATTCATCTACCGACCGGAGAGACAGCGATCCGGCCGGTAGAGAAAAGGCCCATGACTGCGCATCCCCTTTAAGCAGCGAGATGACCACACCAACCTTCTGTTCCTCATTACCAGAAGAATGTGGACGCAGTCTGAAATACAATTTGCACGCCTCCCTAAATAGAACAAAATTATCACATTCCCCAGAAAATCTATCCGGGAGGGGGACCTTAGGCTCCAAACAGGCCTGACACTCAGCACCCCCAGAACCACCAGCCTGTGGTCTCTGAATCTGGTTGCGGATGTCAGCCACCTCCAAGCTGAGTCCCTGCAGCCGTTCAGCCAGTGTAGCAATAGCATCCATGTCAGCACAAAAATGACATAAATTTTTGTTAGCGGCGGTTTATAATGTCACGCTCGGGTGTGGGGGGAAAAGCCACACCGAGCGTATGAGGGATGGGAACAGACAAAACCAGGGAACTGGTCACCTCCTGCAGGGGACCCTAAGACTAGGCCCTAGCTGGCTACCAGTATGAACTAACCCGGGTGGTAGGAAAGCTCATACACAGGAACCTAATCTGAGTAAACCCTAGAACACCCTGCAGTCTAATGACACAAGAGAGTAACCCGTTCCTCCAAGCGAAAGGAGGAACAGGAGACTCAAACAGGAATAACCAAAGGAAGGGAAAACACTTAACTTTAAGTAGAACTCAGCAACAGGATCTCAGCCGAGATCCATACCACTCTCAACCAGGGATGTAGCAGATATAAACCGCAAGGGATACTGGGAGAGGAAGAGGTAAGTAGGAGACAGCTAATTGCCCAGCGGCAACAGCTGAGGGAAAGGGGTGTGGAGAACAGCACCCAAACCACAGGGAATAGCCTGTCCAACCTGTCACTTAGAAAGCCGCGCAGAACGTCTGATTCCAGACGCAAGACCACTCGTGACACATACTGAATCATCGAGTTTTAATGTTAACTTCAGAGATTTCTCATCGGACAGCAAACAAACTCAGAAACGTCTACCTGTTGTCATATAGCATTCCAGATTTACCAGAGCCCACATACAAGGCAGGTTGATCTTGGCTACTAGGGACCCAGGCTACATCTGCAGACTAAGATGACAGAAAACAGGTGTGAGTTTGCAAGAGCAGACAAAACCAAATGACCAAAGGAAAGCAGATAAACCAGGGGGATACTGATATAGCCAAATCTGAAGAAAGGAGGTTAATCAGTAGAACAAGCTGAGATTGTAAGGGTGCATTCACACGCTGAGAATTTTGTTGAAGAATTTTCCGGCACTGAAAATCAGTACCATTCACCCAACAAAAGTCCATGTGCATGCTGTGCCATTCAAATGAATGGGACAGATTTTTAGTCAAATCAGTAAATGAGAAGTTAATCAGTTGAACTAGCCAATGTTGGTACACAGAGGGTTAACAAGTAGGTGTTGAGTTCAGGCACAAAGCACAGAAAAACAAACACAAGCCAGGACACTATACACAATCACAGGTACTGAGCAGTGTCATTGACTGAGTTAAATCTCCGGCCTACACCTCTGATTGGATGCCGATCCAGCATCCCAAGGGTCTGATTGGCCAGCCAGTCAAAGCTTGTATGGACGGCACAATAACCTTAAAGTGTTTTCCAGGTGTTTAATATTGATGAGCTATCCTCAGGATAGGTCATAAATATCAGATCGGCGGGAGTCCGACACCCAGCGGTACCCCCACCGATCAACTGAAGAGGCTGAGCTCCTTGCCACTTACCAAGCAAAACGCTGTCCACTGAATAGTGGCTGTACTTAGTGCTGCAGCTTAACCCCATTCACTTGAGTGAGGCTGAGCTGTGCCTAGGCCAAGTGATCGATGAAGGTGATGTCAGCTGATCACTTGGGGGATTTGGACTCCCGCCAATCTGATATTAATAACGTATCTTGAGGATAGGCCATCAATATCAAAATCTCAGAAACCCCTTTAAAAAAATGGTTCAGTCCTTAAAGGGTTAATTCCTTATTTTAACACAGATATTCATGGTACACATCACATAAAAAGGGAGGGAAGAAATAACAGTACCCCTGCAAACAGTAGAGTTAGAACAGGAGAACGGTCTTATATATAATATCAGCTTAGTATGGGATCTTTCACATCAGAACAGAACAACAAAAATAACAGAGGCGGCGGATTCAGCTCATAACTGACTGAGACTGAGCCAAACAGACCGCATTCACTATAAGTTTGAATTTTGGGAGAATGCTTTTCTTAGTTGAGAAAAAAAACTCCAACATGCAGGACTTTTCTTTCCGCTACTTATGATAAAATCCGTGACGGAAGCCTCCAACCCAGATGTGAACATGTGCTAATATCAGCATAGTCTCTGCTGTCAGTTCCAAAGTACCATAAGTACAGGAGCAGCTTCTTTTTCTTGATTTTCATAGAGATAAATATCAGGACTGAATGTATCTACTCAGCCCATGTTTCTACAAACTTTGGATAAATGAACAATTCAAGTTAAGGTAAAAACATCTGTAATTTATGTTTTTATTTCACCACTTCAGCCACTTCTGCTCCCCTGCCACCTTGAGAGAAGGCTTTTCAGTTTCACAGACGAAGTCTATTGAGTAAGAGGAGAAGGAAAGACATGCATAAATGCTACTGGTTCCAGTGAATGTTTTACTATCTCACCCCAGTGATGGATTCACAGCTATACTGATTGGTATAATGTCTTCTATGCTGCTGCTGCTGCTTCGGAAGGTGTGATACAGATACTGTATATAAGAGAGCAGGATCTCCTCTTTTCTTATTTAATCCGTGAGGTGTAAGGGTTTGCATCCTAAACATCCAATAAGTTCTCCCATTTACTAAGATGGTACTTGGTATGTGCTCCACAATGGTGAGCGTCAACAGAGTGGGATCTTTATAAGGCCCCTTTCACACGGGCGATGTTTCCGCACGGGTGCAATGCGTGATGCGAACGCATTGCACCCGCACTGAATCCTGACCCATTCATTTTAATGGGGCTTTTCACATGAGCGTTTTTTTTCACGCATCACTTCTGCGTTGCGTGAAAAACGCAGCATGTTCTATATTCTGCGTTTTTCACGCAGAACTGGCCCCATTGAAGTGAATGGGTCTGCGTGAAAATCGCATTGCATCCGCACACAAGTGCGGGTGCAATGCGGTTTTAACGCATGGTTGCTAAGAGATGTTGTTTGTAAACATTCAGTTTTTTCGCACGCGCGTAATAAACGCATCAAAACGCTTCACACCCGCGCGGAAAAAACTGAAAGAACATACGCAATCGCAGTCAAAACTGACTGCAATTGCGTACGGATTTGGTGCGGATGCGTGCGGATTTTCCTGAACGCATCCGGACCAAATCCGGACACGCTCGTGTGAAAGGGGCCTAATGAGCAGTAAAATGACAAGATAGTATATGATTGGATTTGTTAATATTACATCTGTGTTCAGTCTTTACATCACAGGCTGGATGGGTCGACCAATGTACTGCAATTTGCAGGGTCAAGTAATTAGATAAATTACATAAGAGGATGAGCGGTTCATGGCATTTTTAATCCTGAACTGCTCTAACAGAAGAAGTAAAGCAGTCTGAACCAGGTCCTATACTATCACAGCGCAAACAGTTGTTGATTTTACACCTATAGGTTCCTATAGGTGTATTGAATCTATCAACAACTGTTTGTTCTGTGATAGTATAGGACCTGGTTCAGACTGCTTTACTTCTTCTGTTAGAGCCGTTCAGGATTAAAGAAGCCTTGAACTGCTCATCCTCTTATGTCATTTATCTAATTACTTTTCTGCAGTGAAATCTGCCATCAAAATGCCATCAATAGCTTGTTATTGACTTCAATGGAAAAATGTCACCATATGCACCTGGCGGCGTTTTTTATGGCTGCTAAAATTGAGATCATCTTCTGAAGTGATCTGCTGCTTCTTAGAAGCGGATTGATAGAGGATTTTGTATTGAAGTCAATGAGGAAGCAGAAAAAAATCATGTGGTTTTACAAGTTTTTTTAGTGCCATTTGCATCACCAAAACCGGTTCTGAAACGGCTGGATAATACAAATGATGGCAAACCCTGTTCTAAAACCTCATCTAAACACTGCGGCGACAATCAATACATAAAATGTCATATGCAGTCCAAAGAAAAAAAATATTTGAATGGAATCCATTCACAAGATAATGTGGGTCACACACAAACGTATGTATAAATACATATTAATAATAAGTATAAATAAGTTCCCATTATAGTAGATATAAACATACATATGTGTGTAGCCTACATTATCTTGTGAATGGATTCCACTCAAATATATATATATATTTTATTACTGCATATGATATTTTATGTATTGATTGTGGCCGATTTCCACCACTATATATATTTTATATTTTACTTTTGATTATTTGTTTGCTCCTGGTGTGAACGATGCCCACAAAGACTGATCACAGGACTTTTAACTCCATTTTATTCTTTGTTCCTTGAGCTAGTATGTATCCAATCATACAGTCAATTATGTATCAGGATCCTGATTGGCTCAGTATTTTAGCATATGTCTATTTTAACCTTTGTATGTACAACTTTTTATGTACTTTTTTTTTTTCAAAGATCACGTAAAGCCCGAATTGTGTCACGTTTGTTCCTGCATATAATCTTTTAAATAAAATATCCAGTTTTATCAGAGACGGCAGTGCTGGATTTTTGTTCTTCTCTTGGAGCTCCGCCTCACCGTGCATGCCAGTCTAGAAGAAGTTAGCTTATCCCCGCGGAGTGGAGCTGGTAAAGAGGTTCACACATTTTTTTTTTACTATTTTAGCATGTTTGAGTCCCTCTGTGAAACTTAGATATCATTGATAAGACCAGACTGATGACTGCATTTCAAATGGATAAAGATGCATAAAGATACCACCCCTACAAAAACCACAAGTACACCCAAATCATTATATTAATAAAATAGAACAGAGTCCACATAACAAAGGTGAAATAAATACATA
This sequence comes from Rhinella marina, assembly GCA_900303285.1. NCBI lineage: Eukaryota > Metazoa > Chordata > Amphibia > Anura > Bufonidae > Rhinella > Rhinella marina. The sequence goes on along the minus strand of ONZH01004598.1, from coordinate 606,542 downwards.
AATGAGGGACCACTGGAAAAAGGCTAGCAGTATTTCTCTCCTCATCAAGGCAAACAAAGATCCATAGCAACATTTCAAACACCTCATTACTCTAAAAAAAGAGGTAATCTTAGTAGTAAAAATAGTTTTAATATTTGTCCAACAATAAGGGCTCATGCTCACGTCCGTTGCCGTATTGCGGCCCGCATACGCTGGGTCCACATTACATGGGCACCGGCCATGTGCAGCCCGCATTACGGATCGCGGACCTATTCACTTCAATGGGTCCGCAATTACGGAGATGCGGAACGGAGGCACGGATCGGAACACAACGGAATAACTACGGTGTTCTTCCGTGGTGTTTCTGGCCGTGCCTCCACAATGCAAAAAAGTAATGCATACACTACTTTTTTCGGTGCGGAAAGTCAGATGTGGATCACGGACCCCATTCAAGTGAATGGGTCCGCGATCCGATTGCGGCGGCTCCACAGTCAGTGCCCCCGCAAATTGTTGTCCACAGTACGGCACTGACAGCATGAGCCCTAAGACTAAGCTGTAGACCATGTGCAAACCCAAAGTACATTTGCCATACCAGTGTTCCTCACGCGTTTTGCCAACCGGCTTCGTCAGCTGAATCCTGGCCTCGCCAAGTAGTTGTACCTATAGGTGCACTATTTTATGTAGGTAATTTACTCTCTTTGTACCCTATATCCCTGGACCTGCATAACCCCATTCCCTATTCCTACCTTATCATCACTTCCTAAACTACCATATCCTTGATCCCCTCTGGATGAGGGACAGGTAAGGCCTTGTGCACATTTCTGTGTCCCTTTCACATCCATGCCTGTGAAGGATCCATATTTAGTCTGTGTGACCGGTTTTTGCCCTCCATGTGTCATCCATATTACATGGGGACTGCTCAGCTGAAAATCTATTTCAAAAGAATCTCCCATCAGTAGTCAATGAAAATCTGATGCAATACGGATGCATCATGGATGGGTGTGTTTGGTACACATCACAGACCAAAGTAGTGCATGTCTCCATGATCTTTTCATTGACCCACGGTCAGTAAAAAATACTGATGTGTGAACAGACCATAAATGGGTACATGTGCTGTCCGTGGAAAATGCAGACAGCACACGTGGAGGAGGCCTAAGGGTGCATCCACACGACCGTATGCAAAGCGGACAATAACAGGACACGTTCTATCGTTTTTGCGGAATGGAGATACGGATGTGGACAGCTCACAGTGTGCTGCCCTCATTTTTTGCTAACTAATTGAAATGAATGGATCCACATCCAATCTGTAAAAACTGCAGATCAGATGTGGACCAAAAATACGGGCCTACAAATGCCTGCGTATGTGTGTATATGAGTATTTTGCCGAGTAGAGGTTGTCTTGGATGTTTTGTAGTTGAATATATCTTGTAGTACACTCATTTTGTATAGATTCTTAAATATAGTACAGTGTACTGTACATATTTTATACTGATTTCATATATAATTATCTGGTTATTAGCGTTAATAAATATATTTTATTATTAAACACTGTGTTATACTTAGGATCAATCAATAACGAATTGGCGACATAAGTAAGATTTATTGACATGATATGTATACTGATACAATAGGTGAACTTTAGCAATGGATCCTCACTTGTATTGTTCTGAAATTAGGTCCTGCGAGACCCCGGTTAATGTTGTACTCTTTGCAAAATGCATACTTGACATGTTTGAAATGATCTAAAAACAGAGTAAACATAAAACACCGTGTTATGAATCACTGCGCACATTGTACAGTTATAGGAGACAGAATTTACATTTATACCAGTGGGTACAGTAGGGAAGACTAGGAAACCAAGGTTATTAAGGGTGGTTATTAACTCAGATTGGGTTAACCCTTTCACCCCCGGAGATTTTTTCGGTTTTGCGTTTTCGTTTTTTGCTCCTTGCCTTCATACAGCCATAACTTTTTTATTTTTCTGCTTACATAGTTGTATAAGGGCTTGTTTTTTGCGGGACAAGTTGTACTTTCAAACGCCACCATTTATTATTGGATATGGTGTAGTGGGAAGCGGGAAAAAAATTCCAAATCGGGTGAAATTGCAAAAAAACCACTATTCTGTTACAGTTTTCCGGGTTTTTTATTTACGGTGTTCGCTGTTCATTAAAACTGACTGGTTACTTTCATTCTACAGGTCAGTACGAATCCAGCGGTACCTAACATGTATACTTTTTCTTGTGTTTTGATAGTGATAAAAAAATTATAAAGTTGGTTGTTGTTTTTTTTTTTTGGTCGTCATATCTTGACCCCAATAACTTTTTGGCATTTATGTGTACGGAGCTGTATGGGGGCTCATTTTTTGCGGGGCAATCTGAAGTTTTTATTGATACCATTCTGGGGTGTGTATGACTTTTTGATCGCTTTTTATTTAATTTTTTTTTAGAAAAAAAAAAGTGACAAAAACCAGCAAATCGCCATTTTGACGCTTTTTTCCGCCACACAATTCACCGTGTTGGAATTTTTTTTTATTTTAAAAGTACGGGCGTTTTTGGTCACAGTGATACCCATGATATCTATATTTATTTTTATTTAGGTATTTATTTTTTAATTATACGGAAAGGGGGGTGATTTAAACTTTTATATTTTTTTTATTTTTTATATATTTTTAACATTTTTTTAATTTTTTTTTATTATTTGAAAGCTCAAATATGAGCTAATATATTGTACTTTTTATTTTTTCACTATGAGCAATCTCTGATTTTTAATCTTGAATTAAAACTCATGATTGCTCTTTTCTTATCCTGGCCTGCCATCTAGTGGCCAGAATAAGAATTGCACTTTGAAAGCTGTAATCCTCACCAGCGAGGATTACAGCTTTCATAGCGTGTACAGACGGCCCGATTGGCCAATCGGGTCGTCTGTACATCACCCAGAAGCGAACCGCTTCCGGGTTCAGACGCCACCGGAAGACTTCAGAAGGGCCCACAAGGAATGAGAGGCCCATCGGAAGACGCCGCCGATGGCGGTAAGTAGCTGCAAGTCTCTGCTGTTAAAAACAGCAGAGACTTGCCGGCCATGACGCCCGCCGCACCGCCCGAGCGCCGTACATGTACGGCGCCGGTCGGGAAGGGGTTAATGTCACTAGGGGGTACTACAGGGGTCAGTATTGGGCCCTATTCTTGTCAATATATTTATTAATGGCTTGCATAGTAAAGTACAGTTTTTTGCAGATGACACTAAACTGTGTAAAGTAATTAACACAGAAGAGGACAGTACACTGCTACAGATGGATCTGGATAGACTGGAGGCTTGGGCAGAGAAGTGGCAGATGAGGTTTAACACTGACAAATGTAAGGTTATGCACATGGGACGGAATAATGCAAGTCACCAGTACATACTAAATGGTAAAACACTGGGTAACACTGACATGGAAAAGGACCTAGGAATTTTAGTGAACAGCAAACTAAGCTGTAGAAACCAGTGTCAGACAGCTGCTGCCAAGGCCAATAAGATAATGGGTTGCATCAAAAGAGGCATCGATGCCCGTGATGAGAACATAGTCCTGCCACTTTACAAATCACTAGTCAGACCACACATGGAGTACTGTGTACAGTTCTGGGCTCCTGTGAAGAAGGCAGACCCGGAAAGATTATCAAAATTAGGGTCAAAAAAGACGACTGAGGGGAGATCTAATAACTATGTATAAATATATCAGGGGTCAGTACAGAGATCTCTCCCATGATCTATTTATCCCCAGGACTGTGACAAGGGGACATCCTCTGTGTCTGGAGGAAAGAAGGTTTGTACACAAACATAGAAGAGGATTCTTTACGGTAAGATCAGTGAGACTATGGAACTCTCTACCTGAGGAGGTGATGATGGTAAGTTCACTAAAAGAGTTTAAGAGGGTCCTGGATGTATTTCTGGAGGGTAATAATATTACAGGTTATAGTTACTAGAGAGGGGTCGTTGATTGCCTAATTGGAGTCGGGAAGTGTGCCAGGCAGAAAATAAGAAGGAGAAGAGAGTGCTGAATACAACAGCAGCTCAAGCGAGGTAAGGTCAGATATGCTAGTATTTTAAATAATTTGTTTATTAAAGTTATTTTCAGGTAATGAGTTTCGGGCCTGGACTAGCCCCTTCATCAGACCAAAAACAAGAAGTGATATATGGCATATCGCCCAACCATCCCAGATCTGGCGGGAGAGTCCCGCATTTTGGCTCTCAATTGTCTATGCATCCTAAGGATTGGGAGACAGTGGAATGCCATCAGCTCCCTGCTCCACTATTCCCGGCCCTTGCTCTCCCCTGCAGGGGCCATACTGCGGAAAGCACCAGCCTGTATGCTTTTGTGCTCAGTGCAGCAGGTGCCATGCCATCAGTTCATCATAGCTGCTGCAGGGGTGCACCACCAGTGAGGCCAGGTGAGACAATCGCCTCAGGCAGCACCAGGTAGGGGTAAGGGGTGGGGGAGCGGAAGGGCCATCGGCAATGTGCGCTTTCATTGTGGCAAAGGGGTTAGGTTAAGAAATTGGCATGGGGGGAGGGGCCGTTTCATTTTTCGCCTCAAGCAGCAGAAAGGCTAGGTGCACCCCTGCAGAGGAGTATGCATAGTTGCCAACTGTCCTGAATTTGACAGGACTGTCCCCGATTTTCAGACAGCCCTGGCAAATTTGGGCAGACCCAGACTGAAAATAGGCGGGCTAACGTTAACCCCTTGCATTGGGATGTTCCTAGTGGTGGGTTTTAGATGCTGCAAATTTACCAACTTAAATATTGGTAAGTATGAGTATGATTGCCTTGTGTTCCAGTCACTAGGGGCATATCTACTGTGTGATAGGGTGACCAGACGTCCTCTTTTCCCCGGACATGTCCTACTTTTGGGCATTAAAAAAATGTCCGGGGGGAATTGGAAAATCGTCCGGGATTTTGTTGGACTGCCTCAAACTGTTTGAGTCAAACATAATTTATGTTTGACTCAAACAGTTTGAGGCAGTCCAACAAAGTCATTTTAACTTTTAAAATGGCCTTTAGGGTTAAAAATAATAAAAACAAACTCACCTTTTCCACTTGTTCGCGGCGCAGCCGGTCCGCTGTCTTCTTTCTTCTTTCCCGGCCTTGCAGGACCTGCAAAAGGACCTTTGGTGACGTCACCACGGTCACCACGTGGTGAGTGCACTCACCGCGTGGTGACGTCACCAAAGGTCCCTTTGCAGGTCCTGCAAGGTGAAAGAAGAAAGAAGACACCGGACCAGCTGCGCCGCGAATAAGTGGAAAAGGTGAGTTTTTTAAAATTATTATTAAATTATGTAATGACTTTACACTATACCCCAGGGAATGGGGGGACCTGAATTTCCCTTTATTATTTTATTTCTGAAAAGGAGCACACCTTTTTTTTTCAGGGGGTGGGGTGGCGGGGGTTGCCCCCCCCCCCCCCCCCCAAAAAAAAAAAAAAAAGGTGTTCTCCTTTTCAGAAACCCAGATCTGGTCACCCTACTGTGTGAGGGAATAAAGGGGTCATATCTACTGTTTGAGGGCACTAAGAGGACATTATACTGTGTGAGGGCACTAAGAGGACATTATACAGTGTGAGGGCACTAACAGGGCATTCTACTGTGTGAGGGAACTAAGGGGACATATCTACTGTGTGAGGGAACTAAAAGGACATATCTACTGTGTGAGGGCACTAAGAGGGCATTTTACTGTGTGAGGGAAATAAACAGGCATAACTACTGTGTGAGGGCACTAAGAGGGCATATCTACTGTGTGATGAAACTAAGGGGACATATCTATTGTGTGAGGGAACTAAGGGGACATATCTACTGTGTGAGGGAAGGAACTAAGGGGACATAGCTACTGTGTGAGGGAACTAAAAGGACATATCTACTGTGTGAGGGCACTAAGAGGGCATTTTACTGTGTGAGGGAACTAAACAGGCATAACTACTGTGTGAGGGTACTAAGAGGGCATATCTACTGTGTGATGGAACTAAGGGGACATATCTACTGTGTGAGGGAACTAAGGGGACATATCTACTGTGTGAGGGAACTAAAAGGACATATCTACTGTGTGAGGGCACTAAGGGGGCATATCTACTGTGTCATATCTCCCGACAGTCCCGGATTTCCCGTGGTCCCGGTACGGGAGAGGCATGTTGCACACTCAGGCAGCTGTCTCTGCATCCATAGGACACAGAGACAGTTGCCTGTAATGATGAAGCAGAGAGCCGTCTGCTCCCTGCTCCATAATTCCTCCCCCCTGTCATTGCTCCACACAGCTGGTCTGTGAAGGGGGCGGGGCTGACCAGGTGATGATCCTCCTACACAGACCAGCAGCTCCGTGTATTCTGCTGCTGCTGCTGCTGCTGCTAGGAGATCATCAGAGGAATGAGGTGTGTATGTAGAGGTTTTGTTTTTTTACTTCCTGTAAAGGGGGCACATAACTGGGCATATTACTTTAAGGGAGCACAAGTGGGCATATTACTGTTTGGGGGCATATACCTGGGCATATTACTGTGAGGGGGCATATATCAGGGCATATTACTGTGAGGGTGCAAATAT